>PVJI01000753.1:0-222236 GCA_004026765.1 Micronycteris hirsuta
AAAAAAAAGATGAATGAGTTAGGCGTGACCCCTGCACTCACAGAGCTTATGTTCTCATGAGTAGAGAGGATAGGGGGATAGAACAACATCATGCCATTATTTTTAATGACAAATATAGTCGATCTTAGGGTCAGGGTATACCTTCCAGGGAGATCTTACTTGGAGGAGACCAGAGAAGGCTTCATTGAGGAAGTGATGCTGTGGCTGTGCTTTGAATCAAGAGTAAGCGCTAACTAGATAAAAAGTGGGGAAGATAGAGGAGACTTCACATGCAAAGGCCCCATGGTAGGTCCCAAGCAGCTTAGGGCATTTGAAGAACTGAAAGAAGGCAGTGTGGGTGAAATTCGGGGAGCAAGGGAACCATGACAGGGCACCTGAGGGCCAGCCCAGACAGGGTTTTGGAGCCTCACTAGGGCACTATATGTTATCTCGTTTGTACTTCATTTGTCTGCATTTCATAGACTCAGAGCACTAGGAAGAGGCTCAAGTTTCCCTCATGGGAAAGAGGCAACGCCAGTACTCAAACCTACTTGCTGCTATTTAACACCAAAGCCCACGTCCTTTCTGCTGCCTGTCTCCCTTTGCAGTTCCCCTCACCTTCTCAGGTGAGATGTTTCACAAGAAGCAGAAATTGTAAATCAAGTCTGTGTTTCTAGACAGTTATCTCTCCACATAGCAATATAGTATCTGTGTTTATATATACATAGAAAGGAACAAAACTATTAATTTCAGGGAAACTGACTTTCACTCTATGAAGAAAAAGATTTGCCTACACCTCCTAGCCAGTCGTTTGAAGAATTCAAAAAGGGTCCTGTCAGTGAACCATTATATAGACTAATCAAATAAAATCATTCATTGATTCATGTATTGGTATTTACTGAGCACTGATGTGCTAAGTACTAAAGATGTAGATGAAATTGCATGATCTCAACACTAGTAGAAAAGATTAGTACAGTCTTTCCTAGAAGAGAGTGGAGAAGCAATGTACTTAGCCAAATCAAATCCAGATATTACTAAAAGTTAATAGGAGAAGAGAGTGGTAATATTTTACACTTAATATTTATTTCTTCCAGGGTTATCTCTTTCTGCCCCACTCCTTCCACCCCAGTGTTTTTCAAGCACGGCCACCCCAAAATACCAAAGTCAATAAAAATCACTAGTAATTGGTAGCTAGGGGAGATCACATTGTGAATAAAATTTAAGCAATGTGCAAGGACATTCTGGAGAGTAATCACTGAGGGGAAATTGTGTAAATTGTCAAAAAAAAACCACATTTTTTTTCTGATCCAGTTCCAAAATCAGCAATGTACATGAGATTGATCCACTCCTCTTCCAAACAGTTTGAGGAAATCTGAGCTATGTCCTAGATGTAATGGTTAGTATAAGAGACATGAAATGAATACAAACTTCATTAAAATCCAAAAATAAAACTGACAAATCTGTAGCAGATGGTATGGATCATAGATAGTTAAATGCCTGACAAAGGCAGTAATGATTGTGTGTGTGTGTGTGTGTGTGTGTGTGTGTGTGTGTGTGTGTGTGTGTGAGATATATATATCAGCAACAGGGATTTGGGAGAGAGATGAGAAGATTGAATTATAGGAAATACTGTATTGATTTTTGAAAATGGGACTGAGATTGACTCTGACCAGCACCACAGGTAATCTTCTTCGATCTCTGTGAAAACATTCAGTGTGATTCTAACAACCAAGGAGGCACCTCAGTACACGTTCCTGAGACCAGGGGGAGGCCGTGGACAAAGAAGAAGGGTGCATCTTCCCATTCATCTCCAGGAAGCCTCAAGAGGCAATCAAGCCTGTTCTCAGCACAGTTGCACCCATAACCCTGGAGGAGCAGCACACCTGCTCCATTGGAAATGCCAGCTGACTCCAGGCTCCAACACACAGTCATCGGAGGTGGCTGAGTGGGGAGTTCCTGCTACATTTTACTGGACATCAACAGTTATCATCCTTCCTCTCTAAGAGTGACTTCTTCCCTATAGTCCAGCTAGAACTAGACAAAAGAGAACAAGAAACTCAGGCCACCATAGCACAAAGTCCTCTCCCAATCCATTCCCCAAACCAAGTTCCAGAAGAACATCTTCTGGGTCTGCTTTGGAAGTCACTAAGTCAGAGCTGAGCCTAAAAACAGCCTTCTCTTCCTCCCTTTCAAGAACACCTCACATTTCTTTCAGTCACTCTTCCTTCAAGGTTAAAGAGCAATAGACTATGAGAACTTTGCTTTCAAGGACAGAAAATCTTTACCATACAATACCAGCCCCACAACCATCAAATTTATTCTCACTAATACCTCTCTGTTCTCATGTTCTCATCTTCCAACATTATGATCCTTAATTTGATCGACCTTTTGTCCCAGTTCCCCAGATTGAGCCAATGCAGCTGTCTGTCCATGTCCATTGTGATGCGTGTCCTTGGTGGGTTGTCAGCTGCCTCTGATGTGACATTGTGTTCTAGATTCACTACTCAAAGTGTGCTCTAGGGTGAGAACCCCATGCCTCACCCCAGAACTGCTGAGTCAAAGTCTGCATTTTAACACTATCTTATACACATTAAAGGTTAAACATCACTGTTAAGAAATAAAGGGTTCTCTTTCTAAACTGCTAGGCACTTATCACACTCCTAAAGGTTAGCAGCAAACCATTAAAAGTTAACTATGTCACTATAATGGGATTTTATAGAGGGACAGAGAGGATATAGAATTGGTTGCCATTACTATTTACATCTTGACTCCCAACTTTATGACCCATATATAAAGCACTTAGAGACTCAATGACACTATATATTTAAATGATGTAAGGGCCAGAGAAGTTGAAAGAAAAGAGAGCTTGATGTGGGATTTCTAGGTCGGGGGAAATACCATGGAGAAAGCGAAACTCGAACTAAAGAGAAGTGGATATGATCTTGTTAAAATATGATTACCAGTGCAATCTTCTAAATCCAAAACAGATGGATCGAGTTGTCAGTCACTTACCAACCATGTGAACTCTAATAAATCAATGATTATCTCTGAGCATTAATAAAATAGCAGGGTACTATGGCACAATGGAAACAAAATTCGGTGTCAGATAGACATGACTCCAGTGCTAGCCAGATTGTCACCTCAGAGCAGTTGCCTTACTGAGTTTCGCTATCCTATCTAAAAATCAGAATATTCCTTGAGAATAGAATAAGAAGACAATGCACACAAAGTTCCCGGGTTAGTGTCTGTCACAAAGAGGTGTTTGGTCAGGCAATATCAGCTTATCTTTTGTCCTCCCTTTCCTCTGACAGAGAATTGGGCCAAGACAAATGTAAACTCAATCTGGACTCAAGCTGGCAAGGACAACCCAGATTAGGAGAGTCTTAAAGAGTTCCAGCTTGATGTGGCAGAAAGTAAGGGCCATTGTGCATAGTAGTATTTTAGGAAGACTAGCCTAGAAGTGTGTCCAGGATGGACAGAAACTGAAACACATGAAACACTTCATACCTGCTTTTGCTGCACCTCTGACCACATCTGTGTTGATCATTTGTCTCTGCTCTCAGATCTACTTCTGAACCTCCCCAGAACTAACCTGTATATGTGGGAACTGGATTTCTTGCCAACTGGCTTCCAAGTAAGATCAGCCAATGGGAGGCTAAAAGGTTTGACAGTTGGAGGAGGGAGGATGCTAAGATGTTTATCCTTTCCTCTCCCTGACCCCACCAAAGGCGGCACCTTAGACAGTGCTATTTCTCCTGGGAGCCTCCACCAGGCCTCCAACAGGAAACATTGTCCTCTGGGCTCCTGCTTAGGTAACACTTCCTCCCTGTATGGTCCATCCAGCCTCATAGTGGAAAGTAGCTTCCAGTCATTGCCAACCTCTGGGTTGCTGTACCCTCTCCTCTTTGGCTTCTCAATTTTATCATCACCTGGGTAACAATATCAGTCTCCTGTGTTGTATTCCTTCTACCAAAAACCAAAATGTGATTTATATTTCTTGACTAAACCCTAACTGACATAGCATCTAAATCAAAATACACCTCAGATTATTTTTATATGACTATGTGGGTTTTTTACCTTGGAGAAATATACAGATAAAAGCTATATAATGATTGATCTCCCAATGAAGAGTTGAAGAGAAATTGGGGTCAGAATTCTCCAACCAAAAATGTCATAGATACGTTAATTCAGGATAAGTATTAATCTGTGAATGCGGTGGTATCTATGAGTATGTCACATTTAATTTAGCATTTGCATGGGTGATCTGAAAAGGTGTATAACAAATGCAGAAATTAATTCCACAGATATAATTGGGAGATGTTACAAATACCCAGAAGGATGTTGAAATGATAAAAAAAAAAAAAAAAACCTGGCAGTTGCAGAGGTATGGTGGTGAAAATCATAAAGACGCATAGCTGGATCAAATTAGCAAAGTGAGAGATAGCCTGAAAAATGTATATTTGTATAGATAAGAGCTCAAAAACACAGATATTCCATGGGTAGAAAAAACAAATAATGAATAAAACTACAGAAGACCACAGAGCAACAGTGCAAATTTGGACGTAATTGTGAAACATGATGGAAGACAAGAGCCTAGTTATTTTGAGCTGAACAATAAACACCTTATGATTTTTTTAAACAAAAAGAAATAATGTGCTCTCTTTCTCCAACTTCAAATCACTCTTGCCAATTTATACAGTATTGACTAGGCCATATTTGCTACGCCTCACCCAATTTTGCATGTCTCAATAACAAAAATGAGAAAATATTAAGAATTATAAGAACTCTGGGAAATAAGAACTCTGAGAAATAAAATCTGAAAAACTAATAAGCTGGAGGATATGAATAATAAAAGAAGTTCAAAGAGCCAGATTGGCTGAGCAATCATGTTCCTAGCACAGACCCTTAGAAAATCAGGCATATTGTGTGGGACAAACAGATCCTAATTAGAGAATAGATTTCAGTGCTGACCTAATTATCTAATGTCCAGCTCTCATTTCTATGGAATGAATCCAGACAAGTCAAATAAATTCTTGGAGACAAAACTACTCTCTCTAATAAGGAAAATCACTTCCTCTTTCTCCATGAAGTCCCAGATGGTCACAAAAGAAAAACCCAGTATATATATTTTTGTTCAGTTTAAACCTTAAATATCACTTCTATAAGAGCAATATTGACTTCAAGGGGTCTAGATAGTGTGTTTCTATGTGGTCAAGACGGTTTTCTTTTAGGGAAACAGGAGTTCAAAATAAGGACAAGAACTCATGACTCTGAAAGGATACAGCTAGCACCATGGAACAGCCACCAGTAAAAATCACTTGCTCCCAAGTAAATTATTAGGTGGAAGGAGAGTGAAGGATTAAAGCAAAACACTCAGAGTCCCGTGTTAAGCTGGGCTGTTATAATCTAAGTATTCATGAGAAACCGTTTTGGAATTTAGGAGAGGGTGGGAGAGAAGCAACTCCAGGCAACTGTAACGCAGTAAGGGTCTGCCACATGGTCTAATTACAGAAATGAAAGCAACCCAGGAATTATGTGCTCTATTCAAGCCTGCAGGGAGTACGAACAAAGAATATAATTATACATCAAGCCTGTTGATTAAACAATTACTATTTAAAGCAGATATAGATTTAAAATTAATTTGCTTCTGCATTTTGAGGATTTGGGGACTGAGATAAACAGTGTTTGAAGTTTAATTATCCATGTGTAAGATGAAGGGGCTCATTTCAATCTGGTTAGCACTGCTGAGCGTTTTGGGTGGTGCAAAGGAAGAATCCGACTCGGCGGCAAGTCTCAGCACTGGCGAAACTTGTGATTCAAATGAGCAAGGAGGCTCGCTCAGCCTAATCCCCACAGAGTGTGGTAATATCACAGGAGAGATTGTGCAACTGCAAATTAATATTTAAATGAACACAAGTTTGAAGTTTACCTGGAGGGGGAAACACAGTATCTCTAAGAGAACAGAAGGAGGCTAGCCAAAGAGTTCCAAACTCCACCGCCACGAGATCCGGGGAGTGGAGACCTTCACGCATGTTTGAGCAAATAGGGCATCTACCTGCCAGCTACTCTGAATAGAGTGATTCTTATCAGAGGCCACGGGTGCAGTGTCCCAGGGCAGAATTGCAGAGCTAAGGGGTGGGCAGGGTGAAAGGGTGAATTGGAGTTGGAGTACAAGACGGTAAACAGAGACTAGAAACTTCAAGTTAAAAAATGCCTGTTGCGATGCATAGAATTGTGTCTGTGTTTGCATGCCAACATCAAAATGCACAGGGGCAAAATTTCCAGACATGAGACACAACTCACTGCCCTGAGGGAGGTGTGCTCAGTGACCTGGTTGGGCTCAAAGGCCCTGGAATAGGCGGGAGCTGCATCGTGTGGTGAAGAGAATGGACTTTAGAATGGGACATGCTTGAGTTTCAAGGCCAGCTCTGCCATTTTTCAATTTTGTAAACTTTGAAAAGCATGAGTGGCTGTAATATTAAATATGGCAATGAGGGAAAACTTAAGAGTGTCCTCTCCCTACTTGAAACCCCCACGAACTCCCTTCTGGGATCAAGAGGAATCTCCTGAACTTGGCCTGCAAGCCCTGGAAATGGAGTGACCCTGCCCACCTCCCCGGCTTCTCTTGCTTTTCCTTCCCCAACATTCTCTGCGCTCCAGTCCCTCTGGCTTTTCAGTCTTCTATTCCTTCTCCATCTCTAGGCCCACCCATTTGCTTTTGCCTCTGCCCTGGAACACGTCCCCTTCCCCTCTTCAACCAGTTATCATCTATTCATGCGACTGATCTCGCTGATCTCACCTCACTATCTTGGGCAGCAGGCTCTGAAGACAAATCATCAGTCTCAAAAACCCAATTCTACCGCTTACTATCTGTGTGACTTTTACCACCTCAAAGTCAGCTTCCTTCCTGCAAAACAGGCATGAATGGTAGAACCCACAGCAAAGAAGGGTAGTAAAGGTCACATGAGCATACATGTGACAGTCACAGAACAAAGCCTGGTACATGGGGAGCACTGAGAAACGGCTCTCATCGCAGTCTTCAAAGGCCTCCCTTCCCTGTCACTCGCCACGGTTGCAATTATACATTTGTGTGATTCTTTCAATACGCCTGTCTCTCCACCAGAATGGAAGCTCCACGGGGGCAGGTGTTTTCAGGGTTCAGTCCATGCTATAGATTCAGTTCCTAGTAGAAAGACACTCAAATATTTGCTGAGAAATAAATGAATGAAAATGCTGAACAGAGTGTCTGGCATATACTGGGGCCCCATAAATACTAGCTTTTAAATAACCCACCAAAAATGGCAGTTAATGAGCAAAAAAGTTAATATTCACATTGCTCAGTGGTTCTCAACTGGGAGTCATTTTTACCAACCTCCTTAAGGACATTTAGCAATATCTGGACAGGGCACGGGTTGTGGGGGGCTGGGGTGGGCGGGGGTGGTGCTGCTGGCATCTAGAGGATAGAGGCCCAGGAGGCTGCTAAGCATCCTACAATGCACTGGGAAGCTCTCCCACCACACAGAACTATCCAGCACAAGATGTCACTAATACCAAGGTTGAAAAATCCTGAATTTTGCCTTCTGTCATGTTTCCCTAATCCTTTAATTCACCAGTTAAGTTATAATAGGAAAATCCATCTTAAGGTAACCACTCTTGCCTTTTATCCTGTCTACTCCTGTAGGTACAAGGCCATCCTTGTCTCTGCCTCTGTCCTTAAACTCTGATGGCCTAGCTGGAAAAGTCTCCTCACCCTTGTGTCAGGCGCAATGTGCAGATGCGGGCAGGCCGAGGAAGAGCTCACACTGCAAGACATCCCCCAGTGTGACCGCTCCTCTGAACCATACCTGCATTCCTACTGTCAGCAGAGCTGGCAACAGAAGCCAAATGTGAGCGCCACAGCATGGCTTTTAGGACAGAGCTGTTTCAGATATCATACCTCAAAGAAGTTCATTAGCAAAAAAGGGGGTCAGGGGCCAACAGGTACAATCACTCGTGTTTAATACAGAGATTGCTCTGGGAAGCAAGAGAATTTGCTTGAACAACAAATGCTGTTCTCAAATGTATTGTCATAGGACCTGACAAAAAGCCGAAAAATGGAACAAAATTGTCCTGAAGTGGCAACTAAGTACACATAAACACTAGCAGTTAATTAAATTTAAAACTTAAGACTTAATCAATTACATAAAAGAACACGTTCACAATGGTTAGAAGTATGTCAAACAGAAGTTACAAAAGTTGGCAAGGATATGGAAAAATTGAAACCCTTACACGTTCTTGATTGGAAGGCATAGTGTTTCAATCACGGTGGTTCAACCACAGTGGAAAACTGTCTGGCAGGTCCTACAGAATCATCATATAACCCAGAAATTCCACTCCTAGATGTATACCTGAAGGAACTGAAAACACAAAAAAGAATTTGTACATGCATATTCACAGTAGCACTATTCACAAGAGCCAGAAATGTTGAAATGGTCCAAAGGTCCATCAGTGGACGGATGGATAAACAAATTGTGGTATATCCATACAATGGAATATTATTGACCCACAAAAAGTACTGACCCATGCTACAGCATGGACAAACCTCTGAAACAGTATGCTAAGTGAAAGAAAGTCACACGTTAGATGATTTCATTCATATAAAACATCCAGAATAGATAAATCCATACAGGTGGAACACAGATTAGTGGAGGAAAAGAGAGATGCAGAGAAATGCAGAAAAACCACTGAAAAGGTGAGAGGTTTTGCCCATTAATATCAACTACCATCTCACTTAAGACAGAAATGTTTTGGAACTAGACAGGTGTGGTAGCTGCACAACACTGTGAATACATGAAATGCCCCTGGATTATTCACTTTAAAATGGTTGATTTAATATTATGTAAATTTCATCTCAATAAATTATTTTCAAAGTGTGTCAAAATTGCACAAAATTGACAAAAACTGAAAGAGAGTATGCTTCAAATGGAAATAGTTGCAATAGCCTGAGGGAGTATAAGTGATTTATTTTTGAAATACTAATATAACTTTGTTTTTAAGTCATACATATTGGTTATAAAAACTAGAGAAATATATATATAAAAACACCAAAAAGTATATAAAACACTATCAATATTTCTAGCTTTTCAAATTATCCCTTAATATCAATATTAAATTACTTTTGTAATTGAAAAAAACACCAAGACCCTGTGCACTAAGTAAGGTAAACTCACCCAGTTGAACATTTATTTCTACCAAGGCTTTTATTGTAAACTTGTTTCTCTCTGTGGGCAGAGGTGAGAGGCTGGGGGACCAAGGGTGGCCAGGGAAGCAGGTCTGTGGCTTTTTGGCTAAGGCATCTCGTCTGTCCTTCCATCGATGCCAGACCAGTGTGCCTCGCTCTGAGCGGGCTGGCAAAGTCCAATCTCCACAACGCAGAGTTTGAAGGGGTCTCCCTCCTCCATGGCTGAGCCATCGACCTTCCACAAAAGACACTGGAATTTCTGTGTCTCCCACCTGCACAGCCTCTTTCCCACCCACAGCAAGAGGTCTTCACGAATCATTACACTATTGAGCTCTGGGAATGAGGAAATGGCAGCTTGTACCCTTGAATTCACGAAAAAGATCATTATTTTCAAAATGTCTGCAAATGATAGTGAACTATATGTCATACCTCCCAACCTTCTAAACTGTTTTGACCATGAATGCAAAAAAAATGAAAAAAGAAACAAAGAGGAGAGTAGAAATTTGGGGCTTGGCTCAGTGCAGAATGGATATGTTACCAGTAAACCCTCCACTCTCAAGGGCTCGAGCTGTAACCAGCACTGGCGTGACACTGTCTCTAAGAAAAGCCCCAGGAGCACCATCCTGGTCCTCAGATTCAGAGGTTTGGGTTTTGAATATCCACTCTTACCTTCACCTGTCAATGGCTTCTTTCTCCATGTGACTTTACTATTAAAACTTCAGTTCCCATTTCTCTCCTCTTCTTTCAATAGTTGCTCCTTTTGGTCTTGCAGCAAGACTGCCCTGAGTAAGCCACCTCCTCCTGATTAAAAAGATCAGATTTTAAAGACATGTAGAGATATTTTCTTCCTAAAGAAACTGATAGGACCAAAATGGCACCTAGACCTGATAAAGGAAATAAAAGTAGGTAATTGCCAGAATCACCAATGTTGAAAACAAAGGCTAGTGAATTTTCCAAGGACAGAGTGCCCTCCCTGGCAGGGGAAATCTGACCCATGGCTGATGGAAGGAATGTGCTGAATATTTCTCCATTTCCCCAGGAAAATGAGCATTAATGGTGTCCCCCAAAAACAGTTGCTTGAGGAGACATGACCGCAAGCCAGTAGACAGAAGCAGCCTAGCCAGCTGGCCTTGCCTGTGTCTCTGGGTGTACATAATGTGCAGGCACAGAGAGCCCACAGCAGGGTCCCACAGAGAAACACATATTTAGTCCAACGCTCGGTGTTCTCCTATTCTGTCTTGTCATGGCATGCAGACATGAGATACCAATAGAAACCTTGAAAAGATGTGAATTATGGTCATCTTATACCAAGAAAAACACTTCAGGCTTCATGTTTTATGGTTCATGTCTCAACCCCAAATCTGCTCTGGTCAAGACTTTAGAGTCCAGTTGCCTACAATTGAGCTTTATTTTGCTCTAGGCTGTACAGAATTTATTACAGGGTCCAAGTAAACACTCTGCAGATGTGGAATTTCAGATCTTTAAAAAGATACATTTCCACATAAACCGAAGGGGCCACCAGAGGTAAGACACTTGTTACTCCAAGTTCTGATAGAAAAAATCAAGATGCTCTCATGAGCAATTTGGTATCACTGGATTTCTCCTGGGACACTCTATCCTGCCTGTAAATATTACCAAATCCAAGCCTAGGTGGCTTCCAGAACAAGACAAATCATCGGGATTCATTCAGGCCAACCTGGAAGCCAGGTGTGTGTTCCACAGTTAACTCTGTGAAGGCGGGAGTTCACCCCACTCACCCTTCCTCTGCCAGCCTCAGAACCTTCACAGCACAATGTGTCTCTGCAATGCCTAAGACAGCATCTCGAAATTGGACAATGGCTGGCATAAATCATCCCCCAAACCTGCCAGACCTGGGCAAATGTTTTAGGAAGAAAGCATCTATTAGCCGTGAATACTTCATTTAGTGCCTTTTTTTTTTCCTAACACATGGCAAGAATTTTGCTCTTCAGCACTGGACTCTGCCAAGGATCCCATCTCAACCTCTCATCCAGCTTCTGGAGAAATTTCGTCAGAATCTTTTATTAAGCTTTTTCCAAATGCTCAGTGTTTGCAGAGTGCTCTGCAATAATCTAGTAGTCTTCTCCACTACCTAGACAAAGGAGAGTGTCCTCTTGCTATCACTCTTATTTTGCAGAGAGAGACCCTGGAGACACAAGGGGGTGTACAGCTAGTTGCCAAGATCTTTTTGGAGTTGTAAATAAAGTACAAATCTAGACTTTCATATCTCTATCCCAGGGCCTGTCCCACAGACACAGAGGGGGCAGCTGGCTCTGCTGATAAGGGGACCAGTGACCGGGATGTCTTCCCTTTTGGTTGGTGACAGTTCTTGAGTTTCCCATTAGAAGCCTTTCTTATGTAGACCAAGGCTTACATTGAAGTGTTTTTAAGGTTTTGCTTATCAGGAAGAAGCAACACATTAGCTACCTAACACATTGCTAAATCTTCATGTTATCTGGACAACCTGGCACCTACCAAAAGAACAAGTCCTAAAACAACCTAACCCCAGACAGGAAAGTTTGGATTGCAGGCTCAAAGGAAGAGGAGAAGGATCCACAGCAGGAGCTGCCCCAGGACCAGAACACAAGCGATAGTAAAGGGGTCGCACGGGGCGTGGGAGAAAGGGGGTGAGAGCACCAGACACGTGGCTGGTGTGAAATGGAGCAGGAGGGGAGAACAATGAAGAGCAGACTTGGCTGAATTGACAAATTTGCCTGAGGCCCACACTGCCTCTACTAATCCTCGAGGAGCAGACACCAGCCAAAAGGTGATGTGACTGGTTTGCAGGGAATGTCTCTGACACCTGCCCTCGTTGGCACCACTCAAGAGGGAACAATAAGCTGTGAGATCGGACTGAGTGTTAGGAGCAGAACAGGAGCCGAGGGAAGTTGGAGGAAAGGGTCAGAAGTTCCCCGGGTTGGGAAGCGTGGAGCAGGTCAGAGGCCCTGGAAGTTCCCACTGGGTGACCATGCCTGGGCCCCTCTCCGGGGGAGGCCATGGCCAAGCATTTGTGAGCACCTCTCCGAGCCCCCCGGGGATCTCTGACCCCGGGGCAGGTTGGGCAGTGGGAAACACAGCACGTGAGGAAGGGAGGGCAACTTCAGTTGGCCCTATCCTGATCCTGGCGTGAGAAACGTGCTTTCCACGCCACAACGCGCTTCCCATTTCTCATTCTCTCCCTACGTCTCCTCCGTTTTCCCCCTAGGACTGCCAAGGCCAAATTGTTGAGAGATACACATTACTTCTTTGATAAAACATAATGATTGAGTGGCACATTGATAAAGTTTACCCAAAACGTTAAAAAGAAACTTAAATATTCAAAGCTATCTGTGGGTTCCCCTCCCTATACGAACACTCCCACCACGTTTTAGCTTTACAACTTTCCATGGCCTCTCTCTCACTTCCTGGGACATTCAGATCCTCGTGCAGACCTCCGGCTGCTTTCGCTTCCATCATGATCCACACCCAAGGGATAGTGCCTAATGCTCCTGACCTCTTCTGACACCCTCTCCTGATCATCTTTCTTACCATCAAAACGTACTGTCCTCTGTTCGAGTCCCTGAGGACTTTGTTCAGTGCCACCAGTTCTCATAAAGAGACAATCAAATGAGAGAAACCAATATATACAGGTGAAGGGATAATATTGTGATTATCAGCACATTAGTCCTCACAGGTAGTAAACTGTCATTTCAAGAGAGACTGTGAGGACCGTCATCTCAGTGGCTGGTTCTGTTTCAGGCATCAGGGCAGGTTGGCACGAAAGAGCGGACGGGAGGGAAGGGCTGCAGTGTTGGGTCCCCCTCCGCTCATGTTTTATAAACCAACTGCCCACTCCTCCTGTGCCTGCTGCCCACTCTATGGCCAGTCCACGTTTTGCTTCATTTAATTAAAGTTAGAAAAAACTTAGTTTGATCTATAGTTAATAAAATACTGTTTGAGGGACACAGGAGCAATAATGTACAGTTAGTTCCCAATTATGGGAAAAAAGCTTGCCTTAGGGCCAAATATCTTAAAATCTGCAACTGGCAAAGAACCATCATTTAGGGACCCAGTCCCCTAGACAGGGGCAGAATTGCTTTCATCTGGGGGAGCTGGCTCTGTCACTTCCCAGCACTGTGATATGGGACAAGCTGTTCAGCCTTTCTGAGCCTCAGGTGCTTTTTCTATAAAACAGGATAAATACACCTATGTTGCCAGGTTGTAAAGATTCAATTTAACAGCTATGTAACATCTGCAAACCACATAACTCAAAGCTTGTTACGTAGTAAACAAGTGAACATAGGAGCAACCACAGCAGCTCTTCCCAGGCATTTTGAGAGTGGAGATATTCATCCTTCGAAAAGTACTCAAAGGTAACTCTGTGGTCTCCATATTAGTCAAGAGACTTGGAAACCACTTGAGTTTGAGAATTTCACCTTGCCCTTTGAGACAGCTGGCAGAGCCATAAAGTGTCTCAACCCCTCAGAGACGGGAGTTTCTGCTCTAGAGATAGACGTTCCGTGTCTCAGGCAGCTCCAGACACCAAACAGAGGGCCTGGCCACCCCTGTGAGAGGACTTCTCCCGCCCACCTAGCCAAGGGCATACTCATTACCTGTCCTTTTCCTGACCTCACCCTTTCCACCCACCCACCCCCCTCCCTGGTGTGAAAGCCTGCAAGAGCCTGCCTAATCTCCACTGAGGGAGTGCTCTTTGCTTTTAAAATGCCTTGCCCAGCTTAATCAGTAACCAGCAGCTCTCCACTGCCAGTGAGTCTCCTGCCCTGACATGAGTTCCTTCTCCTGCCAGCCGGCAGATGTGACTTTTTTAGGAAGATTCAATTTCCAGCCTGCGCCCTTCTGCCAATGACAGCCACCCTCTCTGAAGGTTACCTGTCGCCAGCATTCCTGTTCATGAATGCAAAGTAAAGTGGGTGCTTGCCCTGACCTTGGAGAAGCACATCGTTCTGTATATGAGTTCTGAAAAAGAACATTTGACATTTGCCATCTTATTTGTGTCAGGACCAAGAAAAGGAAGCTCCACCTGGCAGGATACCGTCCTAGGTTCACGAATGTGACTTGTGAACGACACTTGTCAACTAGACCTAGCAATGATATTCAGCAGGCATGATGTGGAGAAAATGTTAATGAAATCCTGCCTAACTGCAGGAACACATTTGAATAGAATCAAAGTCATATGTGGGATTTTTTTTCTCATATACTTTCTCCTCTGCATATATTAACCTTTAGCCAGCTTCAAAAAAAAAAAAAAAGCACAAAACAAGGATGATTCACTCATTCTTCAAACATTCACTGAGTACCCGTTATGTACCGGACCCTGTACCAAGCACTGGAATAAAAAAATCGAATGAGGCATAGATTATTTTAGGCAAATAATCTATTATTCGACATTTTATGCTGAGAATCCAAATTCTTAGTTTGTTAAAAACAAAACAAAAAGACTACATGTATTTCTGGACCTTTGCTTCACATGAAAACAGGCCAAGGGAAAGGTAAGACTCTTAGAAAGAACAAATAAAGTGTTAACTTAGCTAAGCATGTTGTACACTTGGGAACAGGTTGCAAAGGAAGAACGCATGTTGAATTATGGGGAAAGACATGCAAGCAACCAGAATGAATGGATGATCTTGGGCAGTCCTTCAGGAGGAAGAGTGCCCAGACTTGCAATCATTTGTGAAATAGCTCATCATGCAAGTAGGCCCTGCAACGGCCAAGGTGGGCTGGCCTTCCTGGGCCAGTCTCTGCCCTGCTGCCTGACACTGCTGATAGTGAAATCTGGCTGAGCTCTGCTCTGCTGATAATGGTGTGAGGCACCAGTTAGCAGAAGCTTCCTGATGCAGAGCTTTTAGAGAATTCAAGGACTCGCTCTGTCATCATCATCAGAAGTGCATGTTTCCATTGCTGAGTCAGAAAAACTAAAGTGGAACTGGACCAGAAACAAATGGTGAGTCAAATGAAACACTGTAGCTGCAGAGCAAACCCCCTGCTGCTAAGATTGCAGGCGCATGGTGTGGAGTACCCTACCTAGCAAAGGCCTAGGGGCCTATCCATTCAGGCAACACCTTCCATGCTTCAAGAACTGTCCTAGGTGCTAGGCACAGTTCCATTGTGGAGACAAATGGAGACAAAGTCCATTCTCATAAAGCTTATATTGTAGTGTAGAGAAACGATGTGAACAGTATAATTTAAATTATGATAAGGGTGGAGAAAAAAAGGAAAAAACTATTGGTCCAGACTTTATTGGAGACAACAGGATCCACTTCAACTAGTTTAAGCAGAAAAGGATTCTATACAGGGAATTCAGTGTTCATAAAATTGTTTTTAAAAGGACTAGAGGAGCAGGCTCTAGGCTGACCTCTCAAGAACAATCCCCAGCCTCTGCAGAATCTGTTAAAAGAAGCTATAGTATTAGGAAGGTGCAACAGCCATGCTGACTGCAGAATATTCTAGCCCCCAGTGCAATTAAAACAGCTGTTGCTGCTGTTGCAGAGCCACTGACTCAGGAGCTGCCTTTCGCTGCCATACCTTGTAGCCACAGCCTCAACTGCTTGTTCCAGAATCGTCCCATATCCACCACATCCATGCCAGCAAAATGATGCTTTGTCCCATCAAAATGGAGACCCCGTGAGCCACCAAATAGGCACCCTGTGTCATGTTGGTGGAAACTAAGTCACTTCCTGGATTCAAGCCCCAAGAGAGTCAGGTAAATGTGAACTTTAGTTTTGCATTCTCAGCATAGAAAAAGAGAGTTTGAATGGATGCTAAGCTACCTGAACCATAGTAACTACGACACCACTTCGGAAGAATAATCAGGAAATGCCTCTGGGGAAGGTGGCATTTAAGCTAAGACTACGTGAAGAATTAAGAAATAAACTTTCTAGACATAGAAAAAAATATGAGTAACAACTCTGTGCATAGTGACGAAGCAGTAGAGCGCTTGCAGAAGCTAACAGAAGCTACGTCGAATGGGACGTAGATAATCATAACTAGGAATTGATTTTTATCCGTAGTACTAGGAAACCATAGAGAGTTTTATCAAGGAGATTGGTATACTCTGATGTGTATTTTTTAAAGAAAATTCTGGAGAATGGATTCTAGATTGAGCCAAGGAGACAAGACAGAAAATCCATGAGCATTAGGAATGATGGTGACTTGGATGAGGATGCTGACCGTGGAGAGGAAGCTGACATATTCTATGTGTGTTTTAGGAAGCCCCACAGGGTTTCAGAATGATCAGATGTGAGGAACGACAAAAATGGAAGCGTTAAGGATTGCTCTCATGTTTTTAATATAAACAAAGGGTGAATTATATTCTATTTCCTGGGCTCAAGAGCAACAGGCAAGACATGTCTAAAGCCCACCAAAACAACTCACCCAGTCCTTGATGTTGGAAAAAAAAAAAAAACACAGGCTGGAAGTGGACTCAGCCAGAAAGACTCTTTGCTTTCACAACTGACCACTAATTTCTTTCTTCAGACCCACTCTGTATAGGAAAGATTCTGACACATACTCAGGGACCCATACTCAGGCTTGAACAAAGATGTACATGGTAAAAAATAAAAATAAAAAAACACGTGGGACAGTGTAGAATAGTTTTAGGAGCTGGTGTCCAATCTCTGTGAGAAACTAAAGTCCTAAAATACAGTCATTGGAACCCAAAAGGCTAATCTCTGAAAAGTTACATAAATGCAGGACTGTGGCAAGTCAAAGCCTCGTGTTCATTTTGGCACAGCCAAATAATCTCTGGTCACTGACTTCCATATCCCTCCCCTCCCCACCTCTCTCTATTCACTTCTACCATTGAAACACATGCTAGAATTAGAATAGGATGCTTCTTGGGTTTTATGAGCTAACGGCTAAATGATGTCAAAAGTAACAAGGTAAATTATTATCTCTTTATAAATACAAATACTATTAGCAATCATCATGGAAGTCACCCAGAAGAACAAACCCAGAAAAACCACTGCTCTAGACTATGCTATAATCTCTTCAGCAAACAAATAGACTAACAAGAATTTAAAAATCTGAGCAAGAGGAAGAGAAGCCGTGCCTGTGCCCTGCCTCTCTTAAGTAACCGGAGCTCTTAGAATAGCTCTGTTGCTGGGGCAGAAGCAAATAATCTTTTGCTCTCCCTAAGCATTAAATCTTCTATGTCTTTAGAACTCTCCATGGGCATACTGGTGCCAAAGCAGAAAAAGATTTCATTTCACGTTGCTAGGTTTTCACTTTTTTGCGGTTAATAAAGAGGCAGGTGCAGTCAGCTGGGCTGTTAGGGGGCAAACGGGGCGGGGGGAGGGTTAACACTGTTTATTTGACCAACTTTAAATCTTGCTAAACCACAGTATAAGTCAACTCATAATGTGTTCCCAGTGCCATACCTTAACTGCTTTCAAGGGCAGCGCTTCTGAAGGTATTTCACACCAGCAAATGAAATTATTTTGCCAAAATAATTTCATATAACAATTTTTGAGCCCTGCTCCTGCCACTCCAAAAATAAAATATGTAAGGGCGTAATGTAGTAAGCCCAAGAGTAAAGTTGCCAGCTCTCAAATTGACGAGTTCTGAGGGATGGAGACAGACACCTAGTGCTCTCAAGAGTTAAAGGTTAAGCCAGTGAAATCCATCATCTGATACAGGGAGGTTGGTCCGTGTAAAAAAGAAAGACTGATTCTTTTAAAGTTGTGTGTGTAATAAAATAATTAGTTAGTAACTAAAAGGTTGATTGAATTTGGCCAGTTTCCTCATTTTGGAGCCATCATTTTGGGCTCCATCTTTAGCCCAGTCTGGGGCTGCGTTGGGATTTTGTTGTGAGCTTATACCAAAGAGCAAGGAGGAGAAAAGAGGAGCATGAGCCACAGTTTGTCATTTTTGTCACCTAATAGGAAAATGGATTCACGTGTGGCTTTTCTTTAAAATCTCTTGGTTCTGAGCATATGGCAGATATTTCAAACATGTCTTTGGAATATATCAGTGAATCATGGCACCCATCTGGTATAGGCAAATCCTGCAGTGGGGATTGCGGTTACCTCTGTAACACATTCCATTTATCTTGTTGAGGAAAAGCAATGGTTTCTGAGGGAATGGCCTCCTTTAAAGAGAGGGATCTGGCTGACAATGAGTAATCTCAGCCCATTTTCCAGGAATTTGTCTAAGAAATGTTCATGTGACCCTTGAGTCTGCTCTGTGAGGAAGAAAAGAGGTTTCTGGGCATGTTCTTCTTGGTTCTGAAGAGAGCAAGAGGAAGTCAGTTTTCTCTTCCCCACTCATGAGAATAAAAAGTTGTAGAGCCCCAAATGGCAGCCCTTTTGTGAACACAAGGAAAACCAACCTGAGAAAGAAGCCAACGTTTAAGACAACAGAATGAAGAGACGGTGAGACCTGGCCCTCTGATGACATTTTTTGAGTCACTGAATCAAACAAACATAGAGCTTACTCTACTTCTGAATTGCCTGCTATAAGACCTAAGAAATATCCTTGTTTTTTAAGCCAATTTGAATTTGGTAGTCTGTTTCTTGCAAATGGAGCTGAATGATGTGCAGACTGGTATCATTTACATATGTGTGTGTGTGTGTGTATGTGTAAATGTATGTGTGTGTATATATATAGTATTAGTATATATACTAATAAATACATAAATACTATATATACTATGTACATATATAGTATTTATTTCAAATATCCAGTTTACCTCTATTTAAAATGAATAATCAGTAGTTAACTTTTATATTACTTTAAATGCCCTTAAAAGTCCCTTCTCACTATAAAAATGATTTTAAGAATTGAAAGTGTACAAAGGCAATAATCAGGAATGAATACAAACAGCTCCCCCAGAAATTATGCTCTCATTTAGTTATTTTACAGCAAATCATATATTCTTTGAGTACAGATTTTTAGTCTTATTAGTTATATTAAGATGTCTTTTTATTTTCTACTTTATTCTTGAGAATCTCTAATCAAAAATCTACACAGAAGTAACTTCAGCCAGGTTGTACATTGGCGAGGAGAGCTCCACCTAGCCATGCCCCCTGCTCTGCAATTAATTTCCCTTCTTCCACACATTCAATGAAACGTGAATTCTCTAACCGGGTGCTTGGGTTTCAGACTGACTGTCCATTACAGGGAAGCATAGCTGCTAAGAGCATGGACTCGAATCTGGATTCTGCCATCTATTAGCTGTGCTTTGGGGTAAAATACTTAACCTCTATAAACTTCCATTTATCCTTCTGTAAATGCAGATAGAGTTGTATTTACCTCATCCCATCATCATGTGGATTATATAAGATAATGCACGTGAAATACTTAGCATAGTGTCTGGCATGTAGAAAGTGCTCGGGAAATGTTATTAATATTCCCTTGGTGGTACAAGCAATCAATGGATTTTACCTGGAGGGAAGATGTTGGCATTTTAAAAGTGCAGCGTGATAAGCCAAATTATTATCTAAATGAGTGGGGTTTAAGAGAAAGCTGTTTGAGAAGAGGCAGAGTGAGATATTGTTTTTCCTCTTAACATTACTTCCTATCTCCCCCACATGGAATTAGTCTGGACCCCTCTTCCGTCATCACAACACTTAAAAATTAACCCTCATTGTTTCACATGGGGCTCAATGGCATAATGTTGCAACACAACAGGATTACAGTATCACGGGTTGATATGGAAATGCGCAAAATTATCTTTTTTAAATCTAGAATGTAGAGACTGAATAAATAAACAAAAGAAGAAAGAAAAAATCAATATTGCCTGTTTACATTGGCTCAGTTTTAAGAAAATAAAGAAACTGCTTGAAGGGTAAGGTAGAAAGAGCATTGGTGGGGTGGAGGGACTCTGCCCCGACAGCTGAGTGTGACCTTGAGCACACCACAGCATCCCCAATGGAGGTCAATGTCCTCATCTGTCAAGTGAAGGCCTTAGAGGTGACAGTGTTTTACAATCATGTGCTTCCTAGAGCCTGGACAGGCTGTCAGGGACGTGGGAGAGACGGGAGGCAAGAAGATGGGGAAGCAGGAGCACAAAGAACTAGTCTTTGGGGTTCCCCCACCCCATTTGCTTTAACTAGAGCAGTTTCATGATCACCTGTTTTACCGACTCTGTCGAAACAAAAAGTTCGAACATGAACAAAAGCTTAATGTGATGGTCTCTAAGGCCACTTCTAATGCTGATGTTCCCAGTTTTCCCTCCTCGTGGCTCTGATCACCAACACTCCCAGCACAGCCCTATCTCTCCATGTCCACTGAACAGGCAAGGGGATGTTATCAGAGGCACTGGAATGCCATCTCTTCATTGTTCAGGATGCCAAAAGCAGTGAGCAACTGAGCCCACAGAGAGCTCACGTGAATGGTAGGCAGCCTGATCCTGAGAGCAGAAACGGAGGGGTCTTGGACTAGGTGCTGCACAAGTCGCTGAATCTCCTTAAAAGTTCCTGAGCTGAACTCACATGCTTTCTCCTATCCTACCCTCAAAGTCCCCAGAGAAGAAAGACTAAAGAGCTCCCATCTGATTATTCTCAGTACATGTGATTTATTCATGTTCACCTAACTCTTTCAGAGTCCATGAAGAATAGAGATAGAGTTTATCAGGCCTATGGTCTATGGAAGTTGGGTTTCATTGGTCAGAAACAAGAATTTGCAACTTTAATGGTAAGTAAACTGAAATAATAGATTGTTCCTTAGACAGTCTAAATTCCTTATTTATTTTATTAAATTCTGAAGTAGTTCAAGCACACCAAAAAGTACAGAAAATAAAACAACAAACATCCATGTACCAACACTAAGCTTTGTCAAGCTTAAAATTTTGCTGTTTATCTTTGACCTTCAGGATTTTTAAAAGGAAAAAAAAATACAGATATGATGCAAAGCTCCTCCTTAATCCCATTCTTCTCCTCCTCACACCCTCTTCTGCAAGAGGAATTATCTTTAATTTGGCATTTTTCACTCCCATTCATGTTTTCATAATATTTCATAATATATATGACACATATAAAACCCATAAAATATAAGATATTAAAATATGTAATGTATATATGTGCAATATGTGATCATATTACATATATTAAATACATAAATATAATATGTATATATTCACAAATGATACAGATTATAGTATAAATATTCTGCCACCTGGGTTTGGTTTTTTGAGGGGGCTCAAGATTTCACCTTTTAAGGTCCATCCACATCCTGTGTCACTGTAACTTTAGTACAACGTGTCCTTGTGTGAATACACTTCAAGTTATCCATTCTCCAGCGAAAGGAAATTAAGACTTTTTTCAGTTTCAATAAATTCTTATCCATACGAGAAAAAAATTCTTTAGGGTAGTAGAGAATGGCAAGGGTTAAAATAAGTTCATTTAAAAAATGTTTTTGATGTTACCAAACTGCTCTCCAAAGTAGTTGTTCCCATCTGCGCAGCCACTTTCCACTCCCACTAGCAGAACATGACTATTTCCTCATCCCAGATCCTCACCAACACCTGGAATTTGCAGACTTCTCAACTTTTGCAAACCTGATGAGTGTGAAAAAGTATTTCATTGTGTTTTTAATTAATTTTTCCCTAATTGTTGGGGAGGGTAAACAACTTTTCAAAAGTGTATTGGCCATTCATGGTTCTCTGAATTGCCTGTTTTTATCCTTTACCTATTAATGTGACCTCTCTCTTACAGTTTTCTGGGAGTTCTTTAAATATTCCAGATATTAATAAGTGAAGGTAGAAATACCTGAACTGCCAAGGCAGGAAGTGGAATAATTAAAAGGCTCAAACAAGTAGGCATGCAAAAGCGGACTTACTGTGGAAGACTAAAATATCCATAAGATGACGATGCTCCATAGGAGTGCCCAAAGCAATAAAGAGTGTGTGTGAGGAGGGCACCAGCCTCCCTAAATTCAGTGGTGGCTTCCCTCTACAGGCCAGAGACTGCAGGAGCAGAGGCCATTACAGAACTGCACCCACGGAGAGCAATGGGGATATGAGAACCCTGAAATAATAGAGGCCAGATGGCAGCACTTAACTGTCAGAACCCAAGGAGACACAATTATCATAATGAGTAGCAGGTTCAGAGCAGCAGGGGCATTAACGCTAATTATCAGGAAAAGGTGGGGTTGCTGTTACGCAAGGTAGGCAGGGAAGGCTGTATTTGGCATTTCAGTGATGTACCTGGGTACTTCTTGGTAATATCTTGCCCATTTTTGATAGTTATTGTACAGTTGCAGTAACTCTGGCCTAAGAGAGCACCAGTTACCAGGGAATCAGACCTCTCTGCAGGGAGGATCTGGGTCACCCACCAGGTGGGTCACTGAGACTAGTCATGCGAGCTGAGGGGGTGTAGAATGCACAGTGAAGCAGAGGTCAATGAGTATCAGGTATGGCCCCAAGACGGGCTACAACACAGGGAGCAATAGTCCATCCCACTCATCTTCCTCGTACAAGTCTCCCCCGAGGAAAAGACTCCCACTGGAACCAGAAGGAATGGCTCCCAGAACTGGATGAGTAAGTGGATCCCAGCACCTCCCAGATCCCCCTCAGGACTAAGAACTTAACCCCTCAGGTGCAGGAAGCGTTGTCAGCAATTAGACCTCAGTCCTGTTGAAGAAGTGTCTTGGCAGAAAAGAGCTGCCAACCCCAAGGCCACACCCCTCCCCCAAACACCCCACACCCAGTAACTGGTCAACTTGGGCATATAAAGGCCTGGCCTCCTCACCTTACTTGGGACAATTCTAAAGGGACTGCCAGCTTTGGATCTTCACATGAGGTTGTCTGGGGCTTCTTCGGGGCCGCCTCACAGCTTAGCTGCTCCCTTTGCACCAACCTGTTTCAGGCCCTTCCCTTCCACAGGTGATATTAAGAGCACGATCCAATGATCCCTCTCCATGCTAATCTCCAGCTCAGAATCAGCTTCCCTGGAACCCAACCTATAATCTTTTACCCAAAAATTTTATTACCAGGATTATTTGTCAGTTTCTCTTGGGTATATAAATAAATACATTGTATTTTTTTTAAGCAGCTTTTTTTTCTTTTCCAACTCTCTTATTTCTTTTTCTTGTCTAACACCACTGACTAGAACCTCTAGTACATGGATAAATAGAGACTGCAATGACAGGCATTCTTGTTTTGCATCCTTGTCGTGTTCCTCTCTCAAGGTAGTACCGCAGAGTCTAGTGTTTGCTCTAACATTTCAGTAGGTATCCTTTATCACATATTCCCCTCTGATCCATTTCACTAAGAATTTTTTATCATGAAAATATTTTGAATTTCTCAAGTGCTTTTTCTTCTTCAGTTTCAAAGGTTATGTGGTATTTCTTCTCTAATTAGTTAATATGCTAAATATTAAAAGGGATTCTATTGTTAAGCCACCTTTATGTGAGTTAGCCCTATTTAGTTCACTCACACACGTGTGTACATGCACACAAGCGCACATTTATAAAACTCAGAGCTACCGCTAGATTTCAACTTGAAAATATTTCATTTATGATTTTTGGTCCTATGTTTATTAGTAGTTCTTGACTTTCTCTGTTTTTAGCATCAAGTTACCTGATCTACCAAAGTTACTAGTCTCATAAAATGAGTTGGAGAGCATTCACTCTTTTTATCTGGAATATTTGCATAAGAGTGAATGTTTGATAGAACTTACTCATAAATTTGAAGTTTGAAATGAGTATATATATATATACACATACACATGAATATGTGTAGATTTTTACAAAAGACTGAATGTTGTTGATGATTATAATTATGTTTCTTTTTTAGTCAATTTTGGCAAATATACATTTTTCTAAAAAATAAACTGCCATCAGAGTTTTTATATTTATTGGGTTTTGGTTAGCCATAGTATACTCTCTTTATTTTTTAATATCTACTTTATCTTAGCAAAGCTTTTTTTTTATACATTTCTAAAAAGATTTATTTGTGCTTTCTCTCCTGCCCAGATTATGAACAAATTGAGACCAAATAAAGAGTATTTTTACACTAAGAAAAGCTAGGTTGGTAATTGCAGCTTAATATGAGAGCCAGAATTTAGACTGAGTACGCAGAATTCCCCAAAACAGCTGCCTGGGTCAGATCTATGGAATGGAGGGGCAGAGGGAAACTTATTCTGACTCCAGACAGGTTTGCTCTGAAAAAAATGAAGGGCAGAGCTTAGTTGAGTAAGCTCAGTTTATTCTCCTGAAATTTTCCAATTAGGTGAATCAACCTACCTTCCTAAGGACAGAATGCATAAAGGAGAATAAGAAGGTCAGTTCTTGGGTTTTGTTGAATCTAGTTTTTAGCTTTTGATTTTATTATGTTTCCAGGTTCATATCTTCCTTCCTTTTAATTCTTGTGAGTTACTGTTATTTTAATAGATTCTTAAGTCATTGAAGTCCTGATTTTCTTCACTTCCTTTTGAGGGGGGGGGCTTTATTTTATTTATTTTTGAAGCTTTATTCATGTTTTTATTTTTGTATTTTTATTGACTTTTTGGGGTGACATTAGCTAATAAATTATATAGGTTTCAGGTGTACAATTCTATAATACATCATCTATATATCGTGTTGTGTGTTCACCACCCCAAGTCAAGTCTCCTTCCATCACCATTTAACCCCCATTTACCTTCTTCTACCTCCTCCCACCCGCCTTTTCCCCTGGTCATCACCACACTGCTGTCTGTGTCTATTAGGGCTTTTTTTCCCACTTCCAATGAAAGCAGATAAGATTGTCAGCTACACTCTAAGTAGCATTTTCATTCCTACTTTTATCTATGATATTCTCATTATTGTTTAATTATAAATATTTGTTCCCACTATTATTCACTATTTGACCCATGACTTACTTAGAAGTGAAATTATTTTTAACTTCCAAAGTACTGTTTTTTAAAAAGAATTTTTATTTATTTTCTCATTTAATTCCATTGTAGTCAGAGAACTTGATGTGGATATGCTTTTCTGGCTTTTACTATAGTCACTAAGACTTTATCTGTAATGATGTTAGTTTTTTTTTAATTGGCCCATGAGTCCTTGAAAGGAATTTGGGTTTTCTGAAATAATATTTCTTTTATTCTTATTTAATGGTCATCTTTGCCTTTGTTAGCTAAACCCTACTTTATATGATATCAATTTAGATATATCAGCTTTCTTTTAGCCAAAATGTGTCTGGTGTATCTCTTGCCATCCTTTTGGAGGTCTTTATGTTTTAGATATGTCTGTGGTTTTTGTTTTGTTTTTATTTTCAATTCAATATAGTAATCTTGATCTTTTAACAGGAGAGTTTAGTCCATTTACATTTATTGTAATTTCTGACATTTGAATTTATTGCTATTATCTTATGTTGTTTCCTATATACCATAAGTTCTATTTATCTCCAATTTTTACTTTTACTGAATTAAATGAATTTTCTATATCCCTGGCCCCTTCTCTCCTGGTTTGGAAGTTACATATTTAATCTATTCTTAGTGATTATTCTCAAAGTTTTAACATGCACACTTACCTTAAAGTCTAAATTTAATCAATACCTGTATCCTCCTTCAAACAATACAGGAACTTAGAGCAGTTTAAATTAAATCTTCCTATCTTGCATATTACTCTTGTGCAGGTTTTAATTTTGCCTTATCTTCTTATCTCTATATCATACCACTGTTTGAATTGTTATTGTATAGAGTAATACTAATTTAGATTTACCCATGCTTACTAATTTATATGTTTTTTATTTCTTCTTTCATCTTAGTCCTAATTTCTAGGTTTGCTATGTCAATGAAAAATTCTACATTCAGCCAAATTATCATTCAAGAGTGAGATTACCATAAAATTCTATCTTGGCACTTTGAAAATATTCTTCTTCTTTTTGCTGTTAAAAACTCTATTGTCAGTTCTTATAAGTAATATGCTGTTTCTTTATCATTTGTAAGATTTCCTCTTTGTCTTTTAAGTTCTGAGATTCCATTTCAGTATGTCTACTGTATTTCTTTTTGTTTAATCTGTTTGGAATCTGTTGTGCTTCCTGTATGTGAGGATTTAAGTCTATCATGAATTCTGTTAAGTTCTTAATCTCTTCAAGTACTGCCTTTCTCCTGCTCCCTTCATTGTTTCCTTCAGAAACTGTGATTAACATATATAAACCTTTTAATTCTATCCTACATGTATTTTCACCTGTCATATATTTCTCAGCACTTTATCCCTCAAAGCTAGTTTCTGAATAATTTTATTAGATCTACTTTTCAATTTACTAATTATCACTTTAATTCCTTTCAATTATATTCCCTTATGGAGATCTAGTAAATTCTTTTAAAGTATTCCTTTCCTTTTTTAAAAAATAATTTTTGTAATGACTTATTGTGTTCTCATATTTTAAATTCCCTATTTTATGTCTTTAAGTATTTAAAACATCATTGTCCTAGCTTCTACTCAATGACTCTCCTATCTTAAATTATTGGAAATGCTCTAATTCTAACTTGCTTCTGTAATGTCTACTAATACATATTCATGGTACATTGTTTTCTTGTGTGTTTTGCAACTATGTATCATGAGTTCGTGTTTAGCAGGTATTTATTTGTGGGAATCCTGGGAGACTCAGGTTAAGGGTTCATCCCACCATAAGAGTTTTGTGTTTGCTTCTTCCTAGAACACCAGTTATTAGTTCTTTTTATAAAAATTTTTCAACTTAGGGGTTTCCCAAATAATGTAGCCAGAATAAACTTAAAGGTTAACCAGCACAGGTCTATAGAAGGTATTTTTTCTTGTCTTTCAAGCAGTATCTTGCTAATGCTCTACAGACACTGCAGAAAGCAAGTAGGTTATAAGAACCTTGGTCCATTATCCTTTCTCAGCCATTTATCAATCATCATATGCACCCAAAATGATGATTCCCTGAACAGTGTTTGCTCTTTCTCTCTCTCTCTCTCTCAAAATATTTTTCTCCAAAGGAAACTAATTGGCTAACACAGGTTTCAAAAAGAACAGGCCTACAGTCCACTTTAGAAGCAGCAGCTTTATCAGCTGCAAGGTAAACATCTACTAGCAAATTAATGAGGAAAATCAACAGGAGAGAAAAAGGGAAAAAAGGGAAGGAGAGAATTGATATTTGTTAGCCACTGACATTACATAAATCCTCAAACTCTCTTGTGACAGATATTCCCTTTCAGTTTGCAGATGAGGCCCAAGGCTACCCAGCCAAAGACAGGGCTAACCCATGTCTCCCTGACCCCCTTTTCTGAAGGAAAGTCCATGAGCCAGGAAAGGGGACCAAGGATAAATCAAAAATAAAGGTTCAAGTGAAGGAAAGCTCAAGGCAGGTAAAAGTCCTGATTCTAAGCAAATCGTGGAAGCTACTCTTTATAAACTCTGCTTCAGCCACTTAGTTCCCTCTGGACATCCTGCCTCACTCGAGATTTTAAGTTCTTGTCTTCTCTTAACCACACCTTCCCACCCCCAAGTTTCCAATAGCAAACTTGCTGATTCTCTAGACTGGAAACTAAAACCACAAATGGGGAGGGACGGACATTGGAAGAAAGGCTTTTCCAAACCTCCCAGTGTCAAATATCTGCGGCCTCCCCGCTTTGAGACAGCTCTATTCCCTTGGAGGCCAGCTGTACCTGTGACATAAGGTCACAAAGTAATGTGATTCTGGACTTCAGGCCTTCTGATGCTCCAGGCCTTTTTTAAAAATCATGTAGTCATCAAAAAGCTTCACTCCCAGCTGTGTGGAAAGTGACTGTGCAGCTCTCACTTAATTTTGGTTGCATTACCTCATTCTATACATCATTCATGACAAGCAAGGAACCACGGGGCTCCCTTGGCTAAATCCTCTTGTCCTTGACCCAGCTCTAATTTCTTTGGCCATTTACTTCATCAGTGTGGTAAGTCCTGCAGCTGAGAAAGGTTGTGCACGAGTTTGGATGCGGTGGGTTCTTTCTCTCTTGTCACGATAGTCAAGAGAAACCAAGGCAAATAGAACTCCTGACCTACTATTTTCTTGTCCTTCCTATGGGATCCACATTACCATTACTCTAACAGTTAGGACAAAAAGGGGGAGAGAGAGATTTTCTTTTCAATTGTCTTTCAATGGGCTACTTATGCCTTCCAACTTGGCACTTTTCCTTGAAATCAAAGAGAACACTAAGACAGACTGCAGCATGACTCCTCTATCCCATGTAAGGGAATACGTGTACACTTCCTCAGCTCCTTGTGTTGGGAACGAGCTAGGTAGGAGTCCCCATGTGCTTCAAGGCCCAACCAGGTCCCAGGCTTGTCAAGGCAGAAACTCAGGAGCAGGTGGCCTCAGGCCTGAGAGTGAGACCACACCCAGCCAGGCCCCAGGGATTTTGTCTTGTTTATAGACACAGCTATTCCCCCAATCTTCATTATCAGAGCTTCACAGTTCTCCTAGGAGAAGATAACATAAAGGAAGGGAGTTATTCTGAACCTGCTAAAGGAGTGGCAGTATTTGGGCCTGGAGTCTGCAGGTATTTGGAACTGAACCAGGAATGCCAGTCTGCCCCTGGACTCAAACACAATTAGATAAAGGAGTCTTTTCAGCCAAGGCATAGACCTATGCCAATCTTCTGCACTCTCTATCCCTACCATAAAATATTATTAGAACCAAGGGGCTGCAAGATGCTGAATCATCAGAGCAAGATTAGATCATATCCATGTACTGTGTACAGACATAAAAGCAAATGTAAACATTTTTGAATGGATTTCAACACCAAGGATTAAAGCAAAAGGGGTTTTATGTTTAACTAGGAGTTAAGCATAAATTCTATTTCCCCAGAGTTCCATTAATAAAGGTTTGCTTCTAAAGTGTTCAGGGGCACTGTGCAGACTTTGCTTGAGACCTCGGGTGAGAGTAGGAAAAATAAGCAAGATACAAAAGCACCAAATTAAGTGGAATTTCTCCCAAGATATGCAACGTTCTTTGAAAACCAAAGGAAGACACCAGCAAAAAGATACACATTGCTCTGTTTTAAAAGGATTATGTTTATATTTGCTTAACAAAAAGGAAACCAAAGAAAAGGGGGGGCTCACTCAAGATCATCTGAGTCCCCTTCTCATAGAGGCCAACAAATCTGGTAATCAGAATCACTTTCCATCTACCCACAGGTCCTGCTGAGCTCCTTAATTCTTGTATTATGCAGACCTTAACACCAATTGCTAAAAGAATGTATCAAAGAAAGTTTCAAAGTCAGCTTAAGGTTAATTTCTCCCAAGAAATTCCTGGCTTTTCTTCTTCTGGTGCCTCCCTGTCCCCTCTACTTAATTGCTTCTGTCTTCCTCCGGCCTAACCCCAACTTGATCCTTCTTACCAAGGTCTGCCCCAGGACTGGCAGAGCAGACAGAAAAGCTCTTTAAGAATATAGAGTTTACTATTAATAGCAGTGACACAGGCCACTGAAAGCCAGGGCAGTCAAGTCAGGAAATCTGTCAGCCTGGATTAGCTTTCCAGCACCTGGGAGGTAGGACTTATTTATAAATAAAAATAGACAGCAAAAAGGTCTGGCCCCTCATAGACTCCTGCTGTCTGAGAAGGCTTGTGTGGACCCAAGCCCAGAGGCTTTTCCCAGCTGTCCTCCAAACCTAGTGGCAAACTCTTGTTTCAGTCTGAGTCAAAATCCCTGCTTGTACAGATCACCATCTTCCATACATTCCATGGAAGCATCTTCCATGATTTCCAAACACTTAAGCAGATCCTCAATCCTAGAACTGGAACTGGACATGTCATAGCATCTTTTAGGATTCACAAAGCACAGTTATTGGTAGGTCTTCATCAGGGTGTAGTCCCTGCCTGCTACTTCACTCTCCGGACAACCATGGAAAGACCATGCTTCCACATGTGATGTAAGCCCTCTATGTTCTCAGCCTTGGGAGGATTCCTTTTCTCATCACATAATGGACTGTAAGAATCAAAACATTTTTTGAAAGAAGCCTGTATTTTAGAGGAGCATTTTGAGGCTAATTTGCAAAGTCTCTGGATTCTAGAAGCTGCATGAAAACATTTGTTACCAAGCTTAGAGGTCCAGTGACTACTGGTATAATTCACTTAAAGAGCAATAAAATTATGAAATATTTGTATGGGACTCTGTTCTTGGGGCTCTACAAATTAGATCACCTTGTACTGCAATGGTCTCTGATGCAGAGAAGTTTACAGTTCCATTTGAGAAGTTTACAGTTCCATTTCTAAAGGAGTTATAGAATGAAAATCTACTTTCACCTTCCTTAATTCCAGATGAATAAAAGTTTCATAGTGTAAAGGAGACTTCTGGTCAAGATGGAGGCAATAGGTAAATATGCTTTGCCTCCTTAAATAACTATAGAAAAAAATTACAACTAGACCTCAAAACAAATATCACCCAGAATCATCAGAAAATTGGGCTGTATGGAAGTTCTACAACCAGGGATTTAAAGAAGCCACATTCATCCAGATGGGTAGGAGGGGCAGAGACACAGAGACACAAAGACAGGCAGAGACAGGAAGATGGGCAGAGACACAGTATGATGCAGAGAGTCAGTGGAATGAGTGGTCCCACATTCATGTGTGATGGATAAAAATCAGGAGGGACACCTCAGGAGGGAGGGATCCCAGCCCCAGGCCAGACCACACAGCCTAGGGTTCCAGCACCAGGGAGATAAATCCCCATAACTTCTGGCTATAAAAACCAGTGGGAGTAGGGTGGCAGAAGAAACTCAGATTTTCAGGAGACTCCTCTTAAAGAGACTACATGGACTTAGAACTTACACAAACCCACCCTCTCTGGGATTCAGCACCAGGTCAATAGCTGGGAGGGCACCAGTCACATACAAAGAGAAAGTGAAGTGACTAGAAACAGGGCAAGTGCCAGGCAAACCTCCAGAAGCCAGGCAGCAGCACTCTCCCTTCTCTAACCCCTCACCCCACACAAAGAGCCACAAAGTGGCAAATCAGGTTGTTCCATCCTGGAGATTACTGAAGGCTCTGCCCCACACAGTTTGCAGTTGCCTTTTTTAGAATAGGCCATGCTACTAAGACAGGGAGTCAAAGCAGCTCTACCTAATATATAGAAACAAACACAGGGAGGCTGCCAAATTGAGGAAACAAAGAAATATGGCCTAAATGAAATAACAAAACAAACAAAACCTCAGAAAAATAACTAAATGAAACTGAGATAACCAACCTATCAGATGCAGAGTTCAAAACACTGGTGATAAGGATACTCAAAGAACTCATTGAGTGGCAACAGCACAAAAAAGATAGAAATGAAGGTTACCTTAAGTGAAACAAAGAAAAATCTACAGGGAACCAACAGTGGAGGGGATGAAACCAAGATTCAAATTGATAATTTGGAACGTAAGGAAGAAATAAGCATTCAACCAGAACAGCAACAAGGGAAAAAATTCAAAAAAAAATGAGGATAGTGTAAGGAGTCTCTGGGACATCTCCAAATGTACCAACATCCAGATCATAGGGTTGCCAGAAGGAGAAGAGGAAGAGCAAGAAATTGAAAACTTATCTGAAAAAATAATGAAAGAAAACTTCCTTAATTTGGTGAAGGAAATAGACATAAAAGTCCAGAAAACCCAGAGAGTCCCAAGCAAATTGGACCCAAAGAGGACCACACCAAGACACATCATAATTAAAATGCCAAAGATTGAAGACAAAGGGAGAATCTTAAAAGCAGCAAAAGAAAAGCAGAGTTACCTACGAAGGAATTCCCATAAGACTGTCAGCTGATTTCTCAAAAGAAACTTTGCAGGCAAGAAGGGACTGGCAAGAAATATTCAAAGTGATGAAAAGCAAGGACCCACAGCCTAGATTACCCAGAAAAGCTATCATTTAGAATTGAAGGGCAGATAAAGTGCTTCTCAGACACTGAAGGTAAAGCTAAAGGAAGTCATCATCACTAAGCCATTATTACATGAAATGTTAAAGGGACTTATCTAAGAAAAAGATCAAAACTATAAACATTAAAATGGCAACAAATTTACAAATATCAACAACTGAATCTAAAAAACAAACTAAGCAAACAACCAGAATAGGAACAGAATCATAGACAAGAAGATCATTTGGAGGGTTATCAGTTAGGAGGGGAAAGGGAGGGATTGGAGGAAAAGGTACAGGGATTAAGAAGCATAATTGGTAGGTACAAAATAGACACGGGGATGTTAAGAATAGTATGGGAAATGGAGAAGCCAATGAACTTATATGCACAACCCATGGACATGAACTAAGGTGGGGGAGATTGCGTGAGGGAATGGGGGTACCAGGTGGAGGGGAGCAAAGGGGGAAAAATTGGGACAACTGTAATAGTATAATCAATAAAATATATATTTTTTTAAATCTACTTTCAAATATCTCAAGTAATGGGGTATACACACATATACTCACACACAAACACACACACAGGATTTCCTTGGGAAACGGTCCTGTGTGCCCAAAGTATTTTCATGTGCTATTCATCCTTCCAATTCCTATCTTTTATGTTTTAATTGTACCATTTTTATTATAAATAATTCTTGACTTCTATGGTGTCAGGAGTTACCTTCCCACCATTAACTACCCACATTTAGCTCCTTTAACCTTCCTCTGATCAGACTCCCTGAGTCGTGCTCACCTCCGTACTCTTTCTCCTTGCCCTTCTCCAAATTCCCCGAGGCTCTATGCCCTAAAGTCAGCTTTGCAAAATCAAAGTGATATTCCAGATGCTTGCTCACCGTGGAGCCCAGAGACCAGCTGCCACCCCTGGTCTCTGTTACCCCATGACTCAGGGTTTGTGTCCCAAAATAGGTCTGGCCTTTCGTGTCTCCTTCTCTCATTGCAGCCTGGCTGCTCCGTGGCTGTCCACTATCACCCCAGCTCCTCTTCCGCCCTACTGCTTTCCAGGTTTCTTCTCCCCATGAGCTGTGTGTGCTGAGATGATTTGCCTCCAAGCTTGAATGGACCACTGGTCAGCACTCTTCTCTATTATCATCCTGGTTTGCAATTAGCGTCAGAATTTCCATGAACATTGCTACTAAAGGAGTTCTCTAAGATCTTCCACTCTAGAAGAAGACGGCAAGAAGGAAAATTATTTGTAATTTTAGGATCTTAAGATAATATTCTGGAGAATGTAACAAAATAATATTCCAGGCAGGATCTGTCTTAGAAAGGGTTCAATGGGCTTGTGAAGGGGGACCGGGCACCACACCTGGAGCTATAGAAAGGAAACGTTCCCCAACTTAAATCAACTCTCCTGGGGCTATGTGGAGTTGCCATAGGCTTCTCTGCACTGCTTTGTTGCCTGGGAACCCTGCTTTCTTCTCTTCACCTCCCCCAGGATCTGTTCTCCTCTCCTTTCTGGGGAGCTCAACACTGGCAGGTGGCAGGAAGGGTGTCTGTGGGGACTGAGAAGCCCCACCCTCCTCCAGGAAGGTGCAGGGGCCCACACTCTGCCCTGGGGAAGTCTGGGAGGCACTTATTTCAGGAACTCCCAGTCCCACAGCACTAATCCCTGCAGCTTCAGGGGAAAGAACATTCCTATTTTAAGAGGCCCTGGGTAACATGCTCACCCAGATCTGAGTCACTGCTCCTCTTTAAGGTTTGTGAAAGAAATATATTTCTCAGCCTTTACCTTTGCAGGCCTTATGTTCCGCAGCCTCAATGATCAACTGGTTTACCACAAAATGTAAAAAGAGCTAGTGAGGCAATGGTAACTAAGGAAGTTATAGTGTCTGGAATTATAATAACAGAGGCAAAGCTAAGAGTTATATGAGATCTAAAAATAAGTCACTAACCATATCCTACTTCCTCTAACATAGGTAGCTTGAAGAGAAAACCACCCATTGTTCAAAAGAATCAATAAAGAACACCGTGATTAATCACAGCGCACCCCATCACAAGGAAGTATTTCTACGCCCTCATGAACAGACCTTTACCCAATCAGGACATTTCACTGGAAGGTAATTCATCACTATTATCCTTGAGGGTATAGAACCACCAGTGGTCTCCACATCAGCCATCACAGCAGTGATTAGAATAATAGAGTATCACATTACATCCATGGTATTGGGTACTCTTTGTGTCAACCACTGCGGGTCAGTGTGAGTTCTTCCACAGAGTTTGCCTGCAAACACATACATTTCTTCCTCACCGACTGCTTAAACAACTATGTGTTTGAATATAAGCACAAATAATAATAACAGCTTACATTGATTGTACATGCACACAATAACTCACTATTAACTCACTTCGTCCTTTTAACAAACTTACCCCTTCTTACACATGAGAAAGCAGAGATTGAGAGAAATCAAGTGATTTGAACCAAACCACACCAATTGTAAGTGTTAAGGGTGTAGGTTAGAATTCAGATCTTCCTAGCTAGTCACTTTAAGAACTTCATCACATTCCTCTACTATTGTTTACAAGCCAAATTTTAAATGGTAAAAGTTTCCATCTCTACTTTCATGGTAAATTCTCATTCCCCTAGTTAGTCAAGCTGATTTTTCACACATTTAAAATGATTTCAGTTAAAAAAAAAAAAAAAAAAACCAGTTTGAACTCTCTTCTCAGACTTCTGTATTTAATGTCCCATTCTAAAGTGTGGCTCAGCAGCACAAGTCACCGGTTCAGAGAATCCCATACTCCCAAGCTCCTTTAGATTTTTTTTTTCTTTTAGAAAAATAGTGGCCACACCTCAGTGGAATAATCTTGGCCCCAAGTATAAGCTCCCAATTCTTTAGGACTACCTTGGGATCTGTATTTGTTCACTAGTTCCGCCCTACCAAAGTACCACGCTGCCCAGCCTGAACATCAGAAAACTATTTTTTCACTATTCTGGAGGCCAGAAGTCTGAGATGGCAAGGCGTTGGCAGCATTGGTTTCTTCTGAGGCCTCTCTCTTTGGCTTTGGCTTGTGTCTTCTTCCTGTGTCTCCGCATCATTTTTCTCCCATGTCCTCATTTCCTCTTCTCATAAGGACTCCTGATATTGGATTAGGATCTACCCTAATGACCTCATTTTACCTTAATTGTCTCTATAAAAGACCCTATACCCAAATACAATTACATTCTGAGGTGCTGGGGTTAAGAACTTTGACATATGAATTTACTGAGAGAGGTGGGGGAGACACAGTTCAGTCCATGACAGTATCCCAGAAATTTCCTTTTACAAAGTCGTCTATATTGTATAATGTAAATGCCTTTGACCCTGACAACGAGGAGTTTAAACTACTGCTTATTCTATAAGTACTTTTGTTACCTCCCTATAATAATATAGATAAGTTTTTCTATGACCAAACCATAGTTTTTATTCAGTATTATCTGCAATATCAGCTCTATCATAATTTTCATCTTCGAAGACATCATGAATCTCAGTAAAAAAAAAAAATTACAGAAAGTGTTTTTGCCAATTGAGAATTATCAATAGTAAAAACAAATTCTAGATTTGTAAAAATTTATTGAGACCAATAACATCTTAAATTATTATTGTTACATGTCTGGCACTTAAAAGAGCATAACCTTTAGTCAAAATATAGCCAAGCATAACTTACCCTGACCCCTTAATATATGTCATGATCCCTGGTCATTCCATGTGAAGACTCCAAATGACCTGACAAGAGGCAATTCAGATTTATCTGGTTAGACCAGTATAAAATCTATTACTATGGGGTGCCTACTAGTTTCACATATTAAGCTAGGTGTCATATGCACGGATTCAAAAACTGGTGCGAGAGAGGGATTATTGTCTCTGCTTTACCAGTCAATAAATAGAACCTTAGAAAGATTAAGTAAATTATCCAAGTCACACAGCTCACAGAGGGTCAAGACTTAAGTGTCGAGTCTTACATGTGAACCTAGTCAGTCTAATTTGACTCCAGGAACTTTTTTTTTTTTTTTTTGCCACCACAAGTTGCTTCTTTGACTTCTTAAAACATGTAATAATGTCCTCTTAGCGCAGTGGCTCAGCAGCTCAAAACTTTTCCTGGGCCATAAACATATCCAATTCTAGTTTCATCAACTATTAGTTTTGGTAAATAAAATAACAGCATCTTTGTTTCTATGTTTTGGCTGTACAATAAATCATGGGGTATTCATCATCAGAAATTTAAAATCTATCCCTGTCTTTGGGTGGTGATGAATACTAAGGTTATGTGAAACTACAAAGGACATATTTATTTTTCATAGAAGAAGTTAATTATATTAGGTAAACCTAGTCAGTAATCACAAGCTTCCTTGTCACAGCTCCGGGACTACAGTCTCGTGTCCCTTCAAAACCCTCAGTTGAATCTGGTCTGTTTTGTGCCCTGGCTTCCCAGGCAAGGCCGTAAATGTGCTGGTTGCAGGAGCCCTTTCTGCAGCGTGTCTGTGTGGTCGGTCCTGCAGTGCTAAGCACAGTGCCTTGCCCGGAGCAGGTGCTCACTAACATCTCAGCCTTAAAGCCTACAAAATGACCACCAGGAAAAGCCCGTTAAAGAACTTTGTGATGCACATCACAACTGTGCAACAGGGTGTCTAAGAAATCCTTGAAACTAGCCAGGTGGAGAGAGCTTGCTTGCTCTATGAGGCCAGATGAGCAGTCTCTAGAGCTTTGATTTATAAATCTTAAATGCCTAAGGGAATGCCTGATCAGCGTGGCAGTGAGGCATGTTGTTCTGATAATTGTGCAATTTCATTTGTTTACGTAAAGTAGGTGTTGTAAGAAATCATAAAAGGTCCTATTCAGCAGCCCCAGAGGCAGTCCTGAAAAGAACAGGATTCTGCTTGGGGCCGTCATCAATGGCCCAAGAGAAGTCAACTGAAGCACCGAGTCCACCTTGAAGCACTCCAAGGCCACCAGTATAACTAGAAGTGCCTTTCTTCATCCTCCTCTTGTTCAGTTGTCTTTTTCCCTAGCAGAACCCCACTGTTTTGGCCAAAGAGTAGATTATTGAAGTTATACAAACAGGAAAAAGCAAGGTAGTTATTTATAGCTAGAGCTTTACTCTAAGAATTATATAACTAGCCACAGCATAGTTTTTCACCTAGAAGTAAAAATTAACAATAACTTAAAGTAACAAAAACACACTTAGTAATTAAGGCTGAGCCACAGGGCCCCTTGCAAATGTAACAGAAATTCTGATGACAGAGATAAAGAGGTCTTTCTCAAAGAAAAGCTTTGTCTTCAAAAGACACAACGAACAGCGAGAACACGATGAGATGGATTCTGGTAGATCTAGTTCCCAGGAAGAAAGGCTTCGTTCGGGGAGTGTGCTGTGATGAACAGAGCCTTTCTTTCTAGTCTGGTGTGTCCTTTCAGTTCAGGACACCTGTCTGCAAGTCTGCCCTAGGCCCTTCTGTCTGTCCCAGAGTGACTCTGGGTGCCTCTTCTCATGCTTTCTACATCTCAGAGAACTAAGAAAACTATGAAATTGCTCAGCCTATGGAGAAAAGGCTTTAAAAATGGTTAATAGATGAGATGAGCTTATTGAGTTCCTGATCCTTAAGGGAGGCAGAGACACCTTGATGTGGAGTTGGAGGCAGTTTAGAAAGCAAACTCTAGGGATTGAGATAGTTTCCTCTGAGAAGTTCAATAGCCTAGGCCAACCACAGATTGATTATCAAGCTCTTACTCCTCCTGCTTAGGAAACCTTTAGCTGCATCACACCCTCAAGTAGGTTATAAATGCACTGGCAACTAGAATCAGAAGTAAAGGTGGAGGAGACGGAGGCATGTTTGCTGAAGGTCACAGTGAGCAGTGAGTGGCTTCAGGGATTTCTTTAGGCATCAGCAACATGGCTGAAGACATGAAGACCAAAATCAAGAACCTCAAGACTGCCCCTTTTGATAGCCACTTCCCCAGCTGGAGCCAGACCAGGAACTACAGGCAGACCTGCCTGGAATTCCACTGCTGTGAGAAAAGGCAATGACTGCTAAAGCGGGTGATGTCTCCACGTACAAATGGTGCTGGCATGTGTACAAGTCCCTCTGTCCCATATCCCAGGTGTCAGCCTGGGACGCCCACCCGGCAGAAGGCACGTTGCCTGGGAAGATCTGAACTGGTTGCACCCCCTCTGTCCTCTGTCCACCATCCTTCTCCCAGGGAGAGGAAGGGGGACCTGGGTACATTCCACCCTGGGATCCTGAATAATAGCTTAACTAATAATACATACTAGCAAAAGTAAATTTTTTTAAAAGTAGAAATGGAGGGCAATGAAAAGAAAAATATCTTCCTGGTAAAACTCCTTTAAAACTGAATTATCTTTCCTCAGAAATACAGATTTGCAGAAACCACTGATTTATATTAGGGAATAAGGCCATAGGTTTGGAAAAGCAAAATAAGCAAAAATAAAAATAAGAAGATGAAATCTGCAGTGCGAAGTATGGCAGAAGATAGAACCTGGATTATCTAAGCCACCACCAGCAATGCCCGTGAGCATACTGTCCTAATGTAGACTCAGAACATTGCCTAACACAGAGCATTCCTCCAGAACAGCAATTCTAGAAAGCGAAAGAGGACATTAGGGGCTCCAGAAAAAGTCACACCAACACCATCACTACACAGCTAACCCCTTTCATCAAGGCAGAAATTATTCTGTATTAGCCACAGCTTCCATGATCTCATTAGCAAAGATATTGGGAATCTGCTGTACCTTAGGAGGTAAGATTGAAACTGTGCCATAAATTATTTCACGCAGAACATTTCCATCTGATTGGATGGATGGCAATGGAAAAGAAAGTCTATCTCCTCCCGGCAGTTTCCATAACCTGTTGTTGGGAGGAGACCTGTGTGATGCAAACAGAGGTGTGTGCTGATGTCCACTAGTCCAGGAAGAGGCCTCACCTAGAGAGCCTAAAATCTGGAGGATGGCTGAGCTACTTTCATCACAAGTGAGCAGCTTGGCCAACTGACAATTATGGGCTTACACAAACTAAAAGTTCAGTGGTATATCTGACTTGGTGCATAGATGGATTCAGAACGCAAATATATTATGATCAGGACACAGCTTTTTTCCTCCAATTAGTCCTGCCTTCCCCAGTCTCAAGTCCCACATGACGGCACTAGCAGAACAGACCTCTTAGCCTCTCAGGGACCCAGCCCAGCACAAAGGAGCGAGACTCCTATTCCCAGAAAAAGGCTCAGAGCATCTGATTGGGTCACATGTTCACCCTCGATCCTAGACTGTGGCCTGGACTGTGGAATCAGGAGATGAAATCAAGTACACCAAAGCCACACAGATTGAGTTAGAAAAATTCAAGCTATGGCTATCGTAAGAAGGAAGAATGAATACTAAGTGATAGAAACAACAAAACCCCACTTTAATTAGTGAGTGGTCTTGAAGTGCTGTTTGCAGAAAAAACATTTTATCTTAGCTTGGGTTTCCCCCAGAAAACAGAGCCTCAGATAAAAGCTTGCACGTAGGTGATTAATTTGCAGAGATGAATCCAGGAAACACTTGGGAGCTGAAAAGAGTGAAACTAGAAAGGAGGAAAACTTAATGCAAAGTACATTGCATGGCTACATAGGAAGAGGAATCCAGGAAGGAAGCATTTATTGACCAGCTACCATACCCTTCATTGCTGAAGGATTGCCTATGGGTGTTAATTCTCAGTTCCAGATTGGTACAAGTATGAGAATGATCTAGGGGATTCCTGCAGGTGCACCACACTGCCAAGTCAGAAAATCCACACAGAGACAGGTGTGACTGGCTTCCATGGCAATGGTTGAGTAAAATGTGGGGCAAGAGGATGCAAGGTGAGCATAAGAGTTGGCCAATGTACCTTTCTTCTTGGATACTTAACTTGTTTTGTTTTGTTTTTGTTGCAGGTTAATTCTTCACCAAGAATAAACTATAAAGAGAAAACATCACAGGACTGGGTATGGGATTATATGAGGTACAGCACAGAGAGATCTCAGCTTGAATCCTCACTTCACAGTCAGCAGTGGGGTTTTGAGCAAGTCAATGTCTTCATCAGTGAAACACAGACGTCATTAACACCTACCTTATGTGATCTGGAGTATTATTAGTATATAAAGTCATACTGTCTCCTTATGTAAAATGTTATTTTTATTTCCACTATTCTTACTGGCAAACAAAAGAGGGTCCGTAACATTTTAATTGCTCATACAAACTAAATGGATTTTAATAAGGGGTCCTTCTAACCATTTCAGTTTCCCTTTAGTTCATGAAGTTTGCAAATATTGGTGTTTAAAACACCATCCTGCTCACTGCAGGATGGACTGGTGTTCCACACCAACAGAAAAGTGGTGAAATGTCATTGAAATTGCCAGAGATAGGCCAACAAGATTTCCCCCCAAGTTCTAATTTCTTGAAACTATATCGCCATCATCTTTTAAAACCCACTTAACAATCTAAAACAAGGGAGGGTTATTGTATATCCTGCCTTGTGGTAATACAGTTTCCAGGAATTTAGAAAAAAATATACCATACATTCGTTACCATTGACAGCAGCCCATATGCCTAAGCATTTGCTTTCCACAGTTTCTGAGAAACATGGTAGGGAAAAAATTGCTGAACCCAAACATGATCCAGATCCCTAATGTGACACCGTAGCCGGGACATCTGGCCACGCAGTTGACACCTTTGGTCCCTGAAACACCACCGTGCTACCCCTGAGCCTCCACCTCAATCTCACGTGGTTTGATCTCTGTGTTTCTCTGCAGGAGCCTTCTCTCAGGAGCTGAGCATCGGAAGTCAGCCTCACTACTCTTTTCCTTTGAAAGACCCTAGCTTCTTAGGGACTGAAGGCAGAAAACCACCTCTTGCCTCTTGCTTCAATTTCCTCATCGACCTGGCATTAATCCTAACGTGATTCGACTATTTTCAACAGAAAAACCAAACCAACCCTGCAAAACAGTGGGTGGAGCTGGTCCATACCACATTCCTGACTCTTCTGAGAGAAACCCTTAGAGACCCAAGTCTCCTGTAGTTCCCAAACCACCCCAACCTCTACATCAAAGTACATCATTCAATACAGCTAGAGCCAATTGCCCAAAAGTAACTTAACTGCACATCAGTCTCTTCAGGTGTTTTGGAGAAGGTCTATGGAGGGGAAAAAAAAAAGTCCCTCTTTGGGCTATCCCCATCCATCCCAGTCAATTTCATGACTGTCACACAGCTTATCTTTTAAGCCAGGCCATACGAGTGTGCTCTCCAAATAAGATGCAAATCCACCCAGTTGTTCCTCCATCATGTACTAATAGAAAATCAGACAAACTTCCATGTAGATGGGAAAGAGACCAACAGGTATGTCATCCTGTAAGAATTTCAATTATAGGAAGGTTAGGCAAAAGCATAACTGAGGTGAAGCTTTAAGATAAAGAGCAAACTGTAATGTATGGAGGGAGGGCAAGGTGATCCTCAGGCAGATAATATGCATGAGGACAGGTGGGGGTGGGCTGGAGAGGAATATGTGTCTTATAGTGAAAGCAGCAGCTACCCAGCTCCTGCCGCTTATGGCACAGGGGGCAGGCTGGCCCAGTGGTGACAGGTTTGTCTCTATAATTTCAAGCATGGTTAATCTAACTTTCCAAGTTCAAATAAATTCTTGAGAGAGAAGTATTGCTAATCAGCCCAGCCTACAGACTGATTCTTCTGGGATCAGGTGTCTATTCCTATTCCAATAAGTTGTGGCTGGGGAACCTGAGGAAAGCCAGGTCCACACTGGAGGATTTTGGAGAGCACTGTGGCAAGGACAGCTAGAGCAAAGCCTGCCTTTACAGACCTAAAGGACACATTGTGAATTCAGAACATCCACACAACGATTTCTACTGGGAAAGAGGATCTTCCCCACAATTTACCACTCTGGTCCTGTGCTGCTTGTTGGAGCCACACTGGGGTGAGAGTGTAAATAATGAGGCTGCACCCTTGCTTCTCTATACTGTCACTAAGGCTTGGAAAAAAGGGAGCTGCCTTGGAGGTATGAATGAAGATGACTCCAAAATATGCCATGCCTCCAAAACACTATTACCACATTCAGAGTATGATGTTTGCATCAGGAGTAATGTGTTTCCTCAAACTATGGCGGTGAGTGTGCAACAGCAGCCTCCTGCAAAGAGAACAAGACCTAGGAATGTTCCTAAGAGAGCAATGAAGCTCTCAGCCATGAACACCTAATCTACTGCAGCATCTTTGTGGATTCATCTTGGGAAGCTGAAGGCAGGCCCATGGTGTAGGCACATTTTGACCAGGAGGACAAAGAAGCCTCTGGAGGCATGCCTTCCAGAGACAGTGTAATCAGGATCTCACTTCACAGATCAGGACACTGGAGCCCAGTGGGGTTGAGTCCAGTGTCTTTAAATAGAACATGGGCTTTACTTCCAGTCCAGGGCTCTTCAGATGTTTGTAGCAGGCTCTGAGTTTGAGGTAGAAGAACCAGAAAGAGTATGATCACTTAGCTATAAAAGCTACATCTTTTTTTAGTAGACTTCCAAACTAAAGACATTTTTCACTTGTCAAAAATAGCAGTCAGTTTCTTGAAAGACAATGATTGAAGGGCAAATGTTCCTTGACTTGACGGAGCCTGTTTATAATTACAGTATTAACATAGACACACTTTAATTAAAAATCATGAAAATGACCTTCACTGTGCTGCAAGACCCGTATTAAAATCCTGGAAGAGGAGCCACTTTCTAGCCAAGCTCCTATTTTCAGCTGCCTGCCCTTTGTTAAAGGAATTCCTTTAGCCTAAAATTTCTTAGATTAATTCTCTGACCACTAATGGCCATTTGGCAATATCTGAAAGATAAGAAGCCAAAATTACATCACTCAAACCTGAACAGATAACACTACCCCACTCCTAGTTTAACCAGCTGCGGTTGAGGGACTGGGGTTCCAGCCCCGTGACTGTCCACCTTGCAGGCGCTCTAATGGTCTAAGGGATCATCTGGCCCGGCCTCCTCACTTTACACAGATAGGAAGGAAGGCTCAAAGATGACAGGTGACTCTCTAGGGTCACCGCCCAGTGGTGGGAGAGTGGAACATACCAGTAGCCACCCTAGATGATCACTGCTCAGGAAAAGGAGCTGCCCAGTCAACTTAAAAAGAGATGTAATTTTAAACTGAAAATATCATCCTCTATTACTTCCTAGGTTGTGCTACTGAAAACACCAGGCTTCTAGCTACTGAGAAAGAGAGAGAGAGAGAGGGAGTCAGTTCATCTGGGGCACAAAAGCATGACAAATACTACATAGTACAATAGTCCCTCCTTGGTGATTCACATCACACACTAGGGATTCTGAGAAAGAAGCCCAGCAGTAAAGAAATCTGTTTAACTCAAAACTCTTTTTCCAGTTGACATCTATTAACATCCTACAGACCTGGTGTTCTTGAAAATATACATAGGGACACAGTGGCTTAGTGAGAAGAGAAATGAATTTCAAAATAATTGGGTTGGAAAGTAAAGAAATTGAAACAGTCTGGCTCACGTCAAGCAAGAGTTCAAAAAATGGCACCACGTCATCATCATTTTCTTCCCCTGGGTCTTATACGCTAGCAACGAGGAAAGAAGTGGAGGATAAAGGTGTCCTTGAGTAGCAAGGACAAAGAGAATAAATCTTTTCCTTTAATTTACCATTAAGGTTTGTGTAAAGGAGTAGAAACACAGACCCTGACTTTGCCACGTGTATTTAAATCCCAACCAGAAATATAATGCTTAAAATAGTATTCACACATATTTATAACTTCTGTACGATGAACTACCATGGTTTTCTTTTCCCTCAAAGCTGGTAAAGTTACATTCCTACCTCAGAAGCTGTGAAGAAATCAAATTTGGCCTTTAAATAAACTAATTTGAAAGGTTTAAAAAATATATTAGAGACATTAAAAAAAGGAATAGGGGACTTGAATATCCCGAAGTGTGAAAAATGCCACATTTTTATACTCAAATGATTCAAAATAGATGAACAGAACGCTTCCAAACTTTCTAAAAATATGCACCTTCAGGCAATAAAAAAAAATCAATCTAAAGGGTCATTTATTTCAAGCACCTAAAAGCCTGATTTAGCACTCCGGTGAGCCCCACAGCTGACTGGATTTGGGAGAGCAGGGCTGAAGAAAGGTCATTCACACTCCTCCATAGCTCCTTAATGATATGTTTAGCCAGGCTAATTTTAGACCTGTCGGAAGCTTTTGATTCACTTAAGCATAAGGTGTTGGTGACAAGACTGTGGTCAATGGCAGGTGTGGGCTGAGCTCCCTTTGAAGTCAGTTACTGAGCTCATTCCTGGAAGGAGGATGTCAATAGGTAGCCAGGGGGAACTGCGCACAATCCACCTGGATCCCCTGGGAGGACTCTTCTCCCTCCCTATTTACCCGATGTGGGCTGGAGACCTTGGGCACCATCAGTGGAAGAAACAACATCTTGATGATCCTCAACACATTATCTTTTCTACTGATCCATTCGCACTATCTTATCCTTCGTCTTGGCTTGTAGTTATTTTGATCTGGGCAAGAAGTAGATAGTTCAAGTCAACCTGGAAGGGCTGAGGCTGTGATCTTCAAGCAGAGGAAATTCTTTAGGAATATCAGAGATAGATCTATATCAGAGCTATTCAGGGATGGAGGCTGACTGGTCTTTTAGCAGGTGCTTGAAAGGACAAGAAAAGTCTCCTTTTCTTGTCCTCCTGCTAAAAGGACAAGAAAAGTCTCTCTTTTCTTAGATTCAGAGATGCATATGCCTATACCAGCTTCCAGAAATGGCACTGTGACATTTAACTACCCCTCTGGTTCATATAAGCTCCACCACAGTAATATGCACCCTTTTCTCTACTTTGCTAGATTTTACAGGGGAATTTCATTATCTTATTATTCATTAAAGGGAATTCCTTTAGCCCTATAAGATTCTATACCAATCAACTCAAATCCTTTCCACCCTCTCGAGGTTTATCATGGATGGATTTTCATCAGATGCAAGTGTGCTTCTGCTTTATATATGCTCCATAAAGCTATATAAAGCAAAGAAAATGTCAGTGTTCTACTCAAGAACTCTATAGCCTGAGTGAAGGGAAAATGTCTTTAGTACTGTCTCTTACTAAATTTCAACAAATTCAGAGATTCTGTAAGGGAACTCAGGGCTAATCCATTACCATCCTTTCATGTTATAGAATGGGAAAGTAAGACCCAAATTTCCTCAATGGACATAATAATTTGGCAGAACCAGAAAATTTCCATAGAGCAAGAAATCTAATACTGTTTTTCTAAACTTTATCAATAATCTTCACCATGGTCCGGGGGAGGGGAAACTAAATGGCAATGAGGGAAATGTAAGGTATTTTTTTTAATAGTCTTCACCATGGGTCAAAAAGTGTAGAGAACAGGAGAAAGACAAGGGAATAGAAAAGAAAAAAGGAAAGGGTAAAAAAATTAGATGAAAAAAAGAGTCAGTTGGTGAGTAGCTTCCTGTCATCCCCTTGTTGTTGCTTTTTTCTTCTAAGCTATATTTATGTTCTCTTTGGCCTCCTCAGATAAACCAGATGTCAGCAAGTCTCAGTGGAAAGCCTTGGTCACCCATATCCAAGGGACAAAAAGAGGCAGAAACAAGTATACCTAAGTGAGCCCCATTTTTCTGGCCTTGGGCCTCAATGGTTAATATTGCAACTGTGGATTTTAAATGCTAATTTTATTCATTTGACAGTCATCTACTGAACATCTGCCATGTGCTAAGAACTCTGCTGCACACTCAAAGAACATGAATATGAAGGAGACATCGTCTTGCCTCCAGAATTTTACAGTTTAATAAGGTAGACAAGAAAAATATTCCTCTTGGCTGCAAAATTCTAAGACTGTGACATTTCACACTAACAATTATAGCACAGGGAAGAAACAGATAGGTGCCCTCAGAGAGGCTCAGTCTGAATACTACAGAAGTCCAGAGATGGACTATGTCATTTCCAGGTGTCAGGAACCAAGAAATCTTCATCAAGAGGTGGCATATTGAGCTGGGACTTCAAGGACAGAAAAGGTTAAGTCTTTAAACAATAGAGCACACTGAGGAGTGGAATTCCTGGGGGAAGGAAGGAAGGAAGGAAGGGAGGGAGGGAGGGAGAGAGAGAGGAAAGAGAGAGAGAGAAAGAAAGAAAGAAAGAAAGAAAGAAAGAAAGAAAGAAAGAAAGAAAGAAAGAAAGAAAGGAAGGAAGGAAGGAAGGAAGGGAGAAAGGAAGGGAGAAAGGAAGAAAGAAAGAAAATGGCACAAAGGTACAAGAATAAAAGATCTGTTTGGGAAATAAATGGAAATGTATGTGTTGGAAGACAAATTGCAGTATTTAAAAGGATGAGTTAGAAAGCTTGGTCTAAATTCCTAGGTGTTGGGCAGCCACTGCAAATTTTTCAGAGGGCTGGCCTTTGGGCAGATTAATTGGGCCACAATGAATTGGAGTGAAAGATATTAGATACAAAAATGGATCAGCTCTTTATGATGATCTAAATGCGAAGTAAAGCACACTTGCAGAGACAATGAAAGGAAGCAGATTCACTAGGTCTTAGGATGCAGAAAGGGTAGAAGGACAGGAATAATTTGGTAGAAAGGCCAAAGAAGCATTTCTTAGACTATGTGTGATAAAAACAGAATTCTATCGCCCTGGCTGGTGTAACTCAGTGGATTGAGTGCGGGCTGGGAACCAAGTGGTCCCAGTTCGATTCCCAGTCAGGGCACATGCCTGGGTTGCAGGCCAGGTCCCCATGAGGGCCATGTGAGAGGCAACCACACATTGATGTTTCTCTCCCTCTCTTTCTCCCTCCCTTCCCCTCTCTCTAAAAATAAATAAAAAAATAAAAATCTTTAATAAAAAAAAATAAAAAATAAACCAGAATTCTATCACGTCAAATGAATACTTGAAAGCATGAGATTTTGAACCTACTGCAGAGATGATCTCACCATTGCCCACTGTTTGTTAGTTGATTGAATAATTTTGCTTGTTGTACGTTGAAAATATTGGTGATATTTTTAAATTTTATTGTTGCCTCTATGTCTTTTTATCATTTAGAAAGACCAGAATAAACAAACAATGGCTGTGACATATCTCAGACTAAAGAAGAACACAGGAGGTCTCGATCTCTCTTCTGGTGTATAAATACAGCAACTACTATATAGTGGGGGGCCTATAGAGGGCTGTTGAATACAAAGGAGAGGATCTATTACAAACTATCCGAATCAATAATTCTGCTTTACCATGTCCTCCCTGCGTGTCCTAATTCACTTTTATATCAGAGCCTCCTTTTAAAAACTGACATTATTGAATGGATAAGAACTTGCCTTTGGACAGTCTTGTAATAATAAAGAATGAAATGTGCACATAACGTTTCTCTACTATTTATTCACTGAGCACCTCAATCAACTAGTCAGATGCTAAAGGTTTGGGAACAAATAACAATAACCCTTTCGTCTCACTTAGATGCTAATGCAGACATATTGTTAACCATCTCCTTCAGAGTCTTCCCTGATAAACTGGAAGTAGGCTGACTCTGTGTCACCTCCAGAGCACTCCCTGTCTGATTTGGGTTTTATTCCTTCTGCACTCGTCCTTCGGCCTGCCTGCCCCTCCCATTTAGCAAACATTTAGGGAGCACTTGGTATATATGCCCAGCACTGGGCGCAGTGATACAGATATAAAAATAAAAGGCAACAATCTTTCCTTCTTTGGGAGATACTAATATAAGGAATTCACCTGCCCTATGGAATACCTCACCTGGAAGACAGGAACCGTCTCTACCTAAACCTGGTGTCATGTGCTCGTGAGTGCCCCAGAGCAGTTAGGCATGTGGACTGCAGAGTCCTAGGACAAGAGGGTGCCAGTGCCAGCTGGGCCACGTACCAGCTGTGAACCTAGTGACTTACTTAAACCTTCTGAGCCTCTGTTTTCTCCTCTGCAAAATGGATGTGATAATAGTAGTACCCAGCTCATAGGGTGGCTCCTGGTAAGAATTAAATGAGACAATTAATACAAGGAATTTAGGATAGCATCTGCTGTACATTAAAAAATACTAGATAAAAATTTTTGTTAATAGTATTAATATCTGACTGGTGATCAGTCTGCAAATCACCACCAGTGGCTGCGATGGTGACTGTCCTTCTAGCAGGTAAGAATACACTTAAAAGACTTGGTTGCACTTCCCAAAAAAGGTCTAGAAAGCAATGCCCACTTCAGTTTGCATGTCACAGAAGCAATTCTTCCTTAGCCTATATGTCATGTTTTCTGTTTTATTTCTCTCATTTTCTTATACCAGAAAAAATTCATCTGTTCCCGATGTTCATTCCCTATTTAAAGACACAGCATTCAGTCTGTGAAGCCAGCAGTTCTCTGCCAGTGCTGTCACCACCCAGGTCTGTGGCGCTGAAGGCCCAATCTGCAACACGAAGTGACATAAAACCACTGCCGTTCCATCCAGAGGGAGTTGGTGGTGTGCAGGGCAGGTTACAGGATCAAGTCCCCGGTGAGGAGTAAGTAACAGAAACCATAGAAGGCCAATAAAATAGAAATGTGTTCCTCTCACAAACACTCAGAGCAATTAAAAATAAAATGAAGAAAAGAATAAACTAAAATAGAACATTGCAATGGGGGTGGGAGGACCACTTTTTCAATCAAAGATCGTGCTTTTCTTTCCTTTTTCTTTGAAATCCTAGATCATTGCTCAGATGAATTTATGTCAGTTTCAACATTTATATGAAACACAACAAAAAGCTGGACTCTGGTTGCCAGGCAGGCTATACCCGGAGGTCAGAATGCATCATTAATTAAGGGGAGGCTGCTGAGGTTGGTTATCTGGGAGCTTCAGGTGCCCACACACATACTTCTCTAAGCCAGAGCAGGTTGCCCGTAATAAAGTGTTCAAGGTGAATCTGACCTTCTTCAGTACTCCTCACCCCCGACTTTCTCCGAGGCATTTCCAGCCTAGTTACCCCCACACTCCAGGGAAGGCAATTCTCATTCAAACACCACACCCAATTCTTGAACATTATCAGCAGAAACAAATTTAGCATTAAACATTACATCACCACCTTGCTGCAGATCACAGACCCAGACAACCAAACCTCCACATGGACCAAGGTGATCTGGGCAGCCTGGGGCACCATTCTGTCCAAATTGGAAGAGGGCAGAGCTTCTTGTTGAGCAGATGCCCTTGAGCCCAGCAGATCTAGGAATTCTATTTTATTTCTTTTTTTTTTTTGCCTTTAAACATGCAGATCGGGAACATCAGACCTAGAAGTTTTCTGTGCAGCACAATTTATGCTAGCTCATTACCTCCTGCTACACTCCGGGGCTTTGTAACGGAAATTGGCTCTGATTTCTGAGATGGGCATTACATCATCGTCTTCTTTTAGCACATTATGTCATCCCTGCTGAGACGCATTATCTCGGGTTGGCTCAGCAGTAGCGATTTTTGCGGGCCTACTGCAGTGTTCCCAAAGAACTGCTGGGAACCACAGATTGAAATCTGAAACATTTATCTTCTAAAAAGCTGAAAAAAGGGAGAGATGTTCACGTTGGACCCCATTTATTTTCCTTAACCCTCTCCTCTCTCTGCTACTTTCAGATTACACAGCAGCCAGTGATCAATGTGCAGACCCTGTGCAGGGACGATCGTCTTGACAGAGGCACCCCTCGGGGCGCCTAAACTATTGCTCCCCATCAAGGGCTGATGCACCTGACACTTGCCATGATTCCATCTCAAGGGCGATAAAAATGCTTAAAAGGAATCACCTCGGCCACTCATACTGATAACACAGAGCGCCCTGCCTCATCCTTGGGTTATTTAAGAAAAGAATTTCTTCTCATGATGTGTTTATAAATATATGTGAATGAAAACTATGTACACACACGTATACATGCTTATCCTCCTGACCATGCTGCAGTCACAAAGGCAAACTTCTACAAGATTTGTATTAGAAAAACATTTTTATGCAGGGAAGTGAGCTGATGTTATCTCTTCTCACTTCAACCATGAAATTAGAAGCCTGTTTTGTATCCCTCCATCCTCGGCAGGATTAGAAACCACTGCACAGAGGGCATAAACAGGTGCTTTCAGGACAAAGCAAAGATATTCCCAAACCCCAGAGAATCCCTGTACCTCTCTCATCACAAAAGCATAATTGTGAAAAAAAGAAGTCTCTAAATACCAAAAGGAAATGGGATACATTCAACCATGACTAAATTACAATTTCCCCCTTATACACCAACTAATGAGATTCACTGGGTGGGGAGTAAGGGCTGGGGGAGGGGGTAGAAGAGACATTATGATATTCCCTTCCCTTGCCCACCAGGATGAATTTTTTCCCGCTGATTTTTCGAAACAGTGGACACGTTTATGCTCTCAGTTGCTTTGTGTGGCCCTCAGATGGTAGCCACATCCAAACAACCAACTTTATAATTAAATTGGTAAATGATAGCAAGCAAAGCTATCATTTGGCCCAGCCCAAGAGCCTCGCTCTGACTTCTACCCTCAAAGATTTTTTGTGTGTTCTTTTCTAGTGCCCTCCCTTTACCCTCAATGGATCACAAAACAAGGTGGTGGCCTTCGCCCTTTCTTTGCTCAGCCCAGGGCAAGGCCATGTGAGCCCTCGGAGCGTTCTAACAGAGCTTGACACACCTAGCCCCAAACTCTTGGTGTAGAAACTTCCTGGGTGACCTTCAGCAACCAACTGATAGCCCCATCTTTAGCACCTTTTCTTTCACATTTCCTCTTCATTGCCATTTGCCTCTTATCTCCTAGCGAGGTTGGTGTGAGGATTGATGGTTTGATCCCACAAAGGGCTCTGAGGCTTTCAGATGGATGGTGCGCCATAAAATAATGCTATTTAACAGCTGATGACATTGATAAGGATCCTCTTACCCTTCTCCTTTCTTTCCCTTTGTCCTTTCCTCTCCACCCCCCTGCCCCAAGCTCTAGGAATTTTATGATCTGAAGGTCAAAATGCTTTAAATCTTAATAACTACATGTGCCACTCGGGATACTGAGAGGAAACTATATATATTCTTACTTGACTCGTTGTAAGCTTTTACTGCAGCCAAAGGTAACTGCTGTACCATTTAAAAATTCCACTGAAAAAGCAAGTAGCCTTCAACACGTTAAGCTGATTTTCATGTAAGTTGTAAAATATTAAATGACAAGGACTTCCATCCAACGAAGCAATGACCTGGCCCAGTTACTCCCTTTCTGCTTGCAGGAGACAAGGAGGTAGATTCACAAACCCTGAGGGATGTGTGGCTGCCTCTTAGCTGTTGGCTGGTTGGGCACCAGTTTCTGACAGAAATTGGGCGAAGGGGCCGAGCATTGCTTCTCCCTCTTCCTCCAGCGCTGTGTGTGTCCGGGAGGCTGTGCCCAGTCCCGCAATAAAAAAGGCTTTCAGGCTGCCCAGAAGTCCTCAGTCCACTCCCCAGCCAGTCCCACCGTGGAGCCGAGCCACTGTGCCCTTGGCCTCTAACAGGACAGCCGCTGGCCCTGAGAATCTATAGGGGGCGTTTTTCCTGCTTCCCTCTTACAGAGAAAGGAAACCCAGCCCCAAACCTGTAGTTAGTTTCAAAGAGTAAGTACGTACTGGGGAGATCAGATTACACAAGGGGAAATCAAGTATTCCCTAATGGATGTCCCAAAATAAAGGTGGAGAACAGGGCTGGCCAAGTCAGAACGGGGAGATCAAGCAGCAAGCGCACTGGCTCCTGACATTACAGTGAAACCCAGGCTTGGAGTGAGGAGGGAATTCTGGGCCTGGCTTCAGCCCCCTTTGCCAGCTGTCTTGGCACCAGTCACTATGCTTCTGGGGTTGGCAGAAGGGGAATGAAGCGGTGTGGACCTTTCAAACTCTCCCGGGCACATGGAGAACTCCCCTTGCACTCACCTGCCTGCCTAGAATCACTATCTGGATCATCTAATGCATAGAAATATTGACACTTGTTTTATCAATGAAGGTCTTAAACCTGCACCTACCAGCAATGCCAGAATACCAGCTGTCTGCACCAGCTGCTCTCTGGGTGCCACCCCAGAGTCCCATTGCCAGTCCCCTGGGGCTTATGGCATTTCCTAGGCCACAGAGCCTTCCCTTCTTCTCAGAATAAGACTTTAACAATGCTGTGTCTTCTTAGGAACAATCAAAAATCATTAAGTATGTCATGAAGATACAGACTGCGAAAAACATCAAGGGTTACAGCTCAGACCAATAAAGGTTGTAGAGAGATCCATTTATCCAGCTTCGGTGGGGAGAGAGGGGGATCATATAGATTCCCTGAAAATACATATCTTAACTTCCAGGAAGTTTGCATTCCCTTCACCTCTTTTCCTTGTCCAAGGTGAGTACCGTGCCTTTCTCTTAAAGAGGTTTTGCCTTCTCAGATGCCAACTTTCTATTCCATAACTCCTTCATGATCTGAGAAGTTTCAACTGTTTACCCCTTAACAAAAGTCCCAGATTCTCACTAATCCTGAACAACAGAACTAGTAGGGCTCCATGCATGCATTCAGCAAATATCTACAGAGCAGCAGCAATGCACCGACAATTGTAAAAAGTATTCTGGGGATGAATCAGACATGGTTTCAGCTTTTCAGGCACAAGAGAGACCACAAACAAGATATATCAATAAATACAGGACAGAGACTGCCAGTTTTTCACCCAAATTCCTCCTGTTATTCCTGGGTACACAGCTAGATATACTTCCCAACTTCCTCTACTGGAGGTGTGGCCACATGCCTGAGTCCTCGTCAACATACAGTGGGCGGAAACGATGTGTACCCCTTCCCGTGCTGTGCCTGTGAGACCCTGCTGCATGCTCTTTCCTCCTCCTGGCCGGCTGGGATGGTGAAATCACTAAAACCTGGGCCTCCCGTGTCGAGGTGGCAGAGCCTTGGCGAGCCCCAGGGGAAAGCTGCCCTCGTGGTCCAGTCATGTTCAGGACTGGTACCAGGGTAGGAAATAGACTTCTACTGTTCCCATCTATCACACACAGCAGCCAGGTTGCTCTAAGGAATATAAATGTTGAAGTGATTTATTGACATGGAAAGATATTCACAGTATGTAGTAAGAGAAGAATAAGTTTAAAACTGTATTAGAGTGTGATATCACTTTTTAAAAGAATGTGTATATAAATGTACATACACACACAAAGAGAAAGCTCTAGAAGTGTCAACAGCATGGTATGGGTGTTTATCTGTGTTGGTGATAGTATAGGTATGGTTTATCTACATTTTCTAATGTGCAGTAAGACTTTATAATTAACATTAAAAAGGAAAGTATGTCTTGAGACATAAATACAAAGGTACAGCATCTCAATGTGAGTAAAGATTTCCTGAGGGAAATCAGAAAAGTCTTCTCAAACTAAGCATCTATTAATGACCCTTCCAATACTGAAAATCTATAAATTAGCTACAGCCTGAGATATAGAACAGTTCAATTATACAACACACTTTGTTCCCAGCTTTTACATAGTGAGGCCTTGTCAATGGAGATCAATTCAGCAGAAAGGATGGAAGAGATAAATCTTTTACCTGTACAAACTGCCAAGAAACTAGTCCCAGTGGTTGTTTGGGGTGGGGAACAGAGACGAGGGGAAGGGGAAGTACTGGAAGGTTAGGGGAAGGGAACAGTAGCATACTTACGTTACAGTCTACTGTATCTTCTGAATATTTTGCTATATGCATTTATTACTTATTTCAAAAATTCAGAAAAATTATTTATGAAATGTGTACTATATGCCTTTATTAAGCTTTTTTTAATTTCTAAGTTGTATGAATTTTTGTACATATTAAGTCAGGGATTCTCTTTGAATTGGCTAAAAGCAGAGACAACTGCCAAGGAAATAAACCAAGTCTTAACTTCCTAGTAGAATCCCACAAAACCATAGATCCAATTGGTCCTTGAAGCAAACGCGGGATGAGCCCAAGAGAGTGTTCTCATACACGGGAGGAAAGGGGTGTTCGGGTAAGGGTCACCTCTGTTCTCCCCCACACAATCTTCAGTAGTGCCTGGAGAGAGACTTTGATGTACAATAAGAATCAGAAACTTTGCAAAATGCGGTGTGTCAAAGTCCCAACCCCTGTTCTGCCATGAAGAGAAGGAGTGAGGGAGAAACCCAAGAGAAGAGGGGCTGTCAACCAACCCCTTGGCCGGGAAAGAGAAATGCAGGTTGAGGGCCTGGTGAAACAGCCTCTGAAATGGAGATGTGCCCTTAGGTGGCCTACTGGGTAGGGCTCCTGTGGACAATACCAGTGAGGAAGTAAAGGAAGCAGAATTAGACAAAAGGAGGAGTTGAGCTGTGATGTAGTGGCAACAAAGGTGTCCAAAGGTGACACCAAAGGATCCCACAGGGCACCCTGGACCTGGGATGGCCCTTCAGAGTTGTCCTAAGTGAAGGTTTTTATGCCCTTGGAGTCTTGGGCAAGCAGCTCTCTTCAGCCAATTTTCTGGGACTCAGCATGAGACATCAGCAGGAGATACTCTCAACAGCTGGGGGACAAGCGCCTAGACTGGGAGCACACTAGAGCATCCATTGAAGAGCAGTGGGAGGGTGTCAGCTCTTCTCTTATCAGGCTATAGCCAGTTGTCAAGAGATCACATCAAAATCTACTCCCAGCATTCCTTTTTGAAATTCCTCAGCAGCTTCCCATCACCCCTGGGAGCAAATAGATCCTCCTAAACAAGTCCATGGGGTCTTTTTAGGCCTAGAAGCCAAGCCTCATGTGCCATCACCCTGATGGAACCTAGGCTCCAGTTCTAGAAATTACCCTTCTCTTTCATGGCTCTGAGCCTTCTTACATGCAGTTTCTTCTGCTGGAATGCCTTCTCCACTCTTATCTCTCTAGAAAATTCCTAGTTGTCCCTCAATCCTCAGGGCAATTTCCCCTGGGAAACATCCCTGGCTTCCTTGGGCAACTCAGACTCACTTTCTCCCGGGTTTCAACCACATAGTGTGCATCTATAGCACCCCCTCCAACCCAGTGTAAGATATACCAGTTCTGCAAGCCTGTACTTCCATCAGACTGGAGTCTTCTTGAAAACAGAGCCAGGTCTTCCAACTTGGTCTCCCTGATACACAGGAACTATTGGATTAAATGTTTGTTGAACGAATAAATAATTCAATGTGGGAGAAATGGTGCTGGCAGTATTAGTTTCATCAAGAAACAGCACATGAATTCAGATACATTGGTGGGATGTGGGGAAAGGCAGGATGTTTTTAATTAGCCATGGGCCAGAAACTTTGGCTTCTTATGTCATCTTTGATCCTTGATACCTATTGTCCAGCTTCAGCTGAACAGAATGGAGAGTATATTAGGGGCTCTTATGTTGACAGCAAGTTTGCCTGAGAGCACACCCACCAGAATCTCTCCCAAGGGTGACTTTAAGGAAGGAGCACTGGGCTGCAGAGATCCCTGGCCATGGCCGCTGACTGAATGAGATGGTGGAGCTGAGGAGGCATTCCCTCCCTGCACGTTCTCATGGACAACCTCTGCCAAGCACAGGAGGAACCACCACATGAGTAACATGTTGTTGATCAATGGACGTGTTAATGAGGACGTGGGCAATGGGACTTTATGAGCAGAGAATGTCTAGGCCAAAGGGGAACAAGGTCCCAGGTAACAGATAGAAGAAGAAAAAGGGACTTGGCCCATTCTGGAAAGGCAGGCTCTCATTGTTTTGTCATTCATCTCATACCCACCCCTGTTCCACAGTTCTATCCTCAGGAAGAATGGAACTAGCCCAAACTATGGTGAAAAGTGATCACATCTCAGCCATATCTTGAGCAATTAACAAATTTTTTCAGAACCCCCGATGCAAACATAATGCACTGAGTAATGAAGCAAGATGATCTAAGGTCATCGTGAATAGGCATCAAACCAGGTTCGGTTTCAGTAAAAATGAAATTTAGATTAGTCTTTTTTAATTTTTGAGAGAAGAAGAGAGTGAGAGAGAAACATCGATCTATTTTTCTACTTCTTTATGCATTCACTGGTTGCTTTTTGTGTATGCCCTGACCAAGGATTGAATCTGCAACCTGGGCGTATGGGGAAAATGCTCTGACCAACTGAGCTACCCAGCCAGGGCCAGTCTTTCTTTATTTTCAAATCTTACTGCCTTAGGACAGAACCAGAGACCTGTCATTTTGTGGGGGAGTGGGGGGAGGAGAGGAATAATATTCTATTTCCTCAGGAAATGTGAAGGGGCCACAAAATTTAATCTGTTCCAACTGGAGTGGAGGCAGGGGCTTATTTAAGCTCATAAAGTATTCCTTCTCGCATTTCCTCCTGCTGACAAACCAAAGGTCCTCCTCGACCGAGGTCTAGAAAGCCGTTCCCAGCATCCAGAGGAAGACTTCCCAGCCATGCAACCACTCCACCCACCTGAAAGCCTGCTTAGGATTCCATTTGAAAGTAGGAGTCGATCTCTAAATATAACCCTGAGAGCAGCCTCTGCCGTCACCCCTGCACTCGCAGCTTCCGCTTCTTCCAAAATAATAAAATGGGATGAGCAGGTCTCTGAGCTTTTTCCCTGGGAGAGAGCAGCCTGGGGCAATGAGACACAGGAGAGCAACCTTCTATTTCTGCTGCCCCCCGCTCCTGCCACCTCAACCCTCCCTTTAGGGTGAGAGGAGGGTAGACAACAGCACCCCTCCACCCAGGACTCGCCACCCGGCCCTGACCCCCACTATCCCACTGGGTCCACTCAAAGAAGATAGTACGTGAGGTGAGTCCATCAGGCCCGGGCACTGATTAACCTTAGGAAAATCCTTAGAAATGTGCCTTCTTCCCCTTCCCCATCCAGGGCTCCTGCCATAAAATTTAGAATCTCAGCATATCCAGTCATCATTCATCTCTCAGCAGATGGCACGTCACTAACCAGCCAACATCTGCGCGTTGTCCATCTCTCTCGCTAACCCTGAGATCCCTGACAGCGGGGCTGTGCCTTCCTTATCCATGGGCCCTCGGCACCCACCACAGAGCGAGGCACATAGCAGATGCCTAGAAAATGCTAGCTAGATGGAGAGAAGAAGGGAGGCAGGGAGTGGCTGAGGGAAGGAGGGGGAGGGAGGGAGGGATGAATGGACATGGGTTGGCCTCAGTGTTACTCTTAGTAGATAGAACACAGACGACAGAAAGTACAGCTTAAGGAGCTTGACTATAGCTGTGCCCTGACACGGGGCCTGATCCCGGAACCCACACAAAGCTCTGGGGCCTCTAAATCAGAGCAGGGCGGTACCCGGCCCCTACCCTGAGTCACCTGCCCAAAACTGAACCCAGTCGGGGGTGGAGATGGGCCATCCCATAGCGGGCCCAGGAGAAAATTGTGTCGGGATCACCTACGGACATAGTAAGCTTCACTAACATAACCCGAGGCTGGCTTCTCTTTTCGGCATGCTGCTCCCCTCTATGAGGAGAGAGGGGTGGAGGCGCAGGCCCCTCTGGCCCCATCCTGGTGAGGGAGGCTGGGAAGGGGCCCAAAATTGCAGCCCCATGTCACACTGACCTTTCACCCAGATGTGGCCGAGGAGGGCCCGGAGCCCTCACAGCCTGTTCACCTGTGCAGCACACGACACTTCCGAGTGTGAGTCGGGCTGTTCTTCCCCTGGATGAAGGCCAAAGGACCGCAAGCCTTTGAAAGGAAAGTAGCTAGTTTTGTGGAAATGCCATTCCACTGGTTTGGCTTTATTCCCAGCCAGACAGAGACTAGTTGTCTCATGGAGACAACTGAGCTCCTCAGACATCGGGAGGCTGAGCAGGACACCTGTGACCAGGATGGGAGAGGCACTGGCACCAGGATAACTGACGGGCCTAGGATGCAATTAGCAAAGGAAAGCTCAGGCTGGAGTCAGCTTATACTTCCTCATGGCGAGAGTTCTGCTTCTGTTAAGACCCAGCTCATGAGAAGACAGGGGCCCTCACTTCCCTTTGACCTGCCCTGCACCAGCATCCTCCGGGAGCTCCCTCCTCCCCCAGGATGCAGAGACCCAGCTGGCCCAGCACATAGAAAGCACCGCCCTTTTTGCTGCGGTCTTTCATGCTGGCTTCTGCTTGGTGAAATGGACAGTTGAGAACTGGCTATGAAGGCTGAACCCGAGGTTTCCTGGCAACACCAGCCACTCATTTGGCTTTACTGACTGATTTCAATTAAACCCAAAGCTAGAGGCTTTGGTCCCTTCGTGCTTAGTCTTTTAACTCAAAACATATAGTGGTGACAATGCCACAATATATAATCAGGTTGCAAACCTGAAGCTAATATAACATTACATGTCAATTATACCTCAATTTTAAAAAAATAAAAGGAAAGGAAAGCCACCTTGATTACACCATGGATGGAAACTTCCCACAACAGCTGAGGTAAGGGAGGGCTAACATTTCTGAGTAAACCCCGGTGCTGGCCATAAGGCACACTGATTTGTTTCATTTCACTGGCTCTTTCCAGCAACTCCACAGGGTAAATATTACTCTCTTCAGTTTATGAGGAAACCAAAGTTCAGAGAAGTTGATTGACATGCCTACAGCAAGCAAGTGGAGAATCTGTATTTTTTCTGTTCCACCTATGGGTACCCAAATCCCATCTCCAGAGTGTGACTCAGTTAGTCAGGAGGGGGTCCCAGATTTTTTTGGCATAAGGATCATGTTCAAATGGAGAGCATATACACCCCAAGAGAAAAATGCCTTATAGTTTTCATCTACCTCATCCTCTCCCCAACACTAGGAAGTCACCTGCCGTGTGACTCCAGCTTAGCCACATGCGCGATTCCAGTAAGTCTTAGTCAGCTAGGGTAGAAAATCAGGCTGACGGCTGAACATGTTTGCAGCTCATAAATGCTTTTAGCCTATCTACGAAGTTGTACCCAGTCTCCTAGGTAATGAGGGCTGTTTTCATTAAACTGGGAAATACTGAGCAAGGTGGATGACAACACTTGCACTGAGATTTTCATATCCTATAACTGGTAACTAATTTGTGGTGGGATTGGAGGTAGTTTACCTCTCTGTGATTCAGCATGCTTCCTCCGTCACAACAGGAGGAAAGATGGAGAACACTGAGCTGTCTTACAGGGAAAATTTGGAGGCACGAATAAATTTTTCCATGTTTATGAAGTGCTTTGGGCTCCTTGAGTAATAGCAAAGTGTCAAGGCCTGGTGTTATTAGTTTTCACACAAGTCCCAAGATTAATTGCTCCTCTCAACCTCGCTCCCCAGCTCACGAGTTATGGTCTGGGCCCATCTAAGTTACTTTCCATGTGCCCTGGCAGACAGCAAACCAGGGCTGCAGCTCTCCTCCGGCAGAGGCAAGGAGGCGTGCACTCTATCAGCAGCTTCTCTCCTCGTGACAGCGTCCTTTGAGCTGGAATTCATCCGCTGCTAACCCCTTCGCCCTCGTTTAACACAGTCCAAGGAACCATGAGGAGCAAAGGAACAAAGAACAGCCAGGTATAAGTTGTTCTGACTGGGCAGATTCCTTTTATGAAACACAAATAATTTTCAAATAATTAGGCAACTGAGGCCCCAAGTTAACAGGTAGAAAGGGACTCTACTTTGTAACTGCAACCCGGGCCCCTTACTGTCAGTTTCCCCTTGATCTTCTATTTGAGCACAAGACCTGTTAGTTTTCATAAGCAAAGTCATTGGTTTCTCGAAATGCCACTTCCTGAACAAAGTACATAATAACCATCAGCTTCTCACAACCAAGCGAGTCTGACCTTATTGCAGTCTGCTGTTTTGCTGGGGAAGCCATTGGTGTGGGTGCTCGACTTCGACAATATAAAATTGAGATTCAAATTCAGATGATTTATGTATTTGCCCTTTTTTCAACAATAGAACGTAAGAATGTTCAAGTAAGAGGGCAGCTTGGAGATCTAGTCCACGTCCCTCATTTTATGAGGAAATTAAAATCCAGAAAAACAAAGTGACTAGCCTGAGGTCAGCCAGAATGCCCAGACCTTTGTCCTTGACCCGCCACATTCTCTCTCTAGAAAGCTCAGCCAGTCGTCCCAGGAGTTAAAATGCCATTGCATATTAATAACTCTCAGCCTGCACCTCCCCACGGAACTGTTGCTCTTCCACGCCAAGCCTCTCCCGATCCTATTTCCCTGCCCACGCCTTCTCCACGTCAGTACACTGCACCACTCTTCCGGAGCTGCTCAGGCCCCAGACCTCGCCGTCATGGCTCTCTTTCCTCTATGTCCCATATCTAAATAGAGGTACTAGTTCCATTTCCAAAAATTAATCGCTAATCCAACCCTTTTCCCCCTAACCCCTACTACTATGACCCTAGTTGGCAATACAATCAACTCCTGCCTATTTTATTTCAAAAGTTCTGAACTGGTCTCCATCCTCCCACTCTTTCCCTTTCCAGTAGATGTACCATGTAGTAATCAAAATGCTTCTAATACAAAAGTGCATCATCTCACATCCCTGCTTAAAAAGTCCTTTACACTTAAAACCTAAACTCCTTCCCGTGACTTCACGGCCCTGAACATTCTGAGCCTGCCAACCCTTCCACCCCATTACCCCCAACCTCTCCCTTTCCACTGAAATCCAGCCACACCAGTCATTTTTGTGCAACCAACAGACCATTCCCATTGCTGACTCTATCTCTACATGGCAGGTCAATCCTTCTGCTCAGAGTGCTCTCCCCACAGACCTCTGCATGGCTACTGCTTCCTCATCTCTCGGGTCTCGGCTCAGAAAGCCCCGTGGCTGGCTAGAGCAGGCCCCGTCACTCTCTTTCACATGTCTGTCTTCTTTATAGCACTTATTTGCGGCTGAAACTCTTACGCCTTTCTTTGCAAGCTTATTGTCTGTCACCCTTACAGAACGTAAACACCTAGAGAGCAGATTTTCTAGGTCACCACCACAAGGCCCCACTCCTGAAAAATGCCAGACCCAGAACAGGCACTCAGTAAATAGTCAGTGATGGACTGATGCTAAAAAAAAGTAACAGAACCAAAAGTAGAATCTACACTTTTCAGTTTGCATTCCCGTGTTGCTCCAATGCCCTCCTTTGGTTTACTAGAAACAGAGGTCTAGGCAAGCTAGTTCGAAAAGAGGGGATTTCTGCGAGAAGACACATGGAGTGACAAGGTACACTGTCTCTGAAACCCACGAACAGGAGCTGGGGCCCCACAGAGACCGAAGCTGAAGGAGAGCTCTGCGTTCCAAATGGCCCTGAAGAGCGCCCTCTAGGGAATTTTCCTTTTGGTTCCCCATTAAGACCATCAACACACATCATGCGTATCTGCTCCTTCCTCTATTGTTGCAATTGGCATTTATTCATTCCCTCAGCAAATATTTACTGAAGACCAGCACGGGCTAAGCCATACTGATTCTGCTTGCTTATCATTTCTGTCTCTCCTGTACTCGTCTGCACACGGCTCTGGTTTTCCACGTTCCCATCACCTGTCTCATGACTTTTTTGGCTTTCATTCCTCTGTTATCTAGACAATTCTACCTAGGTTTTAGCTGATATTCCCAAGACAAAATATAAGTGGACCGGTTTCTGGTTTAGAGCTGAGTCAAACACTCTAGGTCACCAGCTTATAACTTGGTAGCCTTCGGGTGAGAGGCCCAAGTCTGGTCCACCAGCTGTGCTTGTGTGTGCTGCTCAGCAAGGGCTGCGCTGCGACAGCTTCCGTGGAAAGAAGAGGTGGCAGGGCAGATGGGATTACATCTCTGGGGTAATCTTTAATCGAGTGAGGGTGCTTTTAGCAGTAGGAAGAGACACACTGTACATTCCATTTAGAATAGTACCACACAATATTTGCCTAAGTCAATGGGACATTTGGTGTCACTGAAGGATTCAGAGCACATCAGTGATATGACCGGAGCTTTGTTTTGCTGAAATTAATTTTTCAGAAATATATGGTATAGATTGTAAAACAAAAAGCTGGTATGGGAAGAACAGATTCATGTGACTCTGAATTAGTACATGAGCAGTGCAAAGGGAAGGTGTGACAGCTGGGAGAGGCACTAAGTGGCAGGAATTGACATGTGGCATCAATTCCACCAGATTTGAATATGCGCTATATACAAGGTCCCTTACTGAGGCCCTACTGTGCGTTAAGTCCTAAGCTGAAGGTGTCACAGACATTATCAATTTTAAGCCTTGAAAGAACCTATAATGAGATATATATAATTTTATGTAAATTATATAGATGAAGAAACTTTAAACCAGAGAACTAAGTAAGTTTCTCAAGATCATATAACCAGAAAGTGGCCAAGGAAAGGAACCTTGTGGAAAGATGGAAGAGTCCTCAGGGCAATTGAAAGAGGCCAACAGTGTACCCACAAAACGGCCTCAGACTGGAGACTGGGGCCGGGCCAAGAAGGGAGGAGATGGCAGGAAGGCTCGCTTTCCAACTGGAATGAAGAGTGGGATCACAATGTGGCTTGGAGGATGGAGCCAGGCTTTACTCTTGGCCTTGAAACCTGACTCCATCTTGAGCAAATGCTCTAGATTCAATATCTTCTCCTGTAAAATAGGGATAATAACAGAGTACATGACCTCGCAGGTCTGGGTGGGGATTAGTGATAACATATCTAAAGTGACCGACACAAAGCAGGGTCTCAATAAAAGGCATCCTCGCTGGGATTAGCAATTCTATTATTATCTCCAACAGGCTTAGGGGCAATACATAAACACCACAGTTCCACTGTTAAACGTTGTCAGTCTCTCTGTTTCAGCTTAAATATTGCTATGATGAGGGATGGGGCTACTCATTTCTTAAGAGCTTGGATACACAGGCTAGCTGGTAAGACAGGTTTAACTCTCAACGTCAAATAATCTCATCATTCGAGTTAGACAGTCTGGACAGGTGATAGGGGAAGGGGGGTAACTGTGTCCTGCACACTGCACACCCTAGGCCATGTGCCTGCAGCTGAAAGTGCCAGAGAAGCGAAGCACACTCTAGAGGGGAATACACTTGGCAGAAAGTAACTCTCATCAGTAGCAGGTGGTGAAAACTCCAAGTTAGTGAGAACATCTCAAAGTCCAGAATCTAGGCTTTAAATATTTATTTGACTTCAGTAAGAAAGAGCTAGGTTTTACCCATTAGCTGAAAGCACTTCAGCTCTTACTTGTTATTTTTAAGCAACAATGTTTTTTTAAAGAGCCCGCAAGGGAGAGAGGACTGGTATGAGCAAACCCCAGTGGTCTTTGGCTCTTCCATGTGTGGGAGCCCAGAAGCAGTCAGGCATCATCCTACCTGTGCCTTCCCCAGGCCACCAAACCTGAAGCCCACTTAGGGATGGGATCAGCCCCAGTTTGAGATGAAACTCTCTCCACAATGCAAGATGGAAAAGTCCCATTAGCCAGACCACTGGGCAGAGTTTCAAGAAACAACAAACTATTGCTGATTCCTTTTCTATACTAGGAACATACAAAATAGATGTCCACCTATCCTCAGACCGCCCAAAACCTTTTTTTCTATTGCTGTGTGATGCCATCCTATTCTGCATGCTCAATGCCTGGGAGGGGGCAACGAAACAGCTTGGTGCCCCAAATCTGGACCTTCTCCCCCTCACTTTTCCAAGAGAAGCCATCTGAGTGAGAATGATTACCTTTTAGACTAGATGTCAGTTTCATTCTAAGCAAGGCTTAGAAATAGGATTAAAGGAAGAGTCTTCTCGGAAAAGGAATCTGAAGAAAGAAGTAGGCAGAATTCCAACCAACATAAGCATTAAAAAAAAAGAAGAAAACCTCTAACAACACGAATCTGTTCACTAGCCAGAAAGAAAATAGATTGTATGTTTAAGACAAGGCAGCGATGTTGCATAACTTGGGGGAGTGCAGATGCCATTCGGTTCATAGTCTGTGGGAATGGCGCCCCCTGGAGCTGTGCAGGACACACCTGTGACACCAAACTCAGCCCTGGTCCGGGGCATCTAAGTCAGAAAGGTGCCTGCAGTAACTTCTACACAGGTGTGGCAGCTTTAGTCTATGAAAAATATTAAATTGCTGTGGATTATTCCGTAGAAAAGTCTTACTGCACACAGTGAAACACAAACTCCTCACAGAATTATATCTTAATTTACAACCAGAGGAGGCCTTGGAGGCCATCTAGACCATCCCCTCGGTTTACAGATGAGGCAACTGAAGCCCAGAGACACGGTACGCTTTGCCCAAGGTCAACAAGCTCGTGCTAAAAAGGTGAAACAGACTTTCTCTGCTTCTCATCCAGAGCCAAAATAGACCATTTTGTTGTGAATGGTATTCAGTCCACCCAGACTGCAAATTAAGTGATTTATCATTATCATCATGTAACATTTATTGAGCACCTTCAAAATGCTAAGCCTTGAGAATACAGAGAGAGTCCCTCCAAGGGTCTCAGCTCACGCGCAAGAGGGGGGCAGTGCTGTGCCTACTAAACAAATCCTTATTTAGGCAATTGTTTTAAAATGTCTTATGTCCCTGTTGGAATTGACTGGCTTCTTTGAAGCTGCTTTGGTTTATTGGTTAAATATTTATTCATTAATATATTCGAAAGCTATTTTATTTACACAGTAGATTTGGAACCATTCTGGACTATTGGGTAATTATTACCTAGTTAAAATCCGGCTATCCAAAACAAGAAAACTGATAGGCATTTACGGGGAGAATGGGAAACTTACAGGTTACTGAGGTTGGCCTTTCATTTAAATTTTATTTTAACACAGTCATTCTACTCTTTCTAATGGGAGTTTTATGTGTTTGAATGTGTGTGGTGAGAGTGAGGTGGGAGGAGAGAGAAGCCCTTCTACCAAAAACCAATGCAATTAAACTGCTTTATGGACAAGCTCTCTGCCAAATTTCTTATTGAAATCAAAGACACCTTTGAGTTAGTTATATAAGAGCAGGACAGAAAGCACCTGCAGTCACGTCTGTTTCTCATTTTGTACTCATGTAACTGAGATGCCCTGTGCAATCTGCTCCTGCGTTGAAATCATGTACGCCACGTGTCAGCTCAGTTTGAATTTGGAAACAGGAGCTCAAAAGGTTCCACTCAAACACGTGGCTCTGGTTTTCCCTGAGTGTTACACGAACAGGGGAGTCGTGTTGTGGGGGTCCATGTCTCCAGCTCACTGCAAGTAAGACATACAGCAGGCCCACATTTCCCTTTAATGGTGCCTCCCACGCCCACCCGTATCAATTCCCATTTAAGCTCTCACGAGGGAAGGTCATGGCATGGAGTGAGAAGTGTTGTAAAGGTACACGTGAACAGTGGGTGACCTGTGCATCAGTTTACAACCTTGTCCTGATACAGAAAAAGGAAGCAACCAGAATGCCTGATCCAACATCCCCAAATAGCCTGCTTTGGATCACTTCTCTCTGTAGATACTGTTGGTGGCCTACATAAATGTATAAAGGATTCCATTGGTCTGGAGAAGTTGAATTAGGGTAAAATTAGTACTCAGCTCTTATGCTAAGACCCCAAACCAAATTCTTTTCAGTTTTAACCCAAAGAGGTCTCTTTTAAATATTATCCCAAATAGGAATTCTGGATCTTATTTCTTTGATCATATTTTAGAATATTAGCTCCTTGTCTGCCTCTTCATTTGTCCCATTGACTCAACAAATATTTAGTGAGTACCTACTATGTGCTCTCAAGCAACATCAGTCCATAAGACAGCAAGGACTTTGCTTTCATGGAGCTTTCTTTCTAACTGGGGAGGGAGGACTGGGCTTTGAAGTAGCTAAGTGAAGTCGTGTTCCAGTTAAAGTCATCTCTCCATGTGGCATTCCTGATTTACACAGGATAAATTGGGATGTGATAATTTGCTTCAAAAAAAAGATTCAATATTTTACTAAAAAAAAAATTTCACAGAAGGATTCCCTTTAAATCTAAAACTCTCATAGTCCCTCTTCCCCAAGTCATTTTATTTATTCTGAATTGATGAGGACTCCATTAATTATTAGCATGCCCCTGCACTATTGTACATCCCCTACTCATCACCATAGGTAGACGTTCACCTCTACTCCAGAAAAAAAGTGCCCTAACAAAGCACTGTTCATCCCAGAATAAAAACACAGCTCTTAAAGGACCACTCACCAGAGACGACAGGCCTAGAGAGAAATGTCTTAGAGGCTCTGGTCCTGGTGGCTCCCCAGGGCCTCTCTGCACCCTTTCTTGAAGAACTAGGTCAAGGGTAAAGAAAGCCTGGAGTCAACGTTTTTTTTTCCATTTCTCTGGATTTTTCTCATTGACACGAATGAGGGTAAAGGGGAGAAAAACAAGCCCAAATAATACAGGATAAAAAATGAACCTAGTGAGATGAAGACGTCATTTTTCTCTCCTGACACTTTTAACTACTTAGATACTTAATTATCTGCCACCATATTCTCTCCTTGTGAGCACCAGCAATTTAGCCCATTAGCAATTAGTGAGGACAGTTCCTCCACTGAGCTTTTGTGTGAGAAAATAGAGAGCTGCCTGCCACACACCAACACAGAGACTCAGGAGAAATAAGAAAGAAGCTGAAAAGAGTGTTCCCAATATTACAACCAGCCTCCTGTCATTTTCCCCACATTGGGGTTTTATTGATCAGTGACCGCATTTCTCTTCAGGACCATTGTACTGCCAGGAAGCTTCCTGGTCCAGCTGCATAGTAGTTAGTTGGCATAAAGAAAACATTTTTTTAAAGCACCAGCCCTACCCTACCCTATTCAGAAAAGTTAACACCATATCATGAATCTCAGCTCCATGGATTAGAAGGTTTTCCCATTTAATTAGGGGAAGCAAAAGTAAAGGCAACCTTGGGTGTTTCCACAAGCCTTTCATCTGCCCAAGAAAAATTTGTACTGAAAGCCTTCATGGTAATTAGATAAGTTGAGCAAATACAGGCACAGAAGGATATTCAGAAGTCAAATGAGCCATTCTTCAATTTAAGAGCTTTGCTTTAGGATAAAGAATCGTGCTCAATGCAGCCAGTGCCACTTATATTAGGGCTGGAAGAGAAGTCATAAGAGAGAAATATATGTACAAATAAAAGAGAGCAAGGTGGGAAGAAATTGAGTGTTTTTTCTGTCTTGATGTTACATCAGTCCAAACAGATTATAGCCAAAGCCAAGTCCCCATACACACGTCACATCCCTCGCTCATCAAGGTCTGTCTCTCCAGGCCAAAAGTGTCTGGATTTCCATTGTGCCTGAGGCACTCTGTGTTGCTTTTCCAGATAAAAACTTTCCGATTCCTCCAGGAGAGCCTGTGGTAACTGCCACCTGACACATTGGAGAATTGCACTTGACTTTCAGAGGAGAATCAGATTCTTTTTGCTGCTACTTAGACATAGCACTCGGAGTTCGTCTGTGGCTGTGACTTGTACTACATAGCATCCAAGTGACAGAATGTGAGGCACAGCATCAGTGTTTGGGTCAAGGTGAGAAATCAATGATGGGAACTACTGAGCAGAGGGGTGCCTGGGCGTCCACATTTACCTAAGCTTCTTATTATAAGTAAGCCTGTCCACATCTATCTTTTATTCATGCCAGATCTTTCTCAACTGATTTATTTCAATGAAAAGAACTGAAGAATATTTTTATGGAAAAAAGTTTCCTGGGGCATACTCAGATTACTGACAACTCCCAATACAGAAGTCAAGCCTTGAACTCTTGGTATTCTGACTACACACCGCATGGAAACATATAAAAATCTTTGAAAAATAATTCACCAAGGTCATAGGAGACAAAGTCCATACATCAAAATGCAATCCATTCTTAGGAATTAGTCAAACAACAAGAAGTCAAACCAATGGATTTTATAATGACACCAAAGCTATTTAGAGCTGCCTGCAAAGTATTGGGTGTGATATCCGGAACTATGATGCAAAATCCCATTATTCCACGTAATACTTAAGATACTTAAGTCTTAGGGTAAGATAAGATCTCAAAATAGACACATGAAAATGGAAAAGATAGACATTTGACTTGATATTGTCATTCCTGATGAAATCTATAAAATGAACGATGGGAGCAGTGCAGAAAGACCAATTCCATTCATGATGAGAATCATTAGGAACTCAGAATAAGGACAAGTACAAAAAGATGAGAGAATTGGCGTTCAGAGTAGAACACACACACGTGTGCTTCAGAAATGTGGCTTGTTGACACAGTTTCTTCTGTATGGGCTAGTGGAAGTAGACAAGTCAGATAACTTTCCTGAGACTTCCTGGAAATCATTGTTAAGACCTTGGGCTCACTGCCCTTATTCTCTCTCCACTCCTCTCCTGTTTCTGTGTTGTTTTTCATTGCCTAGACCAAACGTCAGCATCAATTAACTCACTCTGAAATTCGAAGGTCATTGAAGAATTAGGACAGGGTTTGTTCTATAATAAAGGTGTAACAGGGCTTTCAACTTTATGAACTATCCCAGTGTATTATAACTAAAAGTACAGCACAAATCCATGGAACCCTGTTACAAACCTCATTAAGGGTTCAAGATATATTTAGAGCTTCTTGAGAGTGACAGTCTACCATTTAATTGATTCTAATTACCAGAAATTTTTGAAAATCTATCAGCACTACTATCCAAATTTGTACCAGTCCAAGTCTGAGGTATTTCCTGTCTCTAAAATTCCACAGTTCTATAATTCTGGTCATCATTTTTCCCCTCCCTTTATCCTTCTAAGATGGTCTTACAGGTAGGGGAGCTTTATTTACCACCCCCATCTCTAATTCCTTGTCTTTAATCCTTTATATCTCCATTGAAAATAAGGACCAACTCGTTCTCATTCGTGGCAATTCCATATTCACATTGAACGTTATTTTCAAGAATTATGAAATGGTTGCCGCCAGTACACCTGACAATCTCAGTACAGAGCTTCTGCTTCAAAAGCAGGTCAATCAGAAGGAGGTTCCTAGCAAAACTGAAAGGCAGAGCTAAGGAAACAGTTATCTGCCCTTTCTTCAAATGTCCTGATGTTATTTAAAGATTAATAATGCATTTTCACAATTTCGTTGGTGTTCATGTCAACAATTTTAGACCTACTTCACACATTTGTGAGCATTGCTTAAGGATGTTGGCAGATTGTACAGATAACACTAATTCCTGCTTGATAAATTTGCTCCTTTTGTTCTAGAATGCTAAGTGTGATGTGATTTTTTTCATGAACAATTCTGAAAAAGTCAACCCTGCTAAAATTCAACACACAGAGCTAAAGGACCAAACAGTCTTAGATTCAATTTAGTCAAATCCAATTTGAAACTCTAGGCAGACCAAACAACAGACGGACTGGCTGACCATTATTCAGACATCTTTCCGTATGGTACTTAATTAACACCAGGAGAGGTTTCACTTCTGTGTCTCAATCATGCAAACATTTGGAGAATGTAATTAATGTATATAATCACACTGAGTAATCAAGGTCTCAAAGGTATTGTGTGTTATCTTATATTTTCTCTGAAGGAAATGGCCACTTTCACAGACTAACAGCAGCCTGAGAAGAACAATGCTTATATTGGTGGTAATTGGCATAGGGTGTCTACCCCTGGGCCCTGGGTCAGCCTCCTACCAATGATCTACACAATCTTGCTAAGGAAGATTCCATATATCATTACTTTATAATGAGTTCACTAATTTGGTCAGTGACAACGAAAATATCAACCGTTGTTTCTTTCATAACTAAGGTGATTTACTCTATGCAATAATAACTGCTTTCTATGATGTCCAGTGCTAAGCATTGGGATAAGATGAGTAAAGCTCGGCTCTTGCTTTCGAAAAGCTCACAACTCCTTGTAATAACTAGAAGGTAGTGAATGAGAATGAGGGAAAGGAGAGAGGAGGGTGACAGTTAGTGCCTCATGTAAGCTAAAAATATAATTAGCCAGCCTTGAAATTTCCACTGCACCATAATGCAAATGCAACCCACCAGATTCTGTCAATCTCTAGTTACACCCTTATTTAGACAGAAGGAAGAAGATCTAGTTGAATAGGGGGAAAAATGCAATATTGCTCGTTGATTTGTAAATATGGAAATGACAGTCACAACAATAAAAAATAATGAAAAAATATTTCACCCAAAAATATCCAATTTAGTAGGCTGAAATTCCTAGAGGGCAAAGAGCTTTCGTATGTTTTTATAGTTTCCTGCCCACCATTTCTCTCAAAGTTTTTTTAAGCTTAAATATCCTCATCCTCCAATTTCACCAATGTACAGATGTTACTAAGACAGTAATAATGCATCCAAAACCATAAAATTCAACTTGGTATGTATTTATGATATGAATACTATGTGTCAATATCCTTCTCTAAGTTTAATAGTTTTAATTTCAAATGGCATTCTGAATTACAAGAATTTTATTAGTTTATATAAAGTTTCAGGAATTTTTTCCGCTGACTGGTAAAGTACATAAGAATATTTTTAAGTCTTTTATTTTGACATTAAATAAAAAATAGCATTTAAATGAAGAAACAGTGTTACTTATCATAGCATAACTATCAACATTTAATTACCCTAAAACCAAAAAGCTAAAGTTAGTGGAAATGAATTCAATAAACTCTCAAATGAAAATCTTACATTGTCAAAATACACTACTTAGGATTTTTCTATCCATCTAGACATAAGTTAAATATATTCGATGAGTTACTATGTGTAAGACACATAATTACTGGAAGGAGAAATAGATGATTTCTACCTTTCCAGAATAACACTCTAACAACCAGTCCAACAGGCTGAACTTACAAGCAAAGCACTATTCATGCTTGTAGTAAGTGAGTCTGAATATTGCCTTAAGAATGAAACAAAAAATCGGTTTAGCTATTTTCCAATGGAACAGAGACTTATATCATATACTAAATATAAAGTTAAAACATAAATTCCAAGAAATACATTTCCCACATGGTAGGTCAGCCTGTATATGGAAAGATGCATTCAAACTGGAATTTCTTCTTAAATTACACTGATTGCCATCTAATGAAAGGTCTTGGAGGGAGTATGATGAAACTTTCATTTTCAGACGGAGATACCTATCACAATAGAAGAAATCAAAAAGAAAAAAATAACAAAATAAGAAGTGACTGAGTTCATTAAAATTATTGCAAAAGAAGGATTCAGTCACTGAGGGGCAAATTAATCAACATCATTTAACCCACAAAACTGTATCATGAAATCCTGTATCATTTTGCTTTTTCAAACAATCTTCAATTTTGAAGCGAATAATGTCCATTCAAACAACGGGTATTATTATCTCAATTGAATAACACCAGAAATACAAAGAAACATAGGGCAAGAGGTTTTTGCAACTCTCATTCCCAAAATAAGAGTACAAAGCCTGTTTAATATAAGAACTATTTCATCAAGAATTTTTCCAGTGATGGTTTTAATAAACCTGATACTTTTTAAATTTAGACTGACATTACCCAATGCTTAATATATCTGATATTTGCTCAATATTATTAGGCTATGTTATAGACTCTAAATAAATATCTAATATTTTAGTAGGCTAAACATCAGCTATGTAATATGCTTCAAACTACTTTTTAAAACTATGTTAAATGAAAAATATCTCCATGAAAAAATGTTTCTGAGGGTTAAACGAAATAGAATCGTAAACACAAAAGAAAAATTCAATAGGTTTACATTGTGTTTCTGTTTCTATGTTACTTAACTAGGATGATGTGTACTGTTCCCATGTTTGGAATCTATTAAGACAGTTAAATCCCATCAGAGACAAATCCACAAGATTGCCCCAGTGCTTTTTCAGAGTGACAATTTTTCATGTCAAATATGACTTGAAATAAACAAGCCATTATAGCCTTAGGATTAGCTTTGTTATACAAAGATACTTATAACGGTTCTTGTTGTAACTAATTTTGCTCTGTTTTAACACAAGGGTATCAGAAGCAGATTTTAACTACTTAGACTTCTAAGATAGATCCATAAAAGGTGAATGTTTGGCTTGAACACCACAGTCAGATTCAAGCTGACATATATTTTTATAGTCTACAACAAAACCCTCTAGCCCGGTTGGTGCAGCTCGGTTGGCTGGAGCATTGTCCTGTGGACCAAGGCGGTGTGGGTTTGACTCCTAGTCAGAGCACGCACCCAAGTAGGCATTCGATCCCCAGTCAGGGTGTGGACAAGAAGGCAATCAATCAGTGTTTCTCTCCTATCAATCTCTCTCTCTCTCTCTCTCCCCCTCCGCCTGCCCTCGCCCCCTCACTTCCTCTTTCTCTAAAAGCAATGAAAAAATGTCCTTTGGTAAAGACAAAAAAAGAAAACCTCTAACTTTCAGTCACCTAAGGAGAACTAGTGCACAGCGACCAAGTTAAAGAATAATTGACCAGTGAGGAGGCTCCAGAGTTAGAAAAAGAGTCCTAGTTCTGCTGATGTGTGACTATAATCAAAGGCACAAAAATAATTTAAGATGGCCAAATAAGTTCTTAATAGGCTGAATCAGCCCCAGATAACAACTCTGGACAAAATATAAAACAAAGCCAAAAAAACCAGCTACCTAAATACATCGGAGAGCAACCAAGAGCAGGCAGATTCTAGAAGGAAGTTACCACTTGAAAGAAGAAAACAACACTGGATGAATTTCCTGTTTTCATGGCTTCTAGCATGATGGCAGGATCTCAAGAAATAGAGAGCCAGGAATGGGGAGCCCTAAATCCTATATATAAACTCTTCCCAAAGTTCTGGCCACTGAACCAGACTCCAAGCAGCTCAGCCACAGATAAAACCACTAAGCTGAGATTGGAGTTGTCATCCAAGAGACAGCAGTCACAGTTTTAGTAATCAATTGCCTGCTGCAACAAATAAAATCAACTCTATTCAAGGAATTATACAATATCCAGAGTTTATATAACATATAATCCATAATCTTTGGGGTATAATTCAAAAGTACTTTACATATGGACACTGTCACCCATTCTAAGGATAATCCTGAGAAGCCAGCCATGAGATGGACCAGCTGATAGAATAGCAAACAGGACTTCAAAGCATCTATTGTAAATATGCTCAGTGACATAAAGAAATGTGCCTTTAATAAATGAAAAGATAACAAATTTCATAAGGCCATTCCATTGTCTAATGACCCAGTGATTCCACTTCTGAGTATTCATTTGAAGAAACCCAAAACACTAATTCAAAAGAATTGTGCATGCACCCTATGTTCATTTCAGCATCATTTACAATATCCAAGTATAGAAACAACCCAAGTGCCCATCAATAGACAAGTGGATAAAAAAGCTGTAATACACATATACAATGGAATATTACTCAGCCCTAAAAAAGAATGAAATCTTACCATTTGTGACAGCATGAAGGGACCTAGAGGGCATTATGCTCAGTGAAATAAGCCAGTAAGCCAGAGAAAGAAAAATACTACATGATTTCACTTATATGTATAATCCGAAGAACAAAGTAAATGAACAAACAAAATTGAAATAGACACAGAGAGCAGACTCATGGTTGCCAGAGGGGAGAGGGGTTGGGGGGCTGAGTGAAAAAGGTGAAGGGATTAAGAAGTATAAATCAGTAGTTACAAAATAGTCACAGGGATGTAGAGTATAACATAGGGAATATAATCAATAATATTGCAATAACTATGTATGGTACCAGGTGGGTACTGGAAATACCAGGGAAAATACTTAGTAAAGTATATGATTGTCTGACCACTATGCTGTACACCTGAAACTAATACAAAATAATATTGAAAGTAAAAATATAATTGAAAAATAAATAAATAAATATAAGAAATTTCAACAGGTAACCAGAAACTATAAAAATAGAACCAAATGGAAATTCTAAAACTAGAAAACAAAATATCTGGAAAAAAAAAATTTACCAGGCAGGCTTGACAACAGAACGGAGGTGACAGAGAGGGAGGAGGCAGTGAACTTAAGGATAAATCAATAGATATCTTCTAATATAAAGAAATATGAGAGAAAAAGATTTGGAAAAAATGAACAGGAATCTATAGTACAATACCTAAATATAGCTACCAAACCTAAGGTAACTGGAGCACTAGAAGGCAGAAAAGACAGAGTAAAACAGAAAATATCTTTGAAAAATTAAGAACCAAAAATTGCACAAGTTCGGTGAAAGACATAAATCTACCACTTCAAGAAGACTTGTGAACCCCAAGCAAAATGAATACAAATAAAACCATGCTAAACACATCATTGTTAAACTGCTCAAAACCAAAGACAAAGAAAAACTCTAGAAAGAGCATCAGATACAGGAAAACATAATTTAGATGATAGTTGACTTTTCATCACGAACAAACCAGAAAACAGCAGAACCCCACATTTACAGTTCTGAAAAATACATTGTCGTAAACCCAGAAGTCTTGATTCAGTGAAAACATCTTTCAAGAATGAAGGTAAAATGAAAATAAAAATAAACAAAGAGAATTTATTACAGTAACACTGAACTATAAGAAATGCTAAGTTCTTCAGGCTTATGGAAACATGCATCTTCAGGAAGGAATACAGAACACTAGCAATTGTTTGAAATTTGTCATGATAAAATGATTAACAAAGATAATTAAAATGTATAAGTCACTGAAACTTTAAGAATCTCAATATCCTAATCAAAAGGAGGAATAATAATGCTATGAGGAATATCTGTAAACACACTTAGAGAAAAGGTCATCATTACTAAGACTATGTGGTGTGCTTGTAAGTGTGCCCAGAATCGGGAGAAAGTCGTGGGGTTTCGGTGTGGAGCTTGGCATTCACACAACAAGCATTTGCTGGATGCCTGTTATTTGTAATAAAAAATGCTGTGTGCTTCAGATTTTCTGCTTGGGAGGAAAAAAAAAGTGATTTTAATTTCTAAACGAGTTTGATAAAAATTATTGGCAAGCCAGGATTTTAGGGAATTTAGGAACAAAATGTAAAGCAACCAAAAACTTAATAATCAATACACACCTTTATTCGAAAAATCACTTCCTACAAGCCCAGTTGTAGAAAGTGAATCCATGTTTGCATATGATCTGCCTTAACTTTTTACATGACTTGTGCTTGCAAACAGGTTAACAAACATTTCCGGCTTCCCTTCCAGCTACTCAAAGTATACATGTCTCAGTGTAGCCTACACAACACAGAAAGGAGGAACAAGGAAAGGAGTGCTATATTTCTGACATCCAGAAATTTGCTATGACATCAAACCCATGAAAGATAAACAGCTACCCAGCCACCTATCTTTATGACATACATACACATAAAAGATATATGTGTACATGTATATAGAAAAACCAAAATATGCTAAGCATAAAGCTCTGCGTATTTTTAGAAATGTTGATTCTGGAAGTGATTCAAACTTCGTGTTCTTTAAGCAAGCAGTTCTAAAAGTCTCTAACTTTTCCCATTTTCTTTTCCCTTCCCATTCTGGGTCATAAGCTATTTCTACTCTTGCTCAATCAACTCCATGTCCTGACAGATTAGGGACAGAAATTACAAACATTCCATACAGAAATTTCTTTATCACACATTACCGAAATGTCAGTTAAACAAAAATGATGAAAAAAAATGTGATATATCAGAGTTTTATCTCTTCTGCTTCCTATATTTCTGTTTTCCATTCTTATCTCTGCAGCTTCTTCCAAGCCACTTTTTGAGAGAGAAGCAACTTTCCACCTCACATTTCCAGAGACATCTTCCTGTCCTAGTTGAAAGAGGAATTGGGGATCAATTGAGCATGCATGGTGATCTGGTTAACCAGCCATTATGTCTCCACTTGACTTACTGCTGTGTAAAAATGCTATTTTCAGCTGTAGTTGGTAGTCCATATGTTATAATAGAGGAAGTCGATGTAAACCCAGGCACGCCTGTCAATACTAGATTGTCATCTGGCTTATTCATATCCTTGGCAAACAGGAAAAAAAGGGTATTTATAGGTCATGTGGTCTTTGAGTAGACTAAGTTTACAAAGCAGTGACTGGAACCCATTCAAGATAGGCCAAACTACCTGTCTTAGGACTTTATTTTGTCTACATCCCCAGGGAAGGGCTGACCCATCCAAATATTTTGTGCCTCATGTGAATGAGTTTCAAACAGTACAATTCCATCAACACAGGCTGCTTTCCCAAGGAACTCCCTTGGAATTTCTCAACTTTAAAAAATTAAATATTTTAATATTATGTTTCGTTTATACATTTTAGAAAGCCAGAATAGCTGATTATCATTCCAGAGGAACAGATACAGGCAGTCCACTTTGCTTGCTGGTACACTCAACTAGATGTAAATTAGTGGTGGTAATTGCCCAGCAATTGGGTTTGAAAGGATGGATTGCAGTGGGGAGCCTGCTTTACAAACATCACAATCAACACCATCTAAGTATTTGAGGGTGATCTAGGTAATAAACAAAAGATTACATTAATATTCATGTTCAGTCCCCAAAGATAGCCAGATGGCTGGCTACAATTTCAGAGAGAGAATCACTCCTTTGTACAGGGAGCAGCACAATTGACATTTTCTGTGAGTATGGGCATCTGATGGTGGATGACAAGAACCATGAAGCAGCCTAACTGGAATGCCCCGAGGTCTTTGAGCTCAAAGCCATGCCAGGTGTCCCCAGGGGCCAAGAGGCACAAGGAACAGCAGTCATAAACTGAGTAAGGAGCAGATTTCACAAGCACAATGCTGACCACATCTCTGTAGACTCATTCTGCCCAGGGAAGAAAGGAGGGGTTACGAGGCCTGCAGGACTAGGAAGGTTTATTTTCTTTCTACCTCAGGAGCTCCCAGTGTCCAAGATTTCCCATTCTGTGTGGTCAGGCTGTTACTAGAGCCACATCCGTAGGTAAAGCCCTTTTGTTCTGACTTCAGTCTTAGAAAACAAAGGGGCCCTTATTTGTCTCTCATGTAAGCAGCCATATCTACAGCTTTGTCACATTCCAAATCCAAAAGGCACTCATCTAAACTAAGCTCCAGGCACAGAGAAAACCTCAATGCTTAAGACTGGGCTCTCTGAACATACCTACCACCAAAAAAACCTTTCCAGTGCCCCCCTTTATTTGTTCTTTCTGCTTATTTTGTCCTCCCATCTCCATCTAACTGCTTGGCCCATTTGGGTTTTACTAACAGTTTTCCAGCTAGCAAATAGCTAAGCCCAAAACAAAAAGGCCAGGGACCAGCACATAGTAACAGAACAACAGGCCGTGTCTCTCCTGCTCTCCACCCCCTTCCCAAGGTCCGGAAGACAAATAAAGAACACACTGTGCCATTGACCACCTGGACTACTCAGACCGCTGCACTACACCTTGCACTTGATGCCTTTTCTGTGGACTTGGGAAGAATGCTCTCCTCCTCCTGCAAATGCTGTCAAGAGGTCTCCTTAGGCAACGGAGGGCCAAACACAATGATGGCCTAAGAATGGCAACATTGTGGACATTCTCCATTTATCCAGTAAGCATACTCCTTTCTGGTGTAGAATAAATCTTGATTTTGTAAACTAAATTCTATCTTAAAGGACTAGAAGAACTTACAAATTTGGGTAACACTGTGGTACATGACTTTGCCGAACCCTATTCTCTAAAGGAGTTCTTAACTGGAGTCCATGATTTCCCAGGGTTCTGTGGATAGAATTTACAGAGTGCATGAACTCGTATGGGAAAATACTCATCTTTCTTTTCAATAATCACTCAAACCTTGCACTTTATTCAGTTATGACTGCAGGCACAATATTAGTGATAGGGGACTCAAGAGTAGGAAAATTTCAGTTTAAGGTAAAAAGTTGTAAGCCTAGCAAGTAATTTATATGTTAAAGCTTTTGTTTCAGAAACTACTGATAAGGCCAATCCTGGCTCCTGGGAAAACAGCCGACCTCCTGGGGCACCACTAAAGATTACCGCCTGGGGACAAGTGAAGGCATCGGGGCCTTTGTGTTCCAGGAAGAGACAGACTACCACCTGCCCCTGGGAATAGCTAACTGTCCAGGGCGAGAACACTGTAGTTTTTTAATCTAATTTTCCCTGAATTTCAAAACCCCTCACTGCACCTTGTTTATTCCCTGCTATAAAAACGTTGGCCTGGAATGAAAAGACAAGATGGTCTGTCAGGGTATGAACCCACCATCTTCTCAGATCGCCGGCCATCTGCATAAAGTGCCCATAAAGATTCAATCGCTGTCATTGCTTACTGGGTTTGGTAGTGACAGGTAGCCCGAACGCCAGTGTCTTTTCTGGTTTCATTAGCAGTAGCAGTAATTGTGTCACCAATTGAGCTCTTGGATATTTGCATTTCATATTACGGTTGTTATAGATATCCCAAAACATCACTTAAGCTCATCAACTTGAAAATTGCTGTTGTTATTAGATAGCTGCTAGACCTTGTTATTTATTGTTTTACTAAGGAAATATGTTTATTAATATATCATAAATGTGTTTATTTTATTTATGACTGTATTTCAGTATAATTGCTTTCCTTTGCAATCCTTTTATTTTAATATATGCATCTAAAATATTATCCTAAGGAGGCTATAGGCTTCACAATATCCATGGCACAAAAAAAGATTAAGAACCCTTGTTATAAACTTGCCTGGCTGGTGTAGCTCAGTGGATTGAGTGCAGGCTGGGAACCAAGCGGTCCCGGTTCGATTCCCAGTTGGGGCACATGCCTGGGTTGCAGGCCGGGTCCCCAGTGAGGGCCATGTGAGAGGCAATCACACATTGCTGTTTCTCTCCCTCTCTTTCTCCCTCCCTTCCCCTCTGTCTAAAAATAAATAAATAAATAAAATCTTTTAAAAAAGAACCCTTGTTATAAACTAAATGAACTGCTCGTTATTTCTCCAAACACATTCTACACTTTATTTTGTCTCCAGTTCCCCAGGTCACAACTACATCTTTGCAAATGCCATTCCCTTCTGCCTGGAAAGGTTTTCAGTTACCCTCCTGTCTACTTGAAATTCCTCCTCAGTCTCCTGGACCCAAATCAAAGGCTTCTGCGTAGCCTTGACAGATTACCTCCGGGAAGGGCTATCAGTCCCTTTGTTATGTCCCCACTATGCATTATGGAATCTCCATTTTGGGGCTTAGCTTACTTCAGGGCAGTTTTCGTTTACAAATCTCCTTCCTTTATTAGTTTACATAGTCCCTGCTGGCAGGGACTACAGCAGGTCTCTCTAGGTATCTGAGTGCCTCAGGATGTGCCCCCTGCAATGTGAATGCTGGGAAAATATTTATTAAACAGATCCTTCCAGGCCTAAAGCAGACATCAGCCCTCCTATGAAGCTGCCCCATCAGATGTGTTTGCTCCTCCTTCTGTGAAGATGCATCATACTCTGAAGACTCACCCTCATTATTTGCAGAGCCCAGGGTAAGAGAAACATACTGTTAAATAAAGTAAGTTCATCCTCTTTTACCTACTTTGAAAAATTACCTTCACGGTAACCTGTAAGGCCAGATTGGAATTTAAAATTCTTGGACTCCAAGTTCCAGTTCAGAACCAGGTGGGTGGGGAGAGTCAGCCCCTGGTTTGTGGCTCACTTATCTTCTTTTTCTTTTTTTGTTTTTTGTTTTTGTTTTTAGATTTTATTTATTTATTTTTAGAGAGAGGAGAAGGGAGGGAGACAGAGAGGGAGAGAAACAGCAATGTACAGTTGCTCCTCACATGGCCCTCACTGGGGACCTGGCCTGCAACCCAGGCATGTGCCCTGACTGGGAATCGAACCGGGACCCTTTGGTTCCCAGCCCACGCTCAATCCACTGAGCTACACCAGCCAGGGCTTCTTTTTCTTTTTTAATAGTTCATTTTTATTGGATTTTTTCCCATTACTATTTATCCCCCTTATACTCTCTTCCACCTCCACCCATCCCCCTCCCCCAGCTCCCTACAATCACCACACTGTTGTCCATGAGTCCTTTTTATTTTTTGCTCGATCCCTCCACTCCCCAAACCCCCACTTAAAGCTATCATCCTGCTCTCTATCTACGAGTCTGTCCCTTTTGTTCGTTAGATTCTACCTATGAGTGAAATCATATAGTATTTGTCTTTCTCTGACTGGCTTATTTCACTTAGCATAATGTTCTCCAGGTACATGTATGCTGTCACTAATGGTAAAACTCTCTTCGTTTTTATGGGTGAGTACTACTCCATTGTGTAAATACCCCCTAGTTGTTTTATTCACTCATCTACTGATGGGACCTTGGGGTGCTTCCATATCTTGGCAATAAAATAAAAAGACAATCCCTGGCATGGGAGAACACATTTGCCAATACATCTGATAAGGGGTTAATATCCAAAATTGTAAAGAACTTATAAAACTCAACACCAAAAAAACCAACACAATAAAATACAATTAAAAAATGGGCAAAGGACATGACTAGATAGTTCTCCAAAGAGGACATACAGGTGGCCAATAGAGATATGAAAAGATGCTCAATGTCACTGATTATCAGAGAAATGCAAATAAAAACCACAATGAGATACCAGCTCACACCTGTCAGAATGACTATCATCAATAAGTCAACAAACAACAAGTGCTGACAAAGATGTGGAGAAAGCAGAACTCTTCTGCACTGCTGGTGAGAATTCAGATTGGTGCAACCACTATGGAAAGCAGTATGGAGGTACAAAAAATTAAGAATGGACCTGCCTTTTGACCCAACAATCCCACTTCTGGGAATATATCTGAAGGAACCCAAAACACTAATTTGAAAGAACATAAACACCCCTATGTTCACTGCAGCGTCATACAAGCTTCTTGAACATGACATTCTACAGCCACAAAAAATGAAGTCCTTGGAAGCATTTATCCCATTGAAACTGTCTTGCAAGGTTCCTTGAACTTCAATAAATCAAGGCAATCTGACCTGAATGAGTCCTGTCCCAGGAGAACCAGGGACAATCCAGGCAGAAGAGTGTATGAGACCCTCTGTCTATTAAACAATGTTCATTAATGGAGTCCTTTTTTATAATAATTTTATGAAGAAATGATTCACATACTATCCACTTCACATATTTAAAGTATACAATTCAATGGGTTATGCAACCACCATTACAATCTAATTTTAGAACATTTTTTCCCTGCAAAAAAGAAACTCTACCCGTTTGCAGTCACTCGCCACCCTCCCCCCCCCCCAACCAGCCCCAGTCAACCACTAATCTACTCTCTGTCCCTGGACATTCAGATCAATGGAACCATGCAGTATGTGGTCTTCTGTGACCAGCTCCTTCCACTTGGAACGTTTTCAGAGTTTCACCGTGTCGTAGCATTTGTCAGTGCCACATGCCTTTTTATCGCATAGATATACGAGAGAGTAAGTTCTGTCCCTCTGTGAACTTGGACAGGTTATCTCTCTATCCTTCAGTTTTCTCACCTATAAGGTGGAAATTATATTAGTGCCTACCCATAGAATGATTACGATGATTATACTCTATTAAAAGTCTAATATGGTGGTTTCTCATGGGAAGACGTCATTAAATATTAGGTTCCATGAGGGCATAAAAACTTTAACATCGTTGTCTTAGACCCAATTAGATCTTTAGTTACAAAAGTGATACATGCTCATTGTAACCAACAGAAAACACAGAGATGAATTTTTAAGTTCATAATCTTCCTCTTAACTATCCATCCTTAGACTTTGGCAATATAAAGTGTAGCAGGTATCTTTTCACACCATTCTCTATGCTCATGCAAATTCATAAAACAAAAGTGCATAGAGAGTTTTTCCCCTTTTTATTTTACTTTAATATATATTATACACATTACTTTGAAATTTACCTTTTTTAGACTCATGGACAACAGTGTGGTGGTTACTGGGGGGTAGGTGTGTATAAGGGGACTAAATGGTAATGGAAAAAATACAATAAAGATCAAATTTTTAAAAAAATTTACCTTTTCTAAAAAAACTAAAAAGCGTCTGGTCATCTTTCCAAGTCAATACATGTATATCTAACCTTAATTCGAATAGCCATACCAAAATACACAGTATAAATGTACCCCAACAGTTTCAACATTTCCACTATTAATGTACATTCAGATTATTTCAGTTGCCATTATTAAAGTGCTGCAATAAAGCTGTTATTAGTGAAATAAATAGTGACTCTAACCACAATTTTATTATTATTATATCTATATCTTTGCAGTCCCAAACCCAATCTAGGCTTATTCCCTACCTGGTCAACACCAAGGACCAGAACTGTTACGGACCAAGGATGGAGAATCAGATTTTTAATAAAAGAAAAGATTTTTAAGTAAAGAAATTTGAAGGGAAAATAAACTAATTCAATGGACAACTCCAGGGTCCTAGACTCCCTGGGGGGAAGACACTACAGGCATCCCGGACGGGAGAGGAAGGAAAAATCCAGGAGAAAGTGCTCAAACCAGAGGAGTCGGGCCCAGCACACGTCCCATGATAGCTCTGCTCTAAACCAGCCCCCTTCGGCAGTGGTAAATTTTTGATCTTCTAGCCAACTTCATCATTTTTCCTTAATATTAGAGATAGCATCCTCTTTTCAATCAATTACTGCTTTCTGAAAATGTTTACATTTTTAATTAATATTTAAACTTTTGCAAGTAAGCCTAACAACTCCATTCTAAAATACATACATACATACATACATATATCCAAATTTATTCAAAACTGGGCAATGGAAATATATGATAAAACTATGTGATATGCTGAATGAGTTTTAATATCATCCTGGAACTTGACTGTCTCTAGTGCTTCTCTCCATTTCATGGGAAAACCTGCCCTTTGAGCATATATGTTTATTAAAGCCTCTTAATGAACTCTCCATGGGATTTAGTCACCAAAGCACTGACACAAGATCTGAGATGACTGGATTAGCAGGCATTTCGCCCATGGCCCGGACTCTGGGATACCGCACAGCAGGTCCCAGCGCCCCACAGGTGAGTGAATCTGCTGCACACCTCACTTTCGGAGCTCCCTTTCCAAGAGCCAAACCAATTTAGAGACAACACAGGGAAAATCATCCAGTTTTTTCTGATTTCTGGAAAGATATGATAGATATAAAAAGTTTTTATCCAGAGGAAAAGCTTCTGGATTTTACTGGTTCACAAAAATATAAACCATTGAGTCGTTTGTCTTTTTTTAACTAAGATTAAGCTTTCTTTTGTCTGTTTGCATATGCCAACCAAAAATAGCAGATTCCATACAAGAAAAAAGAAGCACACAAAAAAGAAAATTTATACTGCAAAAGCCATGCTCTCCCTTTTGCTGGAGTGTTATTTCATTTTTTTTTTTAAGTCAGGTGGCTTGTCAAATTTCTGGAACAACATGAAAGAGAATAGTGGTTGCCTATCAACCCTAAAATTTCTCAGAAAATCTGTAAGAGAATAGCAAAGATAAGCAAACGCTGACAGCTGAGCACTAGCAACTGCACAGAAACCCAGGCAGGTAAACACACATGTTAATGGAGATTTAATATTCCTTTACAGAATAGAAAAATTAATAACCCTCCTAACTGACAGATTCTTTATTTCCTTTTACCGAGGTATAGATGGCCCCTAAAATAACCTCTATATGTATTAAATCTTGGCAGCACACAGCTATTTCCTCTGTGGTCTTCAGGGTCCTGCCACCCTTCATCTTCCACAAGGCAGCACACTGAAATGTTTCAAGGGGCTTTTAGAGCCAGGCCACCCCGTTTCTCATCACAGAAGACACTGAAAGACCACTTGTCGGGAGCAATGAGGGGCCTATCGGGGTCTGCTGACAGACCCAGAGGAGGCCCCCTGCTCAATTCCCAACCCAAAGATTATGAGTAGCTCCTGGCCATTGTGGTCTTTCCAACAATTTTGCAATCAGCACATTTCACACCTGATTCTCAGTAATCCATTTCAGCAGCAAATAGACAACCATTTGACAGCAAGAGAATTGTCCACGTGACACAAATTCACAACATTTTGTGGCGGTACCTAACAGAGCGCCTGTCATTAGCTCAACACCATTGCATTATTTATACAATTCACGAGTTAGAAGCAGGGGGTCTTTTACATGGATCTAGCTCCATGGCTCCCTAAGACTTAGCAGGAGGTAGAGAAAGCAAATGTTCTCTCTAAGCCATCTCCTCCTGCCTCCTCTGTCATGGCCTGCCAGCCCTGCACGTGCAAGCTCCCTTCCTGGTTTCAACATCCTCCTGACACCCGCGGCTACGTTTCCCCATAGCCCTGCTCTTTCCTTCAAGAAGGAAGATCTCCCGGAATGAACCCACACACAACACCTGAGCTGGCTCATTTTCCCTAAATAAAGGCCTTGAATACCTTTTCTCAGCATAAACTCTTTGACAGCAGGGACTAGGTCTCATTCATTTTTCTGTCTCTAGGGCCTGCCACTAGTGTATAGTAAGTTTTCATTAAGTACATATTAATAATGGCAGTAGTAATAATAAAGGTAGAGCAGTAAACACTTCTTGAGCACATATTCTGCACCAAGAACTCGGTTGAACATCTTGTTTGCATTATCTCATTTAATCTTCACAACTGCATTCCAAGAGAGGGAGCAGAATTATCCCCACTCCAAAGATAAAGAAACTGAGTTGTAGATAATTTGATAAAGATTATATGTGGCAGTGATTTCCACACGTGTGTAAACACGCAGTCCTGAGAATTTACACGTTTTGAGCACAGCTCCGTGTGATTCCTGTGTGAGCAAGTGTGGATCTTGTCTGTGGGATGGGAATTCTCTAATAGGAATTTGGCAAAGGTGTATCTTAAAAAATTCTGGCTTGCTGATCCTTGAATATTGCTTTCACCTGGTCGTGTCTGCCACCGGATGTGAATCAACATCCCAATGCTTTGTTATGAGTAATCCTACCTGTTCTGCTTAATACCATGAATAATCAGTCCAATGTAAATGTGTCTTAATGCCTCTAATAAAACCCCCGGCTGGGCAACCCACGAGGTCTTTCTCCCCAAGATGGGCGATGGTGGAGGAGACCCGTGGCCGCCGGATTTCTTCCCCCCGCGTGTCTTAGTGTGAGATTTATACACGCATTGGTTACGGTCACCACGGGTTACGGCAGGTCCGATCTACCCCACGGCAATTATATACACAATAAATGGGAGAAAAGAGGTTGAAATCCAGTTTCATCTAATTCCAGATGAACTCTTTAGTCTTACTGATAACTTTAATTATGTAATCAATTATATGAACCCTTAGGTGCCACCAATAGGAATCCTACAGACAGAATGGAATAAACCATCTACCCTTAGAAAATTTCTTGTCTATTGTGATTTCTCTCTGGCACTGATAATTTCCCATGTCAGAGAACTACACTGCCAGCAAATAATGTTTATGAGGTCAGCTCATGATCTATTTTGGTGCCATGTAGGAGTGTACCAAACAGCGTATGTGGAATTTTACACTTTGTTCTTTTTTTACTGTGGGCTCCAATTGAACCCATGCTTGACAGAGGAGAACTGAACAAGACCCAGCCAAGAACACAAAGTTGCAACTCAGTTCTAATTCATTCAACAGTCATGATGCCTTTCACATGGTGTTTGTTCTGCTCCCATTTACCTCTCTTGCATAATCACCATCAATTTCCAGCGGTTCTGCATGCTGAGCAGGCGATGAACAGTTTCCAGGCACTAACTTCAACCTGCAAATGGCCCCATCATCACTTCCCCACACATGCTCTCTTATGTTCCCAGGTGTTATGTAAAGTTCAGTTACTAAGCTTTCTGGGCTGTGAGCTGCCTGTCTTCCTGGAACTATGTAACTAAAAGGAGAAAACTGTAAACCATTAGCTTGCTTCTAAGATTTGGAGACACGACTGAGGTTTACTGGCAATTGGGTTTGTCTTGTTTCCAAACCCTTCCAGCTCTGGCCCCCATGAAGTTTCTTTGAGTACACCCTCTTTTTTCCCCACTTCCCAATACACTGAAGTTTCTTTTCTGGGTCTGAATCATAAATTACAAGGTGTAATCTAAATGAAAACATTTATTTTGGAGTCTCATTAACAACTCAGAGGAGAGTGATAGTGTTTATTCCCAGCACGATGGAGTGGACTCCTGCAGACGTGAAAAAGGCCAAGCCCTCTTCCTCATCCTTACACACACACACACACACACACACACACACACACACACACACACACACAGCCAATGCTCACAACAGGGAAAGTTCCACAGATAGGCAGAGGTAGCTAACACTTCACTAAAGACAGACTCTCACTCTTCAAACACCAAGTTCAAAGCTTCTTTTAGTTAGCGATTTGCTGGCAACCATACATAACTGTTCATCCCACACGGCCAGTTTTTAAGACATTATCTCTCACCTCCAAACCTCTGCCCCATGATGCTGGGGCTGGAGCTCTGCAACCACATCCGCCCTTTGTCAGACAGCTCCATGCACGACTCTGCCAGTAGGAGATATCAGAGGGAAACTGCGAGGCAGAGGTCAGGAGAAGCAACATTCTCCTTCCTGTTGGCTTCTAGTTGCTGTTAGGGTCACCCCAACTCTGGTTCCTTCATCATGGAAGTGACAGCTGGTTCCAACCTCCTGCTTCAGAACCAGCCCTGTCACCTCCAGCCCCAGGGCAGCTCCCCTGAGCTGCTGCGGTATCTGGAGCTGAGTGGTAGCCCCAACCTCAGAGGTCTGAGTGCCAAGTCTGTGAGTCCCTCCCCTGAGCCCTAGGTTCTCATCAACCCCACCTCTTCCCTCTGTCCCCCAGTCAGAGGGGTGTGAAGCTTCTTCACACAATTCTTACCTGTATGTCACCTCAGTGCTCCCTTTTTTATTTTTCTGGAACAAGTCTAACTCATTCCCTAAGTTCAATCTTCTCTGTTGAAAGCCCTAACTGTGGTTTCTATTTTTCTGACTGGTCTCAGTAGGCACTCCCTGCATTGAACATACCCTGTCATCTGCCTGATCCCCAAGCAAAACCCTAATCATTTTTCCCCTGCAAAACTTGTCTTCTAACTACCATTCCTTCTGATTCCCCCACTGTAATAGCTGCATGGTAATGAACATTAATGGATGGGGCTGGAGGACAGGGTAAGGCATCAAGGACCTGTAACCCAAGAAGTAAAAGCAGTATCGGAGTATGAACTTGGAGTGGGCCCCCTCATGGAAAAGGGCACAGATGACCAAATGAGAGCAAAATTCCCAGTCAATAAGCTCTAAAATGGAAACACTAAAGGAGAATTGGCTCAGAAACTAACAGGCTACACTCGCATTGTAATAATTCCAGGAATTCAGAATGATATAATAAACAGGCAGGTCACTACCTCTGCGTATTAAAAGGGCACCAGAAAGAAACTACTGCTTGGTATTACCCCCTGCCACTCCCCTTCTTCTTCACAGTCAACAAAATCCCACCTTCTGAGATGTGCTTTCTCGGCTCACCTCTGGGCCTCTTCCAGGTTCTAGAATTGCAGTGAGGGGAGTGACCGTGGTTTTCTATCTTTACCACGCCACTGAGAATGGGCCTGTCACCCACTTTTTACTCGGGATTGCTAGCTGAGACAAGAGCTGCGAGAAAAGCGGAAATATCTCATGAAAAGAAATGAGGAAGGTTAATTCTGGAGCGGTTAGCAGGGCAAAAACACACGCTTCATCAGACACTCTTGAGTACAAATCTTGGGTCTGCCACTTTCTAGCCTGAGTCTCCGTTTCCTCAGACGCAAAATGGGAATGATAATGACCTTACACAATCTTCACAAGGATGAGATCGAATGTCCAGAATATCCTTGGCATAATGTCCTGGCAGACAGTCACTTGGCCATGAAAGTTTTTGATTAAACCTGACTTGAGGGGGGTCATATTTGTTATCTCAGACTCTAGCAAGTTTCCATCTTTTCTTTCATTGCTTTGAAGCTGACCCAAAGCCCCTGCCTCAGCTTTTCATTTCCTCTCAAGGCTGTCACTACTTATCTTACTTCTTGGGGTTCCTCTCCCCTTCCCCCAAAACTACCTGTAAAAGGATGCCTTCACCTCAGCCCTCACTTTCTTTCTCGTAGCTCCCAAAATCATCACCTGGGATGCGTTTCCCTTTAAGAGGTTTACTACTAAGCATTACAGGGAAAAGGGAGATGAGATGAAACCAAATTAACTAGATGGGGAAGGCTCAGAGACCACGGAGTCTCTACTGTGTTGGGTTATAGTTCCTGGTTCCTCTGGAAAGGCGCCCTAGGGCTTCTGTTCTTCCATGTCTGTGGGTGCAGAGCGGGACTGCCGAGGGCTTCCCTCCCAGTGCCCCTCTTCTCGGGCCAACAGGAAGAGCAGCTACCTTCCCCCGACCGCCAGGAGGCAACCTGCAGCAGGCCCTGTTCTGGGGTGGCAAAGAGCCCATTCACCAGGCCCCTGTTCTGCCTGGGACAGAACCCTTTGGGACATTACTTCACTGTGGTACCATTAGTGTGGCTCACTTCACTGTGGCCCACTTCACTGTGGTACCATTCTGTGTAGCCTGAACGAAAGGAATCTGGATTTGGGGGGAAAGAGTTAGAGTGTGGGCTACTTGGGCTACTTCCCAGCTCCACTCAGGGCTGCCATCTGCAAAGGGTCTGATCACTCCCTCCTCCCCCTATCTTCTCATAATTTGTGAATAATTATGTAATTGTTATAAATCACATCATTTTTAACGAACACAACAGTAAGGGCATAGTAAACCCAAAACTTACTATGTTTCGGGCACTGTTCTAAATGCTTACTTATGTTAATTCTCACAACAACACCATGAGGTAGTTACTATTCCCCATTTCACAGCTGAAGGGATTTAGGCTACAAAAAGGCAAGTCCCTTGTCTGTGACCCCACCCCAAGAAAGGGGCAGAGCTAGGATTTGAACCTGGGCCTGTCTGACTCCAAAGTTCACATTCTTTCTCATTATATTATGCTTGTCCAATGAATTTTCCCCCAAGCAAGGCCTTTCCTAATCTTTTGCAGAATCCCCTTATTTTTGGCAGGATCTCCTAGAACTTTTGCCATTCAGTGAGAAAAGGGAGAGTGTACCCAAACAAATTCCCAGCTTTCTTCTTCTCACTCTGGCTGGAGTATTATTTCAATAGATATGCCTAAATTTTAAATGTAGCACTTGGATCTCAACACTGAAATAGGATATGTAAGAACCCATGTACTTTGGAACAGAAATCAAAACCAGCCTGGGGAGACACAGGCGGAGGGCAAGCAAAGGCCAGATAATTGCCTCATGTCCTCTCAGCCCTGACTTGATGCCTCGCGGGCTCAGCTATCTCAGCCGGCCCCCTTCTCTTGAAGTGCAGGGGCTTTGTTAGAATCCGCATGTTCCCTTAGAAAGAGAAGCAGTACTGGGAGATTGGAAGGAGGAAAGCTGGAACATTTTTTTCTTGACATTTTTCTTTCGTCCTTTCACCTCATACTTTCTTTATTTGTTTGTCATCTTTGGGGTCTTGCGTGTAATGCACGAGGATGTTACTGGGTTTTAATTTCCGTCAAAACTGAGTTGTCTCTGAGCAAGTGATTGAGAGCCTTCTTAAATTCCTCACAATCCCTAACTTTGGGAGACAAACCATTTTGCCATATTAGTTGGTGCGTTGTCTCTTCCTCTCCCTTAGTCCATGTTGAAATGACACGGGGGAGAAAGTTCAGAGAGGCTGGGCCACAGTGATCCTGGCCACCAGGCCAGCGCCATCTTAACCTGCCTTTGGTTTTCCCTTCTGCCTGCACCCAAGCAACACAGGCCCCAAGCTGCAGCTGGGGACGGAACTTGCCACCTACCTCATGGAAATAAGTGGCCCTGCTGAAACCATTTGTGTGCAAGATAAAGGATGTAGAAAAAAAGAAGGCTAAAGGGTGACAAAAGAACGTCTGGTAATATTCACCTAATGTCCCTCTCTCTCAGCTGGCTGCTTGGGCAGGTCACCTCCCAGCTGACTATTTACCCAACTTCTCTTCACACAGAAGGTGCCCATTACTGTGGGCTAATAAAATTTCACCTGCCTTTCCAAGCCCCAAGGCAGGAGAAACTTTGGTAACATTTGCCCAATAGCACTAATCAAAAAAAAAAAAAAAAAATTTAACACTCTGGATTTTTCTCAGATGTTCCTCAGTCTGTTGAATTAATATTAACATTTTTTCTCTACTTGATTCCAGAAATACTTACTGAACAACTATTACACTGGGTGCCATGGTAGACATTGAGAGGACACCAATAACAAGGCACAAACTCTACACTTAGTGGAAAAATCAACTCGAAGTGGAAAAAATCCATACGGTTAAACAGGCTTCCCCCAGTGTAGCTTGCCTGTCATCAGCAGCAGAGTCTCAGGTATTTTCCACTAAAATACTAAAAATTGCTCATAGCAAGACATTAATCTCATCCTATAAGCCATATCCAGTCGACCCTGGTCTTGGCAGTTGGTTACCTTGCATGTACAGAATCTGAGCACAGCTGATAATAATGTCTATTAAGGGCGGTAGGGGGCAGGGGTGGTGGAGGGACTGAGAGAGAGACAGAGAGAGAGAGAGAGAAAGAGAGAGAGAGAGACTCATAGACACAGACAACAGTGTGTAGTGATAGGCAGGGGAGGGGAGTTGGGGGGGAGGGAAAGGGTAGAGGGGCGATAAATGGTCCTGGAAGGAGACTTCACTTGGGGTGGTGAACACCCAACACAGTGTACAGGTGATGTGCTGTGGAGCTGTGCACCTGAAACCTGTACCATTTTGTTAACCAGTGTCACCCCAATAAATTCAATAAAAAGGAAAAAATAATAATGTCTATTAAGACATATATGGCAAAGTGTTTTCTTTCTCCCGACAGGCAAGCATGGAAGAGTTTCCATTACCCATTCCACACACTGACGGTGCTCCTGATCCAAAACAGCTGTGGCCCTGAAACGGCTGAGGGCTATGTTTCGATTCTGCTCCAATGCCAAGGAAGAGCCTAGCCTTTGTGATGGCCAATGTTGTCACCTTCTTCTGTGTCCCTCGTTGTCACCTTCTCACATGCCCTTTTCTGTTTGTTTGTGTACATCCTCCTGACAACAGAAGGGACCTGAAGGCAAAACCAAAATCCAAGTGGTCTGGGGAAGCAAATCCTAGTGAAGAGGCTCCCCAGTCCCTGGGCCTCACTAAAGTGTGTGTCCCATAGTGGCTTCAGACCCGTCCTCTGTTTCCTTTATGCACCAATAATTAATGGGATGTTTAGGAGAATTGGGGCATTCTCAAGGCACTTGGCAGAACAGAGCAAAGTCATGGCCCCAGCCACTTGGGGAACTTGCCAATATGTAGCCAAAAACCAGGACACGAGTTTATTCTGTGGAACCAGGTTGCCCTGAAGAGCACAGACATAGGAGCCTGAAGAAAGGGGTCCTGTGACCTGAGGGGCATACGAAGGAAGGGATGGGGGTGGCCAATGAAAAGTTAAGGGAAATGACAGAAGGAGAATTTACTTGGCCCAGATAGAAGCAGGCAAGGAAAGAGGCAAGATAAAGGATGTAGAAAAAAGAAGGCTAAAGGGTGATAAAGGAACATCTATCTGGTAACATTCAGGGTTTGGTTGCCCTTGTGACTGAGTCTCTCACTGTTATGCCCTCTTGCCCACTCCCTCTCTCTCTCCCTCACCCCTTCCTCCTTCCCTCTCCCAGAAAGCTACCCCTGACCTCTCCGGCACCGCATACTCACAAGCAGGGCACATAAGTGTAGCCAGATGTTAAAAGCAACATGCACCCCTTCCTCTCTTCCTGCTGCCTCAGACTTTTGCAAGAGTGTCCCAAAGAAACAAAACCATGGTTCTAAGGCAGAAAAGGGGGCCCTAACCCCACCTCTAGGCCATACAAGAAGTTCAAGTTGGAAAATCAGGCAGATTTCCTTGGAGAGGGTTACCAGCACAGCATGCCTATCCCACCCCTACTCAGCCCCTATGGAAGAAGCTTGAAGGGGACCATTTGAGAGCTTGGTCTATAACCTCTGGAGTTTTAAGGGATAAGGACTGGCCTATGACTCACACTTGTCCTTGCTGAAATCTATCTCAAACACATATTAGATGTCCAATAATATCTGTTGAATGAATGAATAGATGAAAGAATGAGTGAGTGAGTGAGTGAGTAAGTGAGTGAGTGAGTGAAAGGCTGGGACTACAGCTAGAGAGAGGAAATAGCCACACTAGCTATATAACAGTTACAGAGAGCATATACGTACAGACTAGCTATATAACAGTTACAGAGAGCATATACGTACAGACTTGCACAAAAGTTTATGAAATCAATGAATACAATGAGGAAACCAAGGCTATATCAACTAAACATACTCTTGTCATATTAGACATTTTGGCAGAAAAGTCCACAGAAATCCAGGAGTTCTTCTGTATCTTCCTTCAAGAGATCTGGCCCCAAGTTAATCCCCAAGAACAAGACCAGAGAAAACACAGGAAACACTCTTGATGGAAAAATCCTCTGGAGTTAAAGGAAGTGATCTCTGGTTGATAAGAGATTGTGGTTCCTGTGTCTTCATTCACTTGCCTCTGTCCTCGTGTCATTCTTTCCTCTACTCTTTTCACCTTAATCTATCCTTGCTACACAGCAACACTCGGCAGGAGAAAGGAAGGAACTAGAGTCTCACTCTCCTCTCTCACCAGAACACTGAGAACTTGCTGTAGCAACTCAGCGCAGAGACCCAAGTAAAGTGTTCCCACTGCTCTTCCCACAATGAGCATCATTTGTCTGTGCACATCAGCTCTTTCAACAACAAGGCTGTGTCACTCGTGGTGAGAGTCCCCCATTCTAATATAGTGAAGCTGCATTTATAATCTATCCCAATACCCCAGAATAAGTGTCTGAATTACAACCCCCGTATCTGTGCACCGCCAGTTCCCATGATAAGCAGTGTGCTTCCTTAACACAGCTACAGCAGCCACAGAGAAGTGTGGATGTTCGTGCAAACACACACACTTGAAAGACTGATACCCTAATGAGAATCATCACCGTGTACATTTGCACTTGGACTTTGAACGCCTTCACCAGAATGGATTCATTAGTCCTCCTGGTGCTCCCATAAAGGAGGAAGATCAAACCGCACTCCAAGAGCGACCCAAACCAAAACCCCACCATGCTTCCAGTATCCAAGGGATCAAATGAAAGCAGCCAGCGTAAACAAGCATGGGCTCTGTGATTTTCAAGATCTATTTATCCAGTCCTATTTGGAATAGGGAGGGATTCCAAGGCAAGGAAATTCCAGAAGGCCCCATATGAGGAGCCAAGCCTTTGATATAACTTTCTGTCGCTCCTTGCTTCCCCATGCAAATTTCTCGTTACCCCATCCAAATAACTTTCAAAACCACAGCTTCCTCTGCATCATGCAGTAAGAAAATCTGTGCACTTGTACTGGGATAAGCAGCGTACTAAGTACCTGCCCTCACTCCCCCACCACAGGGAGGGAAGGAGGTCTGAACCCATCAATAGCTCAGTGCAGCTTGATCCTGAACGGACAGGGGAGGATCAAAAGGCCAGAAACTTCATTTATGGGGAAAAGTAAAATAATTAAATATTCAGAACTTGGCTAAATGATGTCTGAAGGAGGAAATAAATATCCATGAGCATTTGAATTGTGTAACCAAACACCACAAAGAGGGACTTCTTTTTTTTACGATGGTTCAAGTGGGCATTACTGAGAGAGATTGAAAGAAAGCAAAGGAAAATCTCAACTATTAAGAAAACTCTACCTTCAGCCATGGCTACTACTATACAGAGGGAATTGATGTTGTTTCCATTTGATGTCGTTTCCAATTGATGTTGTTTCCAGAATCTGTGTTTCCATTTCCAATCCATTTTTCAGTTGTGTTTGTTTGAACTCGGAAATACATGTTTGAGAAATACATGCTAACGCCTCTTGTGTCTATGTTTTCCGTATGTTTTTTGCATGTATGTTGTTGCCTCTTGTGTCCTTGCTTTCTTTATACTTCTTGCCTGTGCTCCCTATTGTGTAATTTGGAAATGACCTGGTCTTGTGGTACTGGAGGCCAGCGGGTGCGCATCATTTGCTGGGAGAAACAAACAAACTCAATGATGGTGATTTTTTGGAGTAAAATGCCAAAGAGAATCCCTCCCTATTAGTGAGTTCAATGCCTCAAACAGATCTGAAGTAAGTTCTGGAACAGATCTAAATGCTTCTCACTCTTCTCCAAGCTCTCTGGAGGCGAGATGGGTAAAGTCAGCTGAATACAGCCCGAAAATATATATTAACAGTTTTCTCCTGAGATGCACTTTATGGCAAGTCCTTCTGGAATTTCTAGATGGGAAGAAATATGTACAGTGAGAACAGCTTTTCTGAGAGTCTTTCAACACATTTATTCCCAGATGGGTTCAGTGTCAAAGTGAAAATTATTTTTTTAAAGAGCAAAGAAATTTCAACAAAGGTTTGGTTTGAGTTTAAGCTAGAGATTGAGGCCTCCCCACCCCTGCATGATTTTTGAGGGGCTGGCTCTAAGCTTCTATGACAAGTGCTTATTAGGCTCATGCTCTATAGCAGAAGAGGCACTGAACTAGAAGTCTACAGAGTTTAAATCCCTCCTTCATTTTTGAAATATCTGAATGACCTTGGATGAGTCCACTTTTCTTTCTAGACCAGTTTCCTTACATCCAAAAGAGGAAATTTGACTAAATTGGTAGGTGTTTTTTAACTTTTTAAAAAATTCTGGCAGACCCACTTTATTGATTTTTTAGAGAGAGAGAAGAAGGGAGAGGGAGAGAAACAGAGAGAGAGATCAATTTGTTGTTCCAATTATTTATTTATGCATTCATTGGTTGCTTCTTATATGTACCCTGACCGGGGATAGAACCTGCAAACTTGGCATGTCGGTAGAACACTCTAACCAACTGAACTAGCTGGCCAGGGATTTTTAAAATACTTTTTACTAGGCAGTAGAGTCTCTTTTAAGATATAGTATTATAAAAACATACAATAATATAAACTGGATTGAAATCTTTCTGGCTAAAGCAAAACTAAGTGGCCCAGAGCTTGACCACCACATTGCCCACCATAGGTCATGACTGTCAGTCCACCGCAGAAACCCCTGAGGCACCACTGTGGGAGACTGTCCCTCCCCAAACGGGAGATCATGGAAGTTGCTGGATGCCATGCTCCCTCCCATCTTTTCAGCTCTAGTTTCCTATAGGTTCAAATGGCACAAAGCCAAGAAGCAAGCTGGGCAACAGCAATGCAGCTGACCCTGAAGACCCCACTGATAAAGAGATTAAAATTGTTGAGGAGTTGGAGGTCCGAAGTCTCCTTTAAAGTTCAAAATCTAAAGAAAACAAGCCCAGAAAAGATAGATGTGAGAACAGAAGCAAGAAAGTTGACATCCAATCCCTTTCCTTTTCCCTCTTCCTCATTCTCACACTCCCCAGACCAAGGCCCAGCAAGGCCCCAAAGGACAGGGCAGTTGCCTGAAGCTGTGCTTCCTGAGACATAATCCAGGGAAATACATGTTCGGGAATGGGGGCCATGTAAAATAGGACTCAGAGAGGGGGGCACAGGAAGGCTATACCAGGAGTGTCCAACCCAAGGCCTGCAGGCTACATGAGGCCCAGGATTGCTGTGAATGCAGCCCAACACAAAATCGTAAATTTACTTAAAACACTATGAGATTTTTTGTGTGATTACATGTTGCAATGTATTTAATGTGTAGCCCAAGACAGCTATTCTTCTTCCAGTGTGGCCGAGAGACACCAAAAGGTTGGATACCTCTGCTGTAAACCAAACACAGAGGACCCACCAGGAGGGAGTTCAGGTGCTCCCTGGAGTATGGGTCTCTCCAGCCTCTGGTGTAAACACGCTGGGATGAAGGGGGTGCTCAGAGCAACCCAGATCAGAGAAATCTGAAGGCTTCCTCAAAAGCTTCCCTGGTAAAGGGACCACTCATCAACCATCCTCTTAGAAGATGATACTCTCACACAGTTGTTGAGCTTTCATCTATCAGAACTTAAAATCTGCATACCATTAATGCAGCCATTCTGCTACAAATACATCTTACAGATAGACTTGCACGTGTGCACAAAATATCTCCACAAAGATGTTCAGTGCAGCATGTTGCAGTCACAATACTGGAAACTACCTAAATATTGATTGACTGGAATGGGGTAAATATATTTAATTTTATTCATACCATGAAATACTCTGTGCTATGAAAAAGAATGAGTCAACTCTATATTGGTGACAAGGAAAAAGCTTTAATATCTAATGTTAAATGAAAAAAGCAAAGTGCAGATGTTGTGTACAATATGCTATATTATGTTTTATGTAAAAGGATATATACAGGATCTGGCACAAATAACACCCCTTTTATTACAAAATCATAAGCATGTAATTGTGTAACATAATAATATCACACTCAAGCACACCATATGACATTTTAGGTGAAATGTTCAAATTAAAATTATAAATTATTACACCCATATTATTACTCTACCAACCACGCTCAAGCAGGTGTTACTTCTGCCGGACCCTATATGTACATAAGCTTGCATATTTTACAGAATATTTCTACAAAGATGCACACAAAGTGCTAACAATGGTTGCCTTTAGGGAGGAAAAAATGAAGGTAGGAAATGGGGAGATATCTCTAGGAGGAAAGGGATTTCTTTAATGCTTTTATATGCTGCCTCAATTTATTTTTTTATAATGTGCATGTAGGCATGTAAAGAAAACAAAACTAAGAATGTGTGTTAAAACAAAACCTATCAAATTGATTTAGTTTTCAATAAACCATGTATACTTTAGGAGTCCCAAAATCAGCCAATGGTTATCTTTATCAAAAACTAGAATTAACTGGAGAAACTGGCCTGGTCACTAAGACCTTTACTTGCAAACCCATTTGACAGTGGGGAGTGGTGAGCAAAGCTTGGACACAAGAACAGGGGCCCAGGTTTCTGGTCACGTGCTCACAACTTTGAACAAGTCACATGTGGTCTCCCGGCCTGTGTTTCATTATTCATAAAATGACTGCATGAGCTAGTGGTCTCTAAACTTCCTTCCTTCCTCTAAAGTGTATCATCCCTGGCATGTCATGGTCACAAACATGGGCTTTGGACTTTTAATACCAGCCCTGACGATCTATTAGTACTTGTGTGACCTTGGGCAATGTATTTAATCTTCCAAAACTAAATTTCCTTATTTTAAAAAGTTTGGATGCTAATTTATTCTGCCTCAAGAGGGTTCTGTGAAAATAGGAGACTACCCTAAAGCACTTAGCACAGGCCATCCTCTATCAGATGGGCTCATCCCCAGATATTCTCAGCCTTAGTTCATAGCTCAGATGTTGCCAACCAATCTAAATTGATGTGCCGCCCCCTCCACCGCTACTCTCAATCACACCAATTTGCTTCATTCCTTGATAACATGAATGATAATTTATAATGACCCTGAATATTAGTTTGTTGTCTGTCTCACCCCAAATAGAAAGTAAGCTCCACAAGGTCAATGATTTTATTTTTCATGCTCGCCACTCTGTCTCTAGCCCCTAGCACAGAGGCTGGCTCATAAAAATTCCTTGGATGAATAAGTACATAGAAGAGTGTTACCGGCTAGCTGCTGTTGGCCCTCACCACAACGCTTCACCAAAGGACACTAAGGATTTCTCATGCAAAGAGTGGTTGTGAGAATTGCTAACCCTACTTTATAGAGTCTCAAAGTGGTTCAATCACATGCTCGGCATTACCTAGCTAATAAGTGGTAGAACCAAGATAGGAACCCATCCCATTTTTTATTCCAAACTGTTCCCTCAACCACTGGACTATTCTAGGGCAAAGAATCCCCTTGACTGGAGTTACATACATGCCACTCCTGCCTGACTCCTAATCACATGCGTCCAACAACAATCACGTTCGACCTTTCAATTCTACATTGCCTGAAACACCACTAATGGGAAATCCTATAATGAATGGGAAATCTCACTAATCTATTCTACAGCACATTATCCCTCACAGTCTCCTCCTGCCAACCCTTCAAAGGGCTTTGCTAGAGTCAGAAAACAGAAGATATTCTTGAGCCATGCAGCAACGCTTCGAAACATCCCAGTTGAAGCTCAGAATTATTCGCAATTAACAAAGAGCAAAAGAGACTAGTTGTCACCTGAATTTCACCAAAGTCATAGTAAGGAGTCACATGGAAAATCTTATTACATTTGAAGAAGAAAACAGAAGCAACTGGAAAAAAAACATTGAAACCTTAGAGGTTGATTAATGGCTCGCTGTGCTGTCATTTTAGAGGTTACGTGAAGTTTGTAAGCATTAGTTTGCCTTAATGCTGCTGTTGTTATTGAGCTATTCAGCATTTATAAAGTTCCTGGCTATAAAGTCCACAAAAATACAAGAAGCTGTGAATAATTCCTTTGTTTTTAGATGTAAGTTCTACTGTCAGCAAGCAGGGAAAACCTTTTAGACACAAAGCTCTGCAGGGAGAGAGATGTAAACAATGTCTTGGCCAGGATACCAGTAATAGGTAGCAATGGCCTTAGAAGATAAAATCACAGAATAAGCAAGTACCTGTTCTTGATGAGCTGATCCCATGCATGTTCTGAGGAAGACTCCTTTGAAACCTGGGTTGAAAACACTCAGCAAGAAAAAGCTTCCATCTTTGTTTTGCTCTTCTGCAATGGAATGGGAAGACAATAGTTTGTTTGCACTCAAAATCCAAACAGCATATTCAGTCAAAAACAAATTGCTCCATTCTCCCAGTGAACGAGTTAAAAACTATGACTTTGTCTTTACGAGTCAGTTTACTCAAAATCTGTAATTAATTACATCTACAAAGGAGTCAAACTGGGTATTCTATAGAAAAAACACAGCTCACAAATGGAATGCTATTTTGGACAGATGTAAATATTGTTACCAGTAGGATTTATGCATACAAATATTGAAGAATCAAGCCCTCAAATATATTGATATCTCAATTAAATGGTTCTTGCAGTGACAGAGACCTTTAACAGTTAAAGAAACTGGCAGACAACAATTGGCACTTGTGAAATACTACAACAGTGTTTCTCAAAATGTGGTCTGTGAACCACATTTAACACAAACACCTTGAAAGCTTCTGAAAGCACAGATTCCCAAGCCCCAACGTGGTCCTGGAATATCGTGGATAGGGTCTAATACTCTGGAAAAAATGGCCCTGGCTGGTGTGGCTCAGTGGATTGAGCACGGGCTGTGAACCAAAGGGTTGCTCGTTCAATTCCCAGTCAGGGCACTTGCCTGGGTTGTGGGCCATGTCTCCAGTGGGTGGCACATGAGAGGCAAACACACATTGGTATTTCTCTTTCTCTCTCTTTCTCCCTCCCTTCCCTTCTCTCTAAAAATAAATAACATATTTTTTAAAAAAATAATCTGAAATAAACAAAAATAAGTGAACAAAAATCCTTTCTCAGATGAGTATTTTACATTCTAATGAATGTTTGAGAAGCACTGGATTCCAGAAATGAGGACACCTGCTCAGGCCAAGGAAACTAAGCTTCTCACACCTACACGATGTAGAGGAGGATGTAAACAACAGCAAAGACAGGCCCGTTTCCATTCGGTGAAAGCACAATGGGAAATAGCTGCGTAGGATAATCAAAACTATAGCTTACAGGCGTCTCATCTCACCTTTTCCTCTTCTTCCTTCAATAAAACAGAGGGGGACTTTTTCAGGGACAGAAAGTCTTACTTCCATATGCTGTAAGAAATACACAGTCATTTTAGGCCCATAAAAACTAATCAACAGGAAGCAAAATAGATTTGGAAACAGAGAGAAATGATTAATTGAGTTTTGGACATTAACTCATAAAACAGTCATTAATTAAGCACCATTTCCAGTTTGAGCTTTGTAGGGTCATGAAGTGGAGTTTTCCCATGGGCAGCTGGATATTCTAGTCAAACTCAAATAGAGGTCTGGAGTCAAAAACATGTAAGGGATACCAGAAGCCTTGAATATAAAGTGGGTGGGACAGCAAAAGAACAAGCCCAGACCTTTGAGAACATCAGAAGGAACGTTCCTCAGAGTAGAGTAATAGATGATCATGACCCAGAAAGAACAAGGAATGCTGAGAGAGTTACCTGATGGAAACTAAAGTTAAAAAAAAAATTTCAAGAACAAGGAATGATCAACAATGTCAAATACAAAAGCAAAAGCATGAAATATAAATCCAAAAGTTACCTACTGAGTTTGATAACTGGATCCCTGGTAATCTCTGTAAGGAATGCTTTTATTGAGTACTGTGGTAGGAAGACAGATTGCTGAGAGTTGAGGAGCGAAGGGGAATGAGGAAGTCAGACAGCAGAGGGATAATACTTTGAAGAAGTCTGTCTGGGAAGGAAGATAGTGCAGTATTCAGAGAGAGATTTTTAAGAAGGAAGAGACAGGTACTTATTAATGTACCAAGTGAAAGAATCAATGGAGAAAGAAAGAAGATACAGAACAGAGTGAGAATGATGTATGAACAAGCTCCCAGGGAATATGTGCAATAAAGCACAGAGGGAAGAATTACATTAAAGCAGGAAAGGAACATTTTACTTAGATATTAGAGTGAAGAAAAGAGGGAAGTCAGAGGCAGATGAGTTTACAGGTGAGGAGGGAAGGAGAGAAATTAGTAAGGTTACAACTAATGACCTCACTTTCCCCTAGGAGATAGAAAGAAATGGCATCTGTTTAAAAAGAAGGTGGTGGGATTAGAATTGACAGTTTGAGAAGATCAGAAGACTGGGAATACCTATTATGGTATTATGAAAGAAGGCTGACCAGGGGCAATGAAAGGATTGATGAGCTGAATTGAGGTCAAGGTCAGACCATCAACTATTAGTGGAACCAAGAGACAAGGTTATGCAGTTTCTCCAGCAGCATTCAGTATCCTGGTGACGGAAGTAGAGAAGACTGTGACAATGGGTGCCTTAAGTAGGGTAGAGGTGAAGGTCACGGGAGTCAAGGAAGCTAAATAACTTTAGGTGGAAATGTTAGATAAAAATTAATGTCAATCAAAAAGTGAAGTAAAAAATAAACGTATAAGCTAAGTTCCAAAGCCCTCATAAATGTTGGGTAAGCCAATATTCATGACATGATGTGGGGAAGTGGCACAGCTAGACCACATAAATTTCAAAGAAAAGAGACTTTTGCATGAGGATCCAAGAGAAATGGTTTAATGGGACATAAAGCAATACAAACACCTCCCTTGGCCCAGTGATGCGTGGCATATAAAGGAATGGCCTTCCTTTCCTCAAAAGGGCCACTGACAAAGCAGGTTCTGGGAAGGAATAAATTTCAGTTAAAGCAAGAGATAAAGAGAATATTTTATAAGTTCAATACACAGAAAAGTTCATTGAAAATAAAATTAAGTTCAGAGGGTGTAGTAAAGGGGTGAGAAGTGAGTAAACATGGGGGATGGGTCAGTGAGGAGGGAGTCCATGACACTGGGAAGTGGGTGGGAATTCAAAAAGAGGTGCTTGTTCTTAGTCCTCACTCCACTTGATTCCAGCCCACTTTTAACCCTGTGGTGTCCCCCTCTCGTATTCAGCCTCACCCCACCACTGCCTCTTCAACATCACTGACCTTGGCTTCCTATCTTTGAGGGGAAGGACTTTCTTTTTCACACGTTCCTGGCTGCTTAAAGAAATAGTCTACCCAGGTGCCCTCTTTCCAACCATCTCAGGATTTGAGTCCTGTTCTTTTTCCGCCATCCTTCCTTGACTAACTTTTCATCACAACCTAAGCTCCAAATTTTATCTCTGTCCTTCCCTCTTGAATAAGATCCTGGTCTCTGATCCAAAGTCCCTGGAGTGTGACACTACTTTCAACTTAACAAAGGCCTGTCCCTGCTGACTTTCTGCAAATGCACCCGGAGAACTCTTTACATGAGCCCACACACCACTAAAGTAACATAAATTATCCCCTCTCCTGTGCTTCGCTGACATGTAGCTTACTGCCCTGCATCAAACCCCCTTTTCCTTTTCCTTTCCTTTATTCAGTTTTCTAGCATCACTGGAGCAATCCTAGGCTAATTGTGATATTAAGAGAGCAAGGGTAAGATACCTAGATATAGTCAGTCATACCTGATCAGTCAGGTATCCGAGACAAATGAAACTCACTTCACTGTGTGATGGTCAGGGCGGCAGTGGCTGGTACAGTCAGATAGGTGCCACAGGCTTCAGGAAGGCAGAATTCCACATCTCAGGTAAGATATCAGCAGGACCACATTGTCTGAGATGCTTAATAGAGAAACAAGAGCAAAAGGATTAGGAAATGTCTGAAAAATGAAATTCCAATGAAAGCATTACAAATACATGACAAGGCACACACATGCAACTCATGAAAGAAAAATACAAATAGCCATAAACACGAGAACTGTTCAGTCTTATTAGCAATCAAAGGAATGCAAATTATAACAATAAGACTCCATTTCTTACCTAGACAATCGGCAAAAATTTTATAAATTGTCGTGTTAATAAAAATACAGGGAAACCAGAAATCATGCTCCTAAATGCTGCTGGTGAGTGTGTGAATTGTCATCTCCTTTTTGGAAAGCAAATTAGCAAGATGAGTCAAAAGCTTTAAAATATTTTGTAGTCATTGAGAATGATGTTTGGGAAGAACAAATGACAGGAAAAGAATCGTAGGGATAGGAGGAAAAGTTTACAAAATGCCATGTGCAGTACGATCCCAATTTTGTAACTATAGATATATATTCACATAAATGCCTACATACACACACACACAGGCACACACATACATGCATACTATACTTTTCAGACTATAAGATGCACGTTTTTTCCCCAAATTTGGGAAGAAAATGGGGGTGAGTCGTATAGTCCAAATGTAGCTTACCTGGTGGTTTACATTTACATTGGTGAAATATTATGTTATTTATGTTATTAAATATTTTACCACATTTTTCACTTCAAAATTTTTTTCCTATTTTCCTCCTCTAAAACCTAGGCGCATCTTATGGTCCAGTGCATCTTATAATCTAAAAAAATACAGTATGTGGATATAGATATACATAGAAAAATTAGTGGAAAAATGCCAAACAAAGTACTACCACTAATTATCTCTAGCTCATGAAGTTACAGTAATTTTTTCTGATTGATGATTTTACCTTTGGATTTTCTCCAGTATAAAGTTAGTACTTTTATATTCAGAGGAAAACCTTTTAAAAGTTGGGTTTTTTTTTTAATGCCATTGGCTCTGACTGGGTTTTGTGCTTATTCTTGCAAAATCTTTTTTTTTTAATATATTTTATTGATTATGCTATTACAGTTGTCCCATTTTCCCCCCTTTATTCCCCTCCACCCTGCATGCTGCCTCCCACCCACATTCCCCCGCTTTAGTTCGTGTCCATGGGTCATACATATAAGTTCTTTGGCTTCTACATTTCCTATACTATTCTTAACCTCCCCCTGTCAATTTTCTACCTACCATTTATGCTACTTATTCTCTGTGCCTTTTTCCCCTCTCTCCCCCTACCACTCACTCCCCTGTTGATAACCCTCCATGTGGTCTCCATTTCTGTGGTTCTGTTCCTGTTCTAGTTGTTTGCTTAGTTTGCTTTTCTTTTGTTTTAGGTGTGGTTGTTAACAACTGTGAGTTTGCTGTCATTTTACTGTTCATATTTTTATCTTCTTTTTCTTAGATAAATCCCTTTAATATTTCATATAATAAGGGCTTGGTGATGATGAAGTCCTTGAACTCGACCTTATCTGAGAAGCACTTTATCTGCCCTTCCATTCTAAATGAAAGTTTTGCTGGATAGAGTAATCTTGGATGTAGGTCCTTGCCTTTCATGACTTGGAATACTTCTTTCCAGCCCCTTCTTGCCCGTAAGGTCTCTTTTGAGAAATCAGCTGACGGTTTTATGGGAACTTCTTTGTAGATAATTGTCTCCTTTTCTGTTGCCGCTTCTAAGATTCTCTCCTTATTTTTAATCTTGGGTGATGTAATTATGACATGCCTTGGTGTGTTCCTCCTTGGGTCCAACTTCTTTGGGACTCTCTGGGCTTCCTGGACTTCCTGGAAGTCTATTTCCTTTGCCAGACTGGAGAAATTCTCCTCCATTGTTTGTTCAAATAAGTTTTCAATTTGTAGCTCTTCTTCTTCTCCTTCTGGTACCCCTATAATTCGGATGTTGAAATGTTTAAAGATGTCCTGGAGGTTCCTAAGCCTCTCCTCATTTTTTTTTGAATTCTTGTTTCTTCCTTCTCTTCTGGTTCAATGTTTCTTTCTTCCTTCTGGTCCACACCATTGATTTGAGTCCCAGTTTCCTTCCCATCACTATTGGTTCCCTGTACATTTTCCTTTATTTCACTTAGCATAGCCTTCATTTTTTCATCTAATTTGTGACCAAATGCAACCAATTTTGTGAGCATCCTGATTACCAGTATTTTGAACTGTGCATTTGATAGGTTGGCTATCTCCTCGTGGCTTAGTTGTATTTTTTTCTGGAGCTCTGATCTGTTCTTTCATTTGGGCCATTTTTTTTTCTCCGCATGCCTGTTACATATAAGGGGTGGAGCCTTAGGTGTTCACTAGGCAGGGTAACCCACGTGGCTCCGTAGTCATGCTGTGTGTGGGGAAGGGGTCCAAGAGGGAACAATGGCACTTGCTTCACTCTCTGCCAGCTTTCAGTCACTTCCCCCACTACCCAGAAGCAAAGTGGGCCCTTCTGTGCTGATTCCTGGGTAGGTGCGCTTGTGTACGTTCTAGGACCCTGTGGGTCTCTCCAACAGACTCTCCTGTGAGGCTGGGAGTTACTCCCGCTGCCACCTCAACCCCCAGAGGTGTTTTCAATCCATGGTTTGAGGTTGGAACCCTGGGTTGCGAGGTCTGTTTTGCTCCTCAGCTGTTCCTTTATCTGCACGCGAATGTGGGACCACCCACTCCGCCAGCTACTGCCTTGCCCACCAGCTGCAGCATTACCCGCCCCGCTCCACAAACCACTGCCTCACTGGGTCCCCCAGCCACCATCTCATTGGGTCCTCCAGCCACTGCCTTGCCATGAGCCCTCTCTGCCTGGCTGCCCAGCTCTGCTCCTCCTACCAGTCTGGACAAATGTGTCTTCTTTAACTCCTTGTTTGTCAGGACTTCCATATAGTTTGGTTTTCTGTCAGTTCTGGTTGTTTTTTGTTTTTAAGTTGTTGTTGTCCTTCTTTTGGTTGTGTGAGGAGGCACAGGTGTCTACCTACACCTCCATCTTGGCCAGAAGCTTAAAAAAGTTGATTCTTTAAAAAGATAGAGCAAGAAAGGGAAGTTCCCAGCCTAAAGGGGAAAAGAAAGACAGAAAAGATACCTACCAAGGATAATATAGGTGCAAAGAGAAGGGGTCTTTAAAAATAATTCAAAAGATGAAGAGAAGAGGAAATAGTCAAAGGTGACCATGAAGAACTGATAACGAGGCTGAAACATGAGGTCAGGAAGTAGAAGCCCAAAGTAAGCTAATGCTTGCAAGTATGTAGGAACAAGAAAAAGGATGATTTTTCTTATGTTTACACCAAGAAAAACAAAGAAAGTCATAGTGCTACTTAGGGCAAATGGTGTAAAACTAATGTAACTTGTATTTTCTGGCCCAGGCAAACATGGGAATAACAATAGGATGAATTATGGACACAGAATACTATTTCTCTGGCTTCAACACAACCCATCCTGTGGGACTTCTAACTTACCAACAGGTACACAGAGACACGCACTCCACAACATTCCTTCCACATGGCCTTTGGAATCCCAAAGGGTAAAGATAATACCAAGTTTTCCAGGTTTCATTGCTGTAATCGCCATTTTTCTCCTTTCCTACTCTGACTCATTGTGGCAAATTCTCATGTCAAGGTCAGCACCCAATGTGGCAGCTACTTATGATAGCAAAAGAAGCCACCACCTCTGTCAGCATCCCTACTGCCAACATCACCGCTGCTCACGGCTTGCACTTTTAAAGCCCCACAAAAGCTGCTAATAAATGGCCCTTTCTGCTTTACCTGCTTTTGTAACAGCCTCCTCGCCATGGGTACAGGCATGATTTCAGGATGGTTAGGCCAGAGGACAGCGGTAGTGACACATGCTGGGCTGTACTCAGAATGAACTCTCCCTTTGATAACTGGCCCATTCTCCTTAGTCCAGCTTCTTGGCCTCCACTCTCATTTATCACTGTTTTTTTTCTGGTGATTCTATCCCTGGAGCAACCTCAGATCTTCAAGAAAAGAAGTACTGTCAAGCTAGCTCCACAATACTTTGGGCAGGCAGGCTCATACCTAACATCCAGAGTGAGTGCTCCTTGGGCTAAGGATGGGAGTCTTGCTAGGCAATGGAGGACAGTCAGAAACCATGACTCTTAGGCTCCAATTTTGCTTCCAGCTTCTTTGTCAAAAAAGATCTTCTGGAAATGGTGGGGTAAATGTGACAAAGAGGAAATTAAAATCCAAGGTAAATAAAGAGCTTACGACATACTACCTAGGTATTCAGTGTCAGTTATGGACCCTAGCTCTGATATATCGCATATTTCTTTGGTGAAAATCTACACATGGAATGATTGAATCATGGTCAGTAATTAATGAGGAACCACAGGGAGCCTCAGGGGAGGTGCTGGAGACAGCCAGTCCCCTTTTCAAGTACAAGAGAAAAAAGAAGTCTGCAAATAAGAGAATGGTGAATTTGATCACAGCATGGGCAATATTCTAGATTTATTTTTTGTACTTTGTGGCTATTCATCTCAGTCCACAGACTCAAGAAATTTAAATTTCTTGGTTTTCTCCAACTTAATTTCTCAGTCTGAGCCCTCATCTCCAAGCTAATGGGAAAATTGAGCCTCAGTGTTTCCTGAGACTTCTCCACAATCCTTGAGTCTTATAGAGAGCCAAGATAGGATAAGACAGGTTGAGTAGAGCAGAGGGGTGCAGGTGGGCAGTCTACCCTCTACTTTCCTCTGAGACATTTATTATCCCTGCGCTTGTGGCCATTTGGGGCCCAGAAGTGTTCATCTCTCAGGAGAAAAAAAACATTAATCACTGATAATTAATCCTGCTATACTAGCTTCATTGCATATTTTAACAGCATTATGATTGTGATATCTCCACTGTGTCAGGATTTCAACTGATTAGTTTTAAATGTTTTTATGATGTTTTTGAAGAAATGGATAAATGTAGCTGGATGACAGCATACTCAATATATTCATAACCTAGCTAATCATGATAAAAGATGAAAGTCAAACTAGTATAATTGCTAAGAGCACAGATTCTAGAACCTTACAGTCTAGATTCAAACCCCACCTATTTCCCTTCCATAGCTATGCCTAGGAAAGTACTTAAATTTTCTCCACCTCGGTTTTCTCATCTATAAAAATGGGGATGATAATGCTTCTAACTTTTTGACAGGGGCCATTAATGTTTACCAAATATCTAATGCTCTGCTTACTTATCAGCCCTCATGCATCCAGGTGAGGTCATGTGACTAATACAGGACAGTTGGATGTGGGTAGAAAAGATGTGAGCCAATTCCCTTCTCAGCCCTTAAAAACATCTACCACGTTCACCCATATGTATCTATCAATCAATCTATCTATCTATCTATCTATCTATCTATCTATCTATTTTACTGTCCATCTTTCCCTGCCTCCCCCTCAACCCCAGCCTCTGCCTCTCTCTCCTTGCAATGGCAGCCTTGGAGGTCACGTGTTCTAGATGGCCTAGTTTGGGGGACGGAGGGGAAGAAACCAGAAACAGCTGGATTCCCAGGTCACTACTTAAATGAGAGAACTATCCTAAAGAGTAACCCAACCCACACTGGAATATGATATAAATGAGAAATAAACTTTTATTGTGTTAAGACACTGGGATTTTGTGGTTCATCTCCTGAGGCAGCTAGAGCTCATTATCCTCTGCAATAAGATAATGAAGCGCTCGAGATAGCGCCTGCTGGGTAAAATGTACTCAATAAATGTAACTAAATTTGTTGTCATCATCATTATCAGTGTTGGAAAGGGCATTGTAGGCTTCCGAATACTTGGGAGTAAGTCCTAACTTGCTACTTACTAGCTATAACAAGACACTTCACCTCGTAAGGTCTCATTTGGTAAACTAAGATAACAACCCTATCCTCCCAAGGTTGTTGTGGGGAGTAAGATGGACGGTGAAAACATTTTGGAACAAAATAGACAAATGTTAAATTTTTTACCAAATGATACAGAATTAATCTTAATTTTAATTATTCACTGTCATACATTGCCATACTTCCAGAACAAGCCCATCGGAGTGCGTACCCTCAGCCCATTGCTGTAGGGCCTGGTCCTGTGACTTGCTGTGGCCGACAGTGTATAAGAGGATGTAGCACATCCACATTCGTGCAGAAGCTTTAGGGGTCGCTGCATGTAGAATAGCAATATCTTCTTCTCTCTCTTCGACATGAACAAAGTAGATCACAGCTTGGGACTTCTTCTTCTTCCTGGCCCTGCAATGAAGACAAAAGGAGCAGAGTCACAGCTGAACAACAGTCAGCATAAGCTGTGAGTGAGAAACAAAGCCCTGTTACTGGAAGCCACGAGGATTTGGAGATCGTTTATCACTGTAGCATAACCTAAGCTTTAGCTGAGTTATATATTAACCAAAGGGAATTGACTAATAAAGGCAGTGTAGACGAAAGTGTCTAGCACTTTGCTGAAGTTTTTCTTCCTTGACATTTTTCTCAACACCTATTTTATTTTACTTCTTTTTGTAATAACTTTATTGTTGTTCAATTACAGTTATCTGCATCCTCTCCCCTCCCCTCCTCTCTCCCCCTCCAGCCCCACCTCCCTCCCCAGCCTCCCTCCTCCCCCTTGGTTCTGTCCATGTGTCCTCCATAGTGGTTCCTGAAAACCCTTCTCCCCATTGTCCCCCCACCCTGGCTATTGTTAGACTGTTCTTAATTTCAATGTCTCTGGTTATGTTTTGCTCACTTTCTGCTTTTGTTGTTTATGATCCAGTTAACGGTGAGATCATATGGTAATTTTCCCTCACTGCCTGGCTTACTTCACTTAGCATAATGCTCTCCAGTTCCATCCATGCTGTTGCAAAGGCTATAAGCTCCTTCTTCCTTTCTGCTGCGTACGTAGAACTCCATTGTGTAAATGTACCATAGTTTCTTGATCCATTCATTTGTAGATGGGCACTTAAGTTGTTTCCAGCACTTGGCTATTGTCAACACCTATTTTAATCAATGATTTGAAGGAAGAAATAAGACTCAGGTGTGTACATTACAAGATCCTGAGTTATTTGCAAATAGTCTACCTGACAGAGTCGATCAAAGAAGAGATATAAAAACTGGAACAATGGGCTAGGTCTAGCAAGATGCCATTTAACTAGAAATAACATAATGTCACCCACACAACTTCAGGATAAGGAAGATGGTGGTTCTCATAAAAATAATATGAAGTTTTATCTGCTAGTCAACAGAATATAAGGCAAAAGTGTGCAGCGGTTGCCAAGAAAAGTACTTTCGGATCTCAGGCTATATTCACAGAAATGTGATACCCCAAATAGAGTTTCAAAAATCTTCACAAGTATGATCACTTTAATTTATTAAATTCCCTCTTAAAATATAGAATCTAAACGGAAAAGACTTAGATTTGGTTTAATTAACTCCAAAAAGACAGTGACTAAGTTGCATATATCAGTGTAAGTATTCCAGGAGAGGAGAGGAGCAAAATTTAAGGGCGGAGAGAAGCAGAATAATAGGAGGCCACCACCATAGGGGAGTTTAAATATTTGACAGCATGTCTTTTGGAACAGGCATTAGAATTATTCTGCGTGACTCTGAAGTGCAAATCAAAGGCAGAGGCAAGGAAAAGGAAGGGATTTTCAACAAACAGGCCCCTCCAAAAATTGAATGGGCTGCTTAGAATGTGTTTAGGAGGAGATCCAGGTATTCATTCAAATAGGAGTTGGTCTCAATGATGGCAAAAGTCTCTTCTAAATGAGAAGAATCAAAACCAATTTACACAGGGCAGGACCGGATTAAGCCAGTGGAATACCTCAGGGAGGCTATTAATAATTCACAATTTGCAGTTCATGTTGGAAAATGAATTTAACTTACCAATGAGAAATGCAAAAATGGAATTATTGAAGCTGATTCTACTTCCACAAAGGGGGAAACCACCCTCACTCCCCTACAGCCAGGACAGCAAATGTGCATTCACATTTAGAAATGGGCTGATCTGTCATAGGGAGGCTTTCTTTCTCAAGTCAGCAAAAGAAAGACATCTTTGGCAAACTCTCTATTTTAAACCTGGCATTTCCATTTTTTATTTCTCTAAAACAGAGGGGGGAAATGGTTATGGGGCTACAACTAGTCCCAACTGGTAAAAGAAAGGCAATTGGCCAACACAAATATTATAGCATAAGACTGAACCAGAGGAGAAACGAGAAAAGATCAGTCCCTCCAAAAACGTTCTCTCAAAACAAAGGCCGTGCCAAGGAAAGCCACAGGTGCAGCACCGCGAGCCCCAAGGAGAGCTTTAATCAGGAAAACCTGGCCTCGGGCACACACACGCGTGCAGCTTCCCACCCGCCTTTCTGCGTGCCGTGTTTTCAAAGTTAGGAGACAGGAGGTTCATTCATGGCCAGATGAAAAAGCAATACACACTTTAAATGGCAACCCTGGTCAGATTCGTGTTTCTACAGCTTTCTTCCTCCTCTTCTCATAAATCTCATTCTATATATTCTCCTGGGGCCATCTTGCTTGATCTTGTAGTTTCAGCTATTGTCCCCTTTGGATCTCCTGCTGACACCTCAATTTTGAAATGTGCGGAACACCCACATTTATCTTCCTCGTGTATTCCTATATCCAGGAATGACAGATATCCAAGTTAGGGACTTGGACGTCCTGTTCCTCACTTTCCTCTCTCCTCATCATCCTCTCCATTGCCATCCAAGTCCTGTTAGTTCTATCCACGGAGCACGTCTGTCCACCCTGGCTAGCACTGCTTTAGTTTCGCCGCCCCCGTCTCTCACCTGGATCACTCCTGCAATATCCTCCCGACTGGCCTTCACGACTTTAATCTTACCACCTTCTAATCTGTTTTCTACACAGAATTCAGAATAACATTTCTAAACATGTAAATTTGATCATATCTCTCTTCCATTTAAAACCCTTCGAATATTCTCATTTGCCATCAGAAAGAAGTTCAAAATTGCTAACATGGAATTAAGGCCCTTGGATTTTGGACTGTGCCTCCTCCCTAGCCTCTCTCTAAATATCTCAGGAGCAAGATTTAAATGGATGCCAAAACAAAAAACCTCATAGTCAAAATAAATAATATTTTAAAGCACTATTTTAAGTCAAAATTAATGCAAAAAAAACAAGATAAACAAAATGTCAAATTTTTACACAAAGCCAAGTATTACTTCTTTTTCTCTTTGCCTCGGGCTTCACACAGAACTGATAATAGACAAATAAATTGGAGAATGCAATACAGCAATGAGAGTGAGCGAACTACAACCCCACACAATAGCATAAATGAAGCTCACAGATATAATGTTAAGAAAAATGAGACAGACACAAAAGTGTAGGCACCGGTGATTCAAAAACAGGCAAAACTAATCTAGGATATTAAAAGTCACGATAGTGGTTTCCTGTGCAACGGAACTTCACGCAGAGGGTTCTGGTACTCTAGGAATATCCTGTTTCTTGATCTGTGTGTTAGGGTTTTATACTTTGGGAGACTTCATTAGTCTATTCACTTATGATTTGTGTATTTTTATATGTGCTATACTTCAATTTAACAATTTTCAAGAGTTGTCTTACTCAGAAGTGAAAATACATAGAAGCAAGTTGAATTGAAATAAATCCCTGGAGGAAGAAGAAAAGCAATCAAGCTGTGGGAGGCAGCTTTTAGGGCACTACTTTATTTCTGGGCTTCTATCCTTGACTAACCCCAAGGCCAAAATAAGTAAATTGAATTCTTCATTAGCAAGCATGGCTAGCACCCAGCCCGACAACCGTGTGTTTCACGCATTCAGAACATTGGGCTGTCAGGAGTTAACCTTCCAGTGGGCACAATTCGCCAAGTATTAATTACAATTGCTGCTTGCTCAGATTTTTCTGGGTATAGAACAGGACAGTCAAGAGTTTATCCAAATCCCAGAGGCACCTTTGCCCTAGAAACTGGACCCTGTCAGACATGATAAGACTTCCAAGCAGTAGACAAGGCAATCATCCAAGAGAGTGGCAGCCACTGGCCTCTTCTGCCAATACCACGTGGTTGTCAGCACGACCAGCACAGACAGTGGCATCCTCCCTACAGCCTACCGCAGAAGCCACTCATTGTACGGTGGCCAGGGAGCCACTGGAGGCAGGGAAACACTGTTTCAAAACGTGAATCTGGACCTAACATGGTACATTGTGGCCTAGTTCCTAAACAGGAGCAGAGTCTGTCCTGGCTACCAACGGTGCCCGGCCTCGCTTCCAAGCCTGCAGAGGCTTTTCAGTGGGAAAAGTTGGCTGCTTTGGATTTTAATGGCCCCTAAAAAGGGGAAGGAAACAGGCAAAGAGTATGGTCAGCAGATTTTTTTCCAGGGTGCCCAACAAATGCCAACCATGTCATCACCAATCTCCTTGAAAGGGAAATGATCACCCAGGAAGCCCCTTTCTGAACTCAGGCCTAGGGACTGAGGCCCACTGGCCAGTGGTCAACTCGCATTCTTCTGCTTCCAAAGCAGTTTCCAGAAGTAGCTCAGAGTTACAACATGGATGGACTTTGAAGACATTACGTTAACTGAAATAGCCAATCGCAATAGGACAAAGACTACATGATTCCCACTACATGAGGTACCTGAAGTAGTCAGATGCACAGAGACAGATGATAGAATGGTGGTTGCCAGGGGCCAGGTTTGAAGGAGTGGGAGGAGTGGGAAATTATTGTTTAGTGGGCATGGAGTTTCAGTTTGGGAAGACGGAAAAAGTTCTAGAGATGAAGGGTGGTGATGGTTGAACAACATCGTAAATGTACTTAACACCACTGAAGCATGTGGTCAATTTTATGTTCTATACATTTTACTACAATTGTTTAAAGAGGAAAAAAAGCAGCTGGGAAAGTGAAATTCTTCACCATTCCTGCCCCGTCCCCATGCCAGGAAGTCAAATCATCCCCCATCAGTTCTGTCCCTCAGGCTGCGCCCTGGGCTGGATCTACCAGCAAGCTCAGTGCCACGTCTCCAGAATGTATGTTTGAGGGAGTAAGGCCTTTCTTCCTCATTCTTCCCGCAACATACTTCCTCACCACACACCTATGGGAAGGGAGGTAAACTGACCCATAGAATTATGTCAAAGGATTGAACTACAATATGAAAGAAATGGTTTGAGAGACAATCCTGAACAAGATGTCAGGAAGAAGGCAGGCAGGTAAGCCAATCCTGGGTAGTATATCCAAGGTAGTTTTCTGTAGAATTCCCAGTTCCACTACCTCCCTTCTTCAGCCATTCCCCACCGGATACCTCTTTCCCAAACCTAGCCTCAGGTCTCCTGCTTAAGAAAAATAATCCTCTTTCAGGAAAAGAATCCAAACTTAATCCCATGGAGTTACAAAGTACAAGTGTTAACTTGGTAACTCTAGCAAGGGTATCAGCTCACAGACTTCATCTGTGAGCACGGCCTTGGCTGAAATCTGGCTGTGGGATTTCATGGAATAAGTAGAGGAGCGCCGGGGCGAAGGTTCCAGAGGCCTTCAGGAACTCCTGAAGGAGTACTTAATAGCGGCCTACTTTTCGTCAATTATAGACAGTCGAGATTTCTCTCTGCAAAGATTTATTTCTATTAGGACCCACTCCCAGATTCCTGAACACATGGGAGAAGAGAAAACCAAGAATTCTTAAAAAATAAATATTATAGCTACTTTTCTTAGCACTTACCGTGTAAAATACATTATTTTGTTTAATCTTTACGACTGTCTTATAAGGGAGAATAAATAACATTATTCACATTTGACAAATGGAAACCAAGACTTTTAAGAAAGAACAACTTCCTATTTTTTAACATCTATATAAATAAACTGAGAGTCATGGAGGAGTTTTTTGTTTGTCTGTTTTCCATATTCGTCTTTCTCTCTATTTACAACTTCCTCTTTTGGGCCTAAAATACCAGCACCCCCAGGCATTAGAGTATAGAAATCAGAGCAAAGTCTGAAGTCTGAGAGCCCCTGTGTTTGAATTCGCCACTGATTAGTTGAACAATTTGTGTGTGTTTGCAACAGCAAATCATGTGTCTGAGAGAGCATGTGTGAGAATCAATCCTATCTAATAATCAAGCCTTAAGTAAAAAAATTTAATTGTGTTTAGAGAAAACCTTATAAAAGATGTCTGGAAATATAAATCAGAACTAAGCACTATAAACACATTCTATCTGGTTAGGGCTGCATCGAAGAATACATTTTTGCAGTCCAGATTGTATCAGCTCCTCCAACATTCAGCAAGAAACAGATGTCAAGCACTGCTATGAAATAGGACATACAAAAATGAAAGATTCAATCCTCATCCCCAAGTAGGTCACAGGCCAGTAAGGGATATAGGCAAGTAGACAAGTAGATGAGCAGCATGATAAGTTATAATATAAAGATGGACACCATTCAATGGGTGCCTTCGTAGGAATAGGAACACACCAAGAACAAAAGGTGAAAAGCATCCCAAGCAGAAAGGAAAAGCATGTGCAAGGATAGAGGCCTGAATGAATATGTCACTCCCAGGGAGCTGCAAGGGGCTCACAGCTGGTAAACAGTTGTGGGGTGGCCTGGGGACAGCACTGGTCAGGTAGACCAGTGCAGCTTAGAAAGCGTGTCAGTCCCTGAAGAGTGTGGGTTTCACCCCATAGGGATCCACTGGAGGTTTTTAACCAGTGATGATGTGATGTGAAGTTCACGTCACAAAGATAACGTAGGTCTCCGTGTGGGAAATGGGCTGCAGGGAAGTCGGGACAAGGAGACCTATGAAAGCTCCTGCAGTCATTCACATCAGAAAGGAGTGGGGCTTGAAAACAGATTCAAGAGACTTTGGGAAATTGGACAATTTGGGAAAATGAAGGGATGTCAAGAAGGAAAGTATGTAAATTATGCCAATATTTTGGGCTAATACACCAGCCCAGTACCTACTGTCCAACAAAGAGAAGAAGGCACTTCCTCCATTGTGCATGAGAGAAGACCACAGGAACTCATCATCTAAAACCCATGAAGGCCCATCTACAAAGTTAGGGAGCTCTGTGAACCAATCCTGAATCGGTGACCTACTACCTCTCATGGCTCCCTCTCCCACTCTGCTCACAAGGGTTCAGTATATGGAAAGGCTTTCTCGAAAGCTGGTCCTTCTGCACACCCCACTGTCCACGGCCAGCCCTCAATGCAGAAAGACAAGCTGTGCCCCACTCCTCTGTGTGTGCCATGTAGAATCCTTTCCTCTGGGTTGCTAAAATATAATTTAAAGTAGCTTGTCAACATGAAGCAGCACACTTTTATTTTTGAAAATCACAATAAAAACAACTGGGCTTCTAAAGACTCCTGAAACCCATAAATGTCCCTAATTGATCCATTGATCCAAATGCTTGCAGACAGTCCACCTGGGTCAGCTAAAACATGTTCATCCACACGAGGCCGGCCTGTCCCAACCCAAGCCATGGAGGCAGCCAAGTCTGTCAGCGATAGCTTCTGGGCTCAAATGTCTTTGGGACTAAATTGCCTGTAGGTCACAACCACAAAGTGCACATTTATTCCCTCACCTGAGGAAATATTTAGTTTTATTAACTTTCTAGTATAGCCTTTGTCTCTTATAAAGATGTACACACATATTAGCTACAAAAATGGTCATCGAATCATTGTTTTTAATCCAATGAGTGGCCCACCATCTGAATTTCTAAAAACAGGATACAGATAATTCCATCTATCTCATAAAATAGTATGTAGCTCTCCAAAATTCTGTTCCATAAATGAGTATGGCCATGGAAAAATGCTCATTACAGAGTGTTTACACAAACACGAACTCCACGAGGGCAAAGGGCTTTGTTTTGTTCATCGTTGTCCCTCCAATGCCAAGAACAGGGCCTGAGACAGAGTAGTCATTCATTAAATATCTATTGATCAAATCAAAATAAGAAGTGGGAAAGCAGATGGCAGAAGTATGGCTCCATTACTGTAAAAAGACACCCAGAGAGAGAAAGAGAACGAGAGAGAGAGAGAGAAGGATGAGGAAGGATATGCATCAAAATATTACCAGTAGCTTTCTCTGGGTAGGTGGAGTTTTCTATATTTTTGTTTTATCTTCTTTTTTCCTTTTTTTTTTCCTGAGCACAGCTCAAGATGCTGTTGTAACAAAAGCCAAGAAAAAAAAGAAAATATTGGGGAGAGAGGGTTCCATTACAAACTCAGCTCTTGCTTCTCAAGTCCACCTGTGGACTCTCTCCTCTGCACACCAGAATAACATGACAGTATCTATCCACAACCCCACATGTAACATGGAGCACTAATTTGCACTGACACTGAACAGTCATTTGACCTCACATGTGGACTGACCTTGACTTTAACCTCATTATCAGCCTGGGTCCCATCCAGTGCCCTCAGGATCCCCAGCACTCTTGCCAGAGCCCCATCCTCATCCCTCATGACTGAGCTCTGTGAGAGCATCCAATTCCTCCCAAGTGGGAAAGGACTGCTTTACTGCTCTCTTCCTATAAACAGATTGCCATGTTGGCAGGGCAGCCTTCCTCTCCTTGCTACTCCAAGCATGGGCGTGTGACACTTTTTACCCAGTTCCTTCACAGTCAATTAAAAGAGAACCCAGTTAAACTATGACTGCCCTGGAGGAAAACAGGGCGAACAAAAACACTGAAACTTTGTAAAATCAGCTTGCATAAAGTTGCCCTGGTACCAGAGCTGATGTGTATGATTATACACACCCTCTCCTGGCTGAGCTAATTGGCTTAGCTCACTGATGATTTTACAGCCCCAGAAGCCATTCTCTGATTGCGAGCATAAGAGTTGCCAAATGATCTTAAACCACAGCACAGACGGGCCCAGCGCCACCAGAAGAATATTTGGGAAAAGAGCTATTTTAAATGAATGCTCCTGTGGGTATAGGATACTTTTCCGTCTAGACTCCTGCTAACACCTGTTGCTCACTCATCCTGCCCCCAGTACACCTCCCCCTTGACAGCTACGTGGCCAAGACAAACCACGGCCACCCGACAGAGCCCAGAGATGTGGCCACAGGAACACAAACCCAGGCAGCCAGACATCACATGCTCTGGCACAGCCTGTCAGGCCTAGACAGGTCTGCTGCCAGGTGTCAAGGAGCCATTTGCGAGTGGACAGATGACCTGGCGAGCCCTTATTTTAAACTTTCAGAGGGCCAGGGAAAGAAGTCTTCTTCCTGAGTATGTCACGGCTCTGCTTCTGGCATGCCAATCAGCATCAAGAAAGTAGAAGGAGAGGATGGCAGCTTTCTTGTCCAATTCAACACATCCCTCCATATCTAAGTCCCCTATACCACATCCCCAAAAAGTGGCAGTCTAGCCAAACCTTGAATCCTTCTGGTGACCAGAAAGCTCACTACCTCATGAAATAGCTCAATTTATTTGGTGGCAGGTTTTCTAATACTTAACTGAATCCTTTTCTGTGGCCTTTCCTCCCTTTGTTACACTATAGAGACTTACAAAGAAAGAATTCTCATATCCCTCTCATGTAATTCAAATTAACATAGGTTTCTGTGCTTGGCTTTCTTTCCTCAGAGGAAATCAAAAAACAGAAGTTAATACAGCAAAAATCAGTAGAGATACTACCTGATTCAAACAAGATTTTGGATGGAACAGGATAAAAAAAAAACATCTCCCCAATAACTCCCAAATTACAAATTCACATTCCTTGAAAAATATTCACACTATCTATGTAAACTGAAAAACTCAAGTTAAAAATCTTCATTTTAAATAATCCTATGTTAGTCATGCAAAAGCAAAGCAATTCCTCTCTGGAGGTACATACTTTAAACTCAAGCTGCAGGATTCATCACAGATAAAGTTTCCAGTAAAATTAGCTCAAAATTAAAAATCACCAATCATACAAGGAAACAAGCTACCATGATCAAGAATATTACATAAGTGTGTTTAAAGAAATTTTTTTTAATTTTTGAGAGTATAACAATGGGGGGAAAAGCTTATCAGAACCAATAATTTAGATTGGAAAAAATACCAAAATAGCCCTCCTACAAATAAAAAAAGAAATGTAAGAATTGAAATTATAAACTCAGTTGATGAGTTAAACTATAAAATAGAGAGAGAATGAGTACATTAAAAATAGGTTGAAAAATATGCAAAATACAGCACAGATAATACAGAGATGAAAAAATTTCAGGAGTTAAAAGATATGGGAGATAGGAGATAGGAGAAGGTCCAACATACGTCTAATCTAAAGTCTAAAAGGAGATAACAGAAAGAGGTAGAAGCATTGTGAATGAGAATTTTTCATGGAAAACCCCCAGATTCAAGAAGCACAATTAAGGAAGATAAGAAAGAAAAAGGAAAGAAACAAACTTTGACCCTTTATAATGAACCTGCAAACAACAAAAGCAAAGAGATCTTTAAAAGCAAATTGAAAGAAAAAAATAGATTACCTATAAATAATTTAAATTAGACAGACAGCTGATTTTTCAGCTGCAACAATATAAACCAGAAACCAGTAAACGGATAAGCTTAAAGTGCTGAGAGAAAATATACGTCAACTTAGCACTCTCTACCAAGTGAAATTTGCTTTAAAGACTAAGAGTGAACTAAAGATATTTTCAAATATATAAAAATGAGCAGAAACTCACTAAAGAATCTTCTAAAGAATGTATTTAAGAAAGAAAACAATCCTAGAAAGTAGGTCTTAAATGCTAGAGGTACTGGTGAACAAAGTAAATGGTAAACATGGAGTAAACATAAACAAACATCGACTTTATAAACAACAATAATTGTGGTCATTCGAGGAGCTAAAAGATCAATGTCGAACTAAAACGATGTCACAGCAAGAATAATTTATAATTAAAGAAAGAGAAGAAGGTTGAAGATTGCATCTAAGGCATCTAATTTTTGTATTGTACAGAAGGAGATTAAAGATATTAATTTTCTTTAGACAATGTTAAATATATCTGTTAAAATTTCAAATATAATCATTAAAGCAATTGAAATTGAGTACTATGTATAATTTCCAAACTAGCATAGAAAAATTGGACAACTTCTATTAATCAATTCAAAACAAAGGCAATAAAAGGGAAATAAACATTTAAACATAGAAGAGAAGCATGAAATAACATAAAAAACAAATCCAAATCAAGCAGTAATCGGGATTTAATGAAAACAGATTAAATTATCCAGTTAAAAGCAAAGCTTGTCATTTCTAAATCTAGCTATACGCTAACTATAAGAAAGAAATAAAAATAAGAAAATATAGATACAGAAACACTAAAAGTAAAAAAAAAAAAAAGACTCATGCCAAAAATACTAATTAAAAGAAAGCTGAGATATTTGTATCAGACACAATATATTTTAAGGCAAAAAGTATTATTGAGACATTAAAAGGATCATTGCATATTGATATAAGGTTCTATTCATTAACCAGGTATGATACTTAGAACCAGTATGCCCCCAAGGAGTAGGGCTTCAAAAATATAGGAAAAAGTTGAAGGATCCACAAGAAAAATTGATAAATTCACTATCACAGAGGTAAATTGTATAAACTCTCTCAGCAAATGAAGTATTGAACAGTCAAAAATATCACTAAGGATATGTGGACTTTCTCATTCAACATCTGTACTAATCTCTCTCTGGAATATCTTCCTGGACTGAGGCTCTGTAAACTTACACCTACATTTCCCAGGTTCCTTTGTATGTCCTAGTTTTGCTGGGACAATCTGGTCTATGCACATTCCCCTGGCATCATTATTAACAGCATTGCCTTTTTACTCTCAAAAGTGTCTGGTATGGGTAATAAATTATGTTGTTAGCCTACTCACAAGTAAAATACCATAAAAGCAAAAGCTTCTTGCAAGCATGCAATATTGATGACTCAAATATCAAAAGCTACATTACATTCAGAGGCTTAACTTTTTCAAATAGGTGAACAACTCTTCTGAAAAATATAGTAAGAGATACAGTATCCTTGGATTTGCATGATAGTGACATTCCTGGAAAATTCAGTGTATATGAAAAGCATGCAAAAAATTCTTAGTGTTAACATATAAAAAGGAGATCAAGTCTGGGCTGAGATCATTTTAAACAGGTTTTCCACCTAACAGAAGTACAGACACACTTTCAGAAAGTCATGCCAGACCTGGGACAGTTCTTCACTGCATAAGGCTATTCTACACATTACAGAACATTAAACATTTACTGCTTCTTGCCCACTAAGTGCCAGTTGTGCGTTTCCCAATTAATGTGACAAAACTAAAACATTCCCAACGTGGTGGCTTCACCCCCGTTCAGTACCTCTGAGTGTATACGGCATAGGTCATGAAGAGGCAATTTCATTTCATGTGGACATCAAGAACATTAAAACACACCCTGGCTGGCGTTGCTCAGTGGACTGAGCGCAGGCTGTGAACCAAAGGGTTGCCAGTTCCATTCCCAGTCAGGGCACATGCCCGGGTTGTGGGCCAGGTCCACAGTAGGGGGTGCACGAGAGGCAACCACACATTGATATTTCTCTCCCTCTCTTTCTCCCTTCCTTTCCCCTCTCTCTAAAAATAAAGATAAATAAAATCTTTTTTAAAAAATAACATTAAAACATGCCATAGGCTCTGAGGCCTCTCAGTACATACTGTTTTCCTTCAGGAGAAGTGTCTCCCCTCAGGCTCCAGAGTAAGTGTGACAGTGACTGCAGGCCTGGATTTACTGTGTCTCTGCTCCAGATGATATTCCCCAAACCAAAAATTATCTCTTTTTAAAGTAATAAGCTGTTTCAGAACAGTTTTAGATTGAAAAAAAATTGTAAAGATAGTGGAGAGTTCCCATACACCTCACACCCAGTTTCCCTGATTATTAATATCTTACATGAATATGGCACATTATAATTAATGAACCAAATTGATACATTACTATTAACTAAAGTTCCTACTTTATTCAAATTTCCTTAGTTTTTAGCTAATGTCCTTTTTTTGTTCCAGGATCCTATCCAGGACATGTTATATATATAAATTTTAGTGAACCCAAGTTTATTTTTTATGTTTTTTACAGCTTTTTAAGTACTTTTATTGAGTATGCTATTACAGTTGTCCCATTTTTTTCTCCCCTGTATCCCCCTCCACCCTGCAATGCCCCTCCTACCAGTATTCCCTCCCTAGTTCACATCCATGGGTCATACATATAAATTCTTTGGCTTCTCCATTTCCTATACTACTCTTAACTTCCCCCTGTCTATTTTGTAGCTACCAATTATGCTTCTTATTCCCTATACCTTTTCCTCTACCCTCTCCCTTCTTCCTCCCCATTGATAACCCTCCATGTGATCTCCATTTCTATGATTCTCTTCCTGTTCTAGTTGTTTGCTTGGTTTTTGCTTTTGTTTTTTAGGTTCAGTTGTTGATAGTTACGAGTTTGTTGTCATTTTACTGTTCATAGTTTTGATCTTCTTTTTCTTAAATAAGTCCCTTTAACATTTCATATAATAAGGGCTTGGTGATGATGAACTCTGGCTCAGGTAGCAATTGTCAGCTTTCTCCACTATGAAATTACTACTTATTTCCCCTTTCCATATACACATTTTAGAATGCAGTGCTCACACTTAAGCCTCAGGGAGTTAAGCTCCCCCTGCTCAAGGGCAGTTATCTATGTAAATTATTTGGAATTCTTCTACATGGAAGATTTCTACTCTCTCATTACTTACTCACTTATCTACTTATATCAATATGTACTCATGTAAATTTATTTTGTATTTGGGTTGTGATCCAATACTATTTTATTTACTTTGTTTCTCAAATTGTTTCGACTTTTGCACTGGGAGCATTTTCTATCAGCTCCTACATCCCTTTGACATGCCCCGTTATTGTAGGAGGGGTTGGAGATTTTTGCAAATTTCCTTACTTTCTGGTACTTACAAGGTACTCCAGGGTCATCTTGTATGTATCCTGACCTAGTCCTAGAATCAGCTATTTCTTCATTTCCTTTATTGAAGATTGGTGTTAGAACCAAGATCTGGGTGCTAGGAGTACTGCTGGATGCAGGGGTAGTTAGTGTTGCTTCCAGCCCCCTCGGCTGACAGCAAGGAAATATATGTGTGTATATCAACCCATGTATATGATCATATTTATGAACACTTCCACATTAACCATCCACATCTATATTAGGCTAAACATGAGTTCACACTGATATCTCCAACTCTCTGACAACATGGATCATTCTAACCTCTCCTTCTGCTTATCTGTAGCCTTCACTCTAACAGTAAGAAACTGGCTTCCACCATCCACCACGCATTTATTTAATCATTTAGTTCCAATAGTCATAGCCATATCTGAATGATCAATCCATGTTCCAATAGAAAACAACACTTTTGTTTGCTTTTAATCCTATAGACTCTGCTCATTTTCAAAGTTCCTTAGGCCAGCACCAAAAAGTGGGTGGTTCCTCCACCCCATTCAGTTGTTTCATACACTAGTAAAGCAGCTAGATTGTTCTGTCACATTCTCTATTCCATCCTGGGATCCCTTGACTTCCTAAATGATCTCTTTATTTAAAGACATCAAGAAGGTTCACTCTTTGCATTTTAAAGTTCTACAGGTTTTGACAAATTCAAATTGACATACATTCACCATTACAGTGTCCTACAGAATACTTTGACCACCCTAAAACAATATTCCATATACTTCAACCCTCCCGGCCTCCCAGTCCCTGGGAACCATTGATCTTCTTGCCCTCTTTATAGTTTTGCCTTTTCCAGAATGTTGTAAATTGGGAGGATACAGTAAGTATATATATAGCCTTTCCAGATTGACTTCTTTCACTTAGCAATATACTTTCATAATCCATGCATGTCTTTTCATAGCTTGATAGCTCATTACTTTTTATCACAGAATAATATTCCATTACACAGCTGTAACATAGCCTGTTCATCTGTTCACCCACTGAAGGACATATTGGTTATTTCCAGTTCTTGCTGACTATGAATAAAACTGTTGCAAACATTCATGTGCAGGTTTTTGTGAGAGCATAAGTTTTTTAATCAGTTGGCTAAATACCTTACAAGCATGTTTGTTGATCATGTGGCAAGACTATAATTAAATTTGTAAGAAACTGTCATTCTAGCTTCCAAAGCAGCTGTGTCATTTTGCAATGAATGAGAGTTCCTGTTGCTCTGCATCCTTATAAGCAATTGATACTGTTAGGTTTTTTTTTGGATTTTGACCACTGTAATAGGTGTGGAGTAGTATCACATTGTTGTTTTAATTTGCAATTTCCCAATGACAAATGATGTTTAGCATCTTTTCATAGGCTTATTTGACATCTACACATCTTTTTTGGTGTAGTATCTGTTCAGATCTTACTTCCACATTTTTAAATGGGTTGCTTTTTACTGTTGAGTTTTAAGAGATTTTTGTGTACTTTGGAAGCAAGGTCTTTATAAGATAGGTGTTTTGCAAATATTTTCTGGCCAACCTATGGCTTGCCTTTTCATTCTCTTAGTAGCAACTTTCACAGAGCAGAATTATTGATTTTAATAAAGTTTAATTTATTATTTTTCTTTTATGGATTGTGCTTTCGGATTGTGTCTAAAATCTCATAACCAAACACAAGGTCACCAAGATTTTCTCCCATTTTTCTTCTAGAAGTTGTATAGCTTTGTGTTTTACACTTAGGTCTAAAATTCATGTTGAGTTAATTCTTGTGAAAGATGTAAGATTACATCTAGGTTCATGTTTTTGCATATGGACATCCAATTTTTCCAACACCATTTGTTGAAAATACTGTCCTTTCTCCATTAAATTGCCTTTATTCCTTTGTTAAAGATCAATGTATTATATTTGTGTTCGTCTATTTCTGGGTTCTTTTCTGTTCCATTGATCTCTGTGTCTATTCTTCAGTATTGTGTTGGCTATTCCATGTAAACTTTTAATCTGCTTCTTAATATTTATAAAATAACTTTCTAAGATTTTGATTGAGATTGCTTTTAATCTAGTTGGGAAAAACTGATGTTTTAACAATATTGAATCTTCTAATCCATGAACACAGAATATCTCTTCATTTTATTTAGATTTTCTTTATTTTTTTAAACAGAGTTTTATTGTTTTCTGAATATAGTTCCTGTATATATTTTGTTGAGTTTTTGCCTATTTTTGCTTCTGTAAATGGTATTTATATTTCAAATTCAAATTGTTCCTATGTATATAGGAATGCAGGTGCCTGATAACAGAGCATTCCTAGTTCCTCCCTCCCGTCTCTTCTGACAGTGGGGTCATTCACTTCACTTAAGCTATAATCACTCAATACATTGTTACTATTAATACTTTAAATAAATGGGTACCTTTTAGATCAATTAAGAGTAAGATAAAAAATATTATCTTTATTCCTTTTGTAACACTCTTTCTTTCATTATATAGATCAGAGTTCCTGACCTATATATTTTTCTTCTGCCTGAAGAACTTGTCTAACATTTCTTGCAAAGATTTGGTGTTCATATATTTCTTCAGTTTTTGTTCATCAGAAAATGTCTATTTCTTCTTCATTCTAAAGGATAATTTCAGGGTATGCAGAATTCCAGCTTGGCGGGGTTTTCTTTCAACACCGTAGATATTTCATTACATTTTCTTCTTGTTTGTGTCATTACTGACAACAAGTTCACTGTCATTCTCATCCTTGTTCCTGTATAAGAAAGGTGCTCTTTCTTCTGGTTTCTTTCAAGATTTTCTCTTTGTGTTTGGTACTCTACAGTTTGAGTATGGTATGTCAACCAGGTAATTATCCTGCTTGGTGGTTTTTGAGCTTCCTGGATCTGTTCTTCAATGTCTGTCATTAATTTTGAAAAGTTCTTGGCCTTTATTACTTCAAACATTTCTTCTTTACTATTCTTCTTCTGGTTTCCAATTACACATACCTTTTGAAATTACAGTTCTTGGGTGATCAGTTCTGTCTTCTGTGGGAGTTTTTTCAGTTTGGGAAGTTTCTTTTGGCTTGTCTTCAAGCCCAGTGATTGCTTCTTTGGTGGTGTCCAGTCTACTGATGAGCCCATCACAGATCTGCTTCATCTCTGCTACAGTACTTGTTATTTCTAGCATTTCCTTTGCTTCTTGCCTAGAATTTACATTTCTATGCTTGCATTACCTAAGTGGTTATATTGCTGTCTACTTTTCCATTAGAGCTCTTAACTTACAAATCATAGTTATTATTTTAAATTCTATTATCTCATAATTCCAACTTCTGTGTCATATCTGAGTCTGGTCCTGATGCTTCCTTATCTCTTCAGATTATTTTATTCTTGCCGTTGGCAAGCCTTGTGGCAAGGTATGGGAAAAATGAAGCATTATATAATCATATGATTAAATCTCAGTCTTTCAGTGGGCCTGTCTCTCTGGGCTGTGACCTTCACAAGTAATTCTTCTAGCTTCCCCCACCCAACCCTACTTAAGTGAGAAAGGGACCTGGAGTGGGAGAAATGTCCTTTGTCTAGTGAGATAAGGCTCTGTGAAAGTATTTTTCCCTGGAGAGTAAGTAAAGCCTTTGTTAGGGAACATGTTCTTGGCATATCACAATGATTAATCTTCCCCTCTTTCTGCCAAGGCCACGGGGGAGCTCTCTTGGATCTTCATCATGAGAACTTGGTGGGGTTCCTGGAGGTACAACCCACAAAACTAAGAGGGTACCCCTAAGACTGTATAAGAATGCAGTGCCTGGAATTTCTCACTAACCCACATTCAGCCTCCGGCAATTCATCAAAATGAACACTTAATTATAAAAACAACCAGTGGCTTTTACTCCAGATAAACAGATCTCAGCTATGGCTCTTTGGATTCACCTGTTTCTCCAGATTTCAGGGTGGTAATTTACTCTGCAACTTCATTTCTCTAATGGGTCTGAGAACGGTCATTGATTTTTGGTTCCGTTTTTCTCTTGTTGTAAGAATGGGAGTGATGACTTTCAGTCTAAAGAAGTTTCACATCCAAAGCTGAAAGTCTAAAAAGTACTTTTTTTAATTAGAAACAAATTTTAAGGAAGATTGGCAAGATGTGTGGTAATTATTAAAGCTGGGTGATAGAATCATAGGAATTCTTTATAAAACCTCTAACTTTAGGGATATTTGAAATTTTCCATATCAAAAATGTTGTTTTTAATGAAAATTACTGCCAAATATCTGAAACAGGGTAGATGTAATTAATAGAACAAGAGAGAAAAATAGTCATTAGTGAATAATATTTATTGAATATCTAATATGTGGCAAGGACTATGCTAAAATAATTGATTATAAGGATGAAGACTATTGTTTTCCTGCCCACAGAGCTGATTGCTTTTTTGGTAAAGAGTGGCATTAAATAAATAACTATAAATTAATTTTTGTGCAAAGAGCTACAAAGAAGAGAAAAGTGGTGCTGTGAGAGTGGATAACAGAGAAAAGAGACTATAACTTGGTCTGGAGGGTCGGGGTGGCCACCTCAAAGGCTGCCAGAAGAAGTGGTACAGGAGGAACCCCCATCCTCTGCCTATTTCTCGGAGGCCCAGTAGTCTGTATCAATAACATGACCTGAATTAGTGAGACTGGGCCCAGGGCTGGCCTCCACAGTCTGGACATCATGACAGTGTAAAAGGTAAAAAGAATAAAAATGTTCCCAAAGAAAGCAAGCTTTCCAACAATGAGTTGTAGTCCTCAGTAACTTCTTGGACCCTTGATCACCTGTATTTCTGCTGGATAACAGGTGAGAATTTCACAACTCATTCCTACTTCCTATAATAGAAAGTTTTTCATGAGCCCTCCTTCCCTACACATTCAAATTTTTTTTGGATACCGGTAAGCTTAAGTTAACTTGTAGTTTTGTTCCTGGGGTAATCCCATGGAGAAGGATTTGATCCTTCATACTGGACAGAGCTAAAGAAACGGGAGCCAGGCAATGAGAAAAAAAGTTGAAATGTTGGGGTCCCGTGCTAAGGTATGCCGTGGGGCAACAAACAAATCAGTGCACGTTGCATGTTTCTTGTTGGTAACACTTTTCCCCTGGGAAAATAGAAATTATGCCACTTACCAACTCTAGTACAGAATATTATTTGCAAGTTGGACAATTATGTGTATGTGTTTTCTATTGATTCATAAGATAGCTAATGCAATTGATGATGGTTATCATTAAAATATAAATTGACACCAACATTTAAAGCATCCAAACTTCCAAAAGAATTATCAATTTATAATTTTTAAATAACAATCAATTATCATCATTACTATGGTTAAATGATCATGACTTATAATATAGTACTATATTTGTGCTCCAAATAATAAGAGAAGTATTAAGTGATCATGGTGAAGATTATAGCACTAATAATGGAAGAATAATGATTGCTAATCACTTCCCACTGGTATTTAAATGGCCAAATCAATAAAAGTTTGGTGAAATAAAACCTAATAAAGGTATATGGCAAAATAAGTGATCTATATTTATTGAGTCTACCAAATCAGGATTCTAGGCCAGTAGTTCACAACACCGGCTGTCCATTAGAAAAGACTGAGGATCTTTGTGAAAATGCCAGTGCCCAGGTCCTACCGCCCTGCCCCCAACCCCAGAGGATCTGGTTAATCAGCCTAGGACATGGCCTATATTTTTAGTTCCCCGAGTGATCCCCATGTGTAGCCAGAGTGAGAACTGCTGCTCCAGATGTTTGATTTTTATGTCTGAGAATAAAGATGCATTTGCTCCTGGAGGCAAAACTGAATTCAGAAACCCACTTGCCTAGCCTCTGTCAATCAGTGCTGTGTATAGCAGAGGAATGATTTGTTAGGTTTAGTTGTCAGGGAATTTGCTTCATGGAAAAGAAGTACATTAAAATACCAAATTACAGTATTTACATATTTCATGTTTTTTTTCCCAACTACGTTCCCATAGCAACTAAATCCATTTGCTCCCTACTTTCTTCTGAGTTATTTTCCATCATGAGCATGCTTTTTTAGTGAGGCAAACAGTTTGCCCTTTGAAATGACTGTTTTGCTGTTTACTATTTCTTTGCCAGGAAATTCAACTCTAGTTGCATCTTTCTTGCTCCTGAATTTGATAGGTGGCTTTGCTGGTTTGAGCAGACATGGTGTCCCTGACCACTTTTTTTTCAGTCTAGAGAAGTCCGAGGGTTTTTTCCCATGAGCTGGCCAAGAAAAGGCAAGTGGAGAAAAAAGCTTCCCTCCAGGAACCTGTGAGTGGGAAAAAATGCCAGGCAGGGAATCGATTAAATCCCAGGGACCGAGCAGCCTAAATTGGAGTAGACAAAGGGTAACCCAGCTCCACGGGACTCACCAGGCTTGGTCAGGCAGTCACTGGTAGAAAGATGTCATGGCATTGGAGATGGTCACCCAGTAGCAAGCAGGAAGAAAGTGAGTCCTGCTCCCGCCTTGAAAGAATTACTGAACCTCCTGAGAGGAGGCCCCAAGGAGGCACAGGACACTGAGATTTCTTTGTGATTTCTCCCAGACGACTTGGCAGGCTGCAGGGCCTGTTTGTTTGTTTGAAACTATGACATTTCACTTGCTAATGGGCTCTGCTTTGCAGGGAGACAGGGATGCCAAAGAAGACTGCAGGAGGGAGGCACCAGGCCCACGCTCCAGGGCAGCTCCCCTCGCTGACGCCCGTCGCCAGGATGGACCTGGGCCACCAGAGCCAGAGGAGAGACAGCAGCACTGGTGACAGGGCGACGCTGCAAAATCATCCATCCTCACTTGCTGACTCAGAACCTCCTTCTATGCCAGCAGCACTAATGGAGAAGACTTCCTCCCTCCTCTCTCCCAGACTCCAAATAAAAGCCAGAGCTGTGGTGCAACTGCCTCTGGGGACCCAGGCAGCATCTCAGAATCAGCAACAGGAATCACACACAGGGCACACTTCCGTCCCACCCCCAGGGTCTGGTGCAACTGACATGCATGCACGTTAGTTACACTGCTCACTGCCACATTCTGGGGGTCACCCCTAAATCCTTCAGGACTCTTTTGCCAACATCATTTATTTTACAACTTCCTGTATCAGGTAGAGTTCCAGTAGGAAAGAGGTGCCACACTCAAATTGAGAAATTTGAAGGCAGTTTAATTAAGGGACTCTTTACAAAGTATAGGCGGCGGGGGGGCGGGGGGGCGGCATGTAGAGAAAAACACAAGAAATGGTGTATTTCCCTCAGAGCTCATCATAGCAGGGTGATGCTACCACCCTGGGCACACACAACAGAATCCAGACACAAAGCTGTGTGGAGCTGACAGGAGCTGAGACCTTCAGTTGAGAAAGACTGCCAACACACTTGCACACAGGGAGAGAGGACCCCATTCTCCTCTCTCCCATCCATCTCCCCCTGAGCTCCCACTGCCAGACCCAACCAACCAGAAGCTGAGGGCAGAGTAACTCCTTGGGGCAGTCCGCAAGTCAGCTACCATGGGCACAGAGCAGGGTGAAGAGGGGCAGAAGGATTTGGGAAGGAAGATATAGACATCAAGCACCCTTTCTTATGCACTGGAGCCACTGAGATGGGACACATTTGTTCTACCATTGCCAGTGCTGTCCCAAATGTCAACTAATTCCAAGACAACAGTGTCCAGGGGTTGAGAGGGAACATTGAGTGCTCACAATGTGTTCAGCCACAAAGATGGCAAGTGGAAGCTTGACTTACACAAGGACATAGGTGGGATAGTGAGAACACAGACCACAAGCATCCTCGCCCAATACATAGGTCCATTCCAGCCTTGGATCACACTGCTGCTCACATTTTATGCTTTTCCAGCCCAAAAGGAAATCATGAGCATCCCGAAATGCCCAGTGTACATGGCATCTTCTCCTGGCTACCTCTATGGAAAGGAAAGTGTAAAACTATGTCCCATTATTCTGAAGTTTGGTGTCATTTGCACTGAGAATATGCAGTATTAAAAACAGGCAGGCTTTAGGAGTCTAAGAAAATGATACTCGATTGTTGGAAGTCCAATGTCTAAGGAAAATCTGCAGGATTGGTTGTTCCTGTTCTGGTGGAGCTGGGAGAGGAGCAGATATTTAAAACTGAATGTACAGAAGCATGTGGTGGAAACAGCAAGATTCTCTTCTGCTACCGTTGACTGTAGTGGGGGAGGCAATAATGATTATAACATCTTTCCAAACATTCTGTGTTTGGCTCCCACCTGTATTGCAAGGGAACCTGGAGTAAGTGCTATGTAGGGGCTCAAAAACAGGTATTCTGACCAAATACTAATGGTGATTACGGAAAGTATCACAGGTGTTGCTCTTTTTTTCAATCCAGGGTCATATGAAAACTTGATGACTCATTCTCTATTTCAATTTATTCATTAAAATTCAACATTTCATGTCTTGGATTTCAAAACCAACCCAAAGATCTATGCTTAATCAGTTCAACTCTAGAATTGGCCCACTTAAAGGTTATTTTAAAAAGCAAAATTTTACCAAACTGCTCAAAAGAAGACAATGTGGGGTGGTAGAAATCAGGCTCCATGTTTTGCTCTGCTTTTATTCAACATATTAAATTTTTCCTAATTGTTTGCCTAGTACGGCATCACACACACTGCTTTTCTGAGGATCATTCTTCTTTGCAGTCCATAGCTATGGCGACCATATTTTCCCAAGTAAATATTAAAATTTACCACCTTGACCCATGCTAACCTGGACAACACATGGTCACCATGGTTATAATGCACACAGAGGCACGCTAACGGTAACAGCATCCGCAATCATAGACCGAAATAGCCTCTCAAAAGCCTCTCTTTAACCCATGAACCTGTTCTCCAGGAAACTCGATTCCTATATGAGAGTGGTTCAGAGTAAGTTCAGACAAATGGAGGCATTTGTCACTTCCCTTGCACTTTCATCCTTTCGCCTCCCCTTATCCAACAACCAGCCCTCTCCCACCCCAAAGCAACATAGCGAACATGCTGAACAGAGACCAACACACTCCACTCTGCTCTCAAGCCATGAATTCTCCACTGTAGTCATCATGTGCAAGCAACAGTGTTATTTTCAGAGTGGTAAACCATTTTGCCCAGACAGCTGAGATCAGAATCAGTCAAACAGACCCTTCGGTTTTCCATCTTTCCTCTGTTTTCCACCATAATTGAGGTTCCAGTCTTCACAGCTATGGGATCTTTCTAAGGCCCAAATAAAATAATAGGAGGCACTTGGAGAGCCACAGGTTGCCTCGTGTGGTTCTGGGGAGGAGAAACATGACTAAGTCCATAACTGAGAAGGGGTTTATCATTCTCCATCCACTGGGTTTGTGGTAGGATACAAGGCCAAGGACTTTTGTAACTTTCCCTGTATATAATGAGGAGCTATCACAGGTTTTTAAGCAAGGATGCAAATTTCCCGATAACCAAACACTTTGATGGCGATATGGAGGATGAAATTGGGAGGGGGATGGGGACAGGGATAAACTGCAGGTGAGAGAAGATGAGAGCCTGAGCAGAGCAGTAGCAGTAGAAGGACACAAAATAGTGAATATCTACAAAGAAAATTTTTCAACATAGCCACATGCTATAGAGAAGTCAAAGAGAATAAGATTCTTCTTTTAAAAATGTATTTATTGATTCCAGAGAGAGAAAGAGAGGAAAGGTGAGAGAGAGAGAAAGAGAGAGAAACATTAATGTGAGAGAAACATCGATTGGCTGCCTCCTGCATGCACCCCAACCAGGGAAAGAACTTTCAACCTAGGTATGTGGCCTGACTGGGAATCAAACCCGTGAACTTTCAGTGCATGGGATGACGCTCCAACCAAGTGAGCCACACCAGCCAGGTGAGAATAAGATTCTTTTGATTTAGCTATTTGACTTTTAGGTTGTTGTTAAGAAACCTGAAAAGACAGATTTCTCAGAAAACTTTCACTGTAATTGAGAAGCCCTAAATATCATTGCAAAGTTAAAGTATCTAGAAAACAGTATAGTGTCTATGAAATAGTCCTTAAATGACTAAGATGATATTCTTCCATATTTTTTTCCTTCCCACCATGTCACACTTTTTTTTTCCTAGAGACTTGACTTTTCCCAGATAGCAAAAGGTTGCCACAAAAATCAATACCTTAGTTTATGAGTTGCCTTAGAGATATTTCTTTCTTTGGGTTAGTTTGGGCCTCACTTACCATGTTGAATGGTGGTTTTTATTGTATTTTATGTTTAAAACCATTCCACTGAAAAGAAGATAAGAGATTCTTTTACTCCTTTTCTGGCCTCTTTATGGTACCATCTCATCTTCCAAAGAAAGTATTTACTCCTTACAAGGTGAATGCTGAAACAAAAATACGAATATGCAGCTACATACCAAATCTCTTCCCCAAAACACTAAGGTTAGGATTTTGTAATCAATTGAATTCTTGGAAGACACAGTCCTTAAAGGTGATCCCAGGTTGCTCCAGGGAGAGATAAAGCTCTTGCTTAAATTATTTGCAATTAAGCACAAAATTCAGAGGTGCTCAAGGTATAAGTCATTAAACCATGAGATTAATTCTGCAAAGCACACAGGAACAACCAAAAAGAGAAACAAATCTGGTTTTGTGTTATAAAGCAAATATCAAATATCACAAAATCTTCTCAGTCCTCTGTTTTCTACCTCATTTCACTAAGCCTCATTCCACTAAAATACCCCCAAACCACTTTGTGGACATGTTTTACTTGTCAACAAAGGCACAAACAGTAACCAGAGTAGACAAAGAGAAATTTAGTTCAGACTTACAGGTTTATATATAGCGTGGCCAGACATTCTTTTCCTCGTTTTGCCCTTTGCACTTGCATTCTCTAGATCGTGTGTCTAATTGCCATGCCGTATGCTCAAGTGCCTCTGAATACAATATATTGCCTTCTGTTGAAACCTGCATTGTTCTCCCCCTGGTTTTTTGGTAGTCCTCCCACACTCTATTACTAGCATAGCGGTGGGTTTTGCTTTCATTCCTCGGTTACATACACTAAATTCCATCCAGAGCACTTACTGGCCTGGCTTTGTTGGCCTCTTTCCAAATGCGTCTGCATTCCTATAAGGGTAACATCTTCATCCCTTTCCATTTCCCCTTTTCCATTTCCTATGGTTTTCTCTGTTTCTGTTCTTTGGCCAACCCTCCCTGAAGCTACATGTGTTTTCAAATCTTTCCTGTATTTTTAAATTATCCTGGTATTCTTAGCCTTTGGGCTTTCAGAACTTATTCAAACGCTCTCGTCTTTCCTCTGCCGCCTTTCCAATTATTTCTGGGTCTCATTTTGCATGGTCTACCCATAGCTTTTTTGTAAGTAAAATGTATTTTCTCAACAGTGAAATGCTTTACTAGGATACATGTTTTCTGTAACCTGTCCTTGCAGCACAAATTCAAAGTCTTTCAAATGAGTGATCCATCCATCCATTTGCTTCCAGCCTGACTTATCCAGAATTCTAGTATCTCCTCTTGTCATTAGTGATACAGACCACATTCCATATGAGAAATTATTTCCAGGACAGGGAAAGTTATGCTAAGATTAAGACTGCACCAATAGCAAGTGACTTCCATCTCTTCTCCTAGCATTCTACATTGCTTGCCTTCTCCATAATCTCTTCATCATTCCCCAAAAGACTTTCTAAACCTTACCAGGCGCACACACACACCCCAAACAGTCACACAGGAAGCCTATTATGAAAATTCACCAGTAATTATCCCCCAATCCACATAGTCCTCACTGTCTTCTTCTTGGACTGGATGATCAATAGTCAGACATGTGAGTTCAGTTATTCAGGACTCATCTTCCCTCTCTTCTTCGTGAGCTGACATATCTTGATAAGAGTCTTTATCAGTTGGGACAGTCTTGATAGCTCTATGAGTACAGTCAGTATAAGATCATATTTAGCTCCAAAATAGTTTTAGTTCAAAACACAATATTTAAATGCCACAAAAAGCAGATTTATGGATCACTCTGCCTAACTCTCCACTTATAATAACACTATGGACATATCTTAAGATATTCCTACCTCAAAAAAATAAAGTCATTATTTTATTGAATGTACAAAAACATTCATTGTAAGATGCCAATTTGAATCCATGCATTAAATTGTCTCCCTTCCTATATTCCTACTGAAATAGCCAAAGAAAAAACACATCTATGTCAGCCCTAATACACACACACACACACACACATATATATACACACAAAAAAAATTTGACTCAAGAAGAGGTAAGAAATATGAATAAGTTAATACCATCAAAGATACTAAAAATACTATTGAAAAATGATCAAATTGTAAAAGACATTTGGCCTAGGAGATTTATAAACCATCAAGAAATAAACAATACTAATGTTATTTACTCTGAAATAGGCTGAAAAGAGATCAAAATTTTCCAATTCATCTTTAAAAACTAACTAGCATAACCCTGGCACCAAAAACCTGGCAAATGTAGCAAAACATCTAATCTATAGATCAACAATTACTTAGGAATGTTCATGCAAATATTTTAAAGAAATACTAGGAAATTAAATCATTAACATGTTTTAAAAATAATGAGCCATAATGGCAGTAAACTAAAGATGACTCTAAATTCTTTGCTATTCTTCCCATTGGGAGGTGGAGCCTAATTCCCTTCCACCTGAATCTGAACTTACATGAAAGCCAAATAAGTTGGTTCGGTCAAGAGGGAGGCGTAGGTAGAAACACTTTGCTTCTTTGCACAACCAAAAGAAGGATAACAACCAACTTAAAAACAAAAAACAATCATAACTGCCAGAAAATCAAACTGCATGGAAGTCCAACAACCAAGAAGTTAAGGAATAAACATTCATCCAGACTTGTAGGAGAGGCAGAGAGGATGTGTGGTAAGGTGTCGGCTGTCAGAAAGGATTTCCCACATGCACATGCAGATAAACCAGGAGGAACAACTGGGGAGCAAGATAAACTGTGAAACCCAGGGTTCTAGTGCAAGGAAATAAAGCCTCAAAAACTCTGACCATAAAAACCTTTCAGGGTTGTGAGAGCAGGAGAAATTCCCAGTCTCACAGGAAAGTCCATTGGAGAGGCCCATGGGATCCTAGACCATACACGAGCCCACCCACCCAGGAATTAGCACCTGAAAAAGCACAGTCTGCTTGTGGGAAGTGAGGTAAGTGACCAAAAGTGGGTCAGAGCTGAACAAGCTACCAACCATCATTGTTCCTTCTCTGACCCCTCCCCAACAGAGAGCACCACATCACAAAATGGGTTGCCCTGCCCTGATTAATACCTAAGGCTCTGCCCCTTACAACATAACAGGTGCACTAAGACAAAGAAATATGGCCCAAATGAAAGAAAAGATCAAAACTCCAGAAGAAGAACTAAGCAAAAAGAATATAGACAACTTATCAGATGCCAAGTTCAACACATTGGTAATCAGGATGCTCAGAGAAATGATTGAGATCAGTCATAAAATTAAGGAAGAAATGAAGGCTATACAAAGGAAAATATGCAGGGAACCAGCAGTGAAGGGAAGGGGACTAGGACTCAAATCAATAATTTGGAACAAAAGGAAGAAATAAATATCCAGTCAGAACAGAATGAAGAAACAAGAATTCAAAAAAATGAGGAGAGGCTGAGGAACCTCTGGGACAACTTTAAATGCTCCAACATCTGAATCATGGGGGTGCCAGGAGGAGAAAAGAAAGAGCAAGAAACTGAAAATGTATCTGAAAAAATAATGAAGAAAAACTTCCCCAATCTGGTGAAAGAAATAGACATGCAAGTCCAGGAAGTTCAGAGAGTCCCAAAGAAGTTGGACCCTGGGAGGAGCACACCAAGACACACCATAATTCCATTGCCCAAGATTAAAGATAAGGAGAGAATCTTAAAAGCAGCAAGAGAAAAGGAGACAGTTACCTACAAATGAGTTCCCATAGACTATCAGCTGATTCCTCAAAGGAAATCTTGCAGGAAAGAAGAGGCTGGAAAGAAATGTCTTAAGTTACGAAAGGCAAGGAACTACATCCAAGATGACTCTTTCCAGCAAAGCTATCATTTAGAAAGGAAGGAGAGATAAAGTGCTTCCCAGATAAGGTCAAGTGAAAGGAGTTCATCATCACAAAGCCCTTATTATATGAAATGTTAAAGGGACTTATCTAAGAAAAAGAAGATCAAAACTATGAACAGTAAAATGACAATAAACTCACAACTATCAACAACTGAACCTAAAAAACAAAAACCAAACAAACAACTAGAACAGGAAGAGAATCACAGAAATGGAGATCACATGGAGGGTTATAAGTCGGGAAGGGAAGAGGGAAGAGTGGGGAAAAGGTACAGGGAATAAGAAGCATAAATGTTAAGTACAAAACAGACAGGGGGAGGTTAAGAATAGTATAGGAAAAGGAGAAGCCAAAGGACTTACATGTGCAAGCCATGGACATGAATTAAGGTTGGAGGGTGGGGGGAGTGTGGGACAGAGGGGGATAAAGGGGATAAAATATTGGGACAACTGTAATAGAATAACCAATAAAATATACTTTTTAAAAAAAAGAAATTCAAATAAAGTGTAAGTACAACTACCCTGAAGTCATTGTCCCATGCGATGCTCAAGTGACATAGGGAGTTACTACAGGATGAGAGGGCATGTGGAGCAAGAGAAGAGACCAAGGGTTACCCAGGCAGCAGACATTAACTGAAGAACCCATGTTGGAACTGGATCCTTCTGCTCCCACCTCCCAGCTGATACCATGATGATCAGAGATAAATCATCCACCTAAGCCCTTCACCAGCTCATGATCCACACATGTATGAGCAAAATGAAATTTTTGATGCAGATCATTATGAAGGAATAGATAAACAAAACAATAACCAAGCACAATTCATTCCAGGAAGGCAAGATACTTTTCAACACTAGTAAATTAATCAAATTTAATAAGTCAAAGGAGAAAAAGTATATGACCATCTCTGAGTGCTAAAAAGACATTTGAAAAATTGAAATCTACTCTTTTTTATTCTTGAAACTGTTACAGATGTCCCCCATTTTTCTCCTCTTTGACCACCTCCACCCAGTCCTGAAATGCACTTTTGATTTTAAGAGGAACTGAGTAGAATCATAAGATAATAATTTCTTAACACAAATTGAAAAAGAAAAGTTCCCAATCCAATTACTAATATTATACTTAACGATAAAACAACAAAATCATCCCCATTAGCATGAGAAACAAGAGAGGCATACACCTGCTTTTTAACATCATTCTAAAGTGCTTGGAATTAAAATGGGTATGACAGAAAAATAAAAGCATATATTGAAAATATTGAAAAAGAGATGGCAAAAGTATAATTATTGTACTTTGATTGGTGATTTGATTGTCTAACTGGAAAACCTATAAAAACAACTAGAAAACAGGTGGAACTGTAAGAAAGTTTCACTGGGAGGCCACTTGAAACAGTAAAATATTTTTAAAGCAATAGTTTTCTTGTATACACTAAATAATTAACTGGAATAATGTAAGAAAACTATTCACAATAGAAGTGCAAAGTAATAATATAATAATGCTATGGATCTAGGTATCAACCTAATAAGAAATACACCGGTTCAATATGAAGAAAATTATAAAAATTACACTGAGAAATAAAAGAAGAAAATTTTAAAAATACTGTTTTTAGGTGAAATTACTCAAAATTGTAAAGATTTCAACCAAATTAATCTGTAAACTCAACGCAATTGTATTTTAAGTTCAGTGGAACATTTTTATTTTTTAAAGTATTTTTTATTGATTAGGCTATTACAGTTTTCCCAATTTTTGTCCCTTTATCCCTGCTCCACCCTGCACCCCCAACTCTCCAGCATCACCCCCCTTAGTTCATGTCCATGGGTTATACATATAAGTTCTTCGAGTTTTCTGTTTCCTATACCATTTTTTATCTCTCCCCATCTATTTTATGCCTACTAATTATGCTTCTTCTTCCTTGTACCTTTCCCCCCTGTTCATCCCTTCCCTCTCCCCACTGAAATCCCTCCATGTGATTCTGTTCCTGTTCTAGTTGTTTGCTTAGTTTTTGTTTTCATTGTTTTTCTTTTCTTTTAGGTTCATTTGTTGATGGTTTTGAGTTTGTTGTCATTTTATTGTTCATATTTTTAATCTTCTTTTTCTCAGATAAGTCCCTTTAATATTTCATATAATAAGGGCTGGGTGATGATGAACTCCTTTAACTTGATCTTATCTTGGAAGCACTTTATCTGCCCTTCCATTCTAAATGAAAGCTTTGCTGGATACAGTAATCTTGGATGCAGGTCCTTGCCTTTCATAACTTCAGATACTTCTTTCCAGCCCCTTCTTGCCTGTAAGGTTTCTTTTGAGAAATCAGCTGATGGTCTAATGGGAACTCCTTTGTAGATAACTGTCTCCTTTTCTCTTGCTGCTTTTAAGATTCCCTCCTTATCTTTAATCTTGGGTAACTTAATGATGATGTGCCTTGGTGTGCTCCTCCCAGGGTCCAACTTCTTTGGGACTCTCTGGGCTTCCTGGACTTCCTGGAAGTCTATTTCTTTCACGAGATTGGGGAACTTTTCCTTCATTATTTGTTCAAATAAGTTTTCAATTTCTTGCTATTGCTCTTCTCCTTCTGGCACCCCTATGATTCAGATATTGGAACATTTCAGATTGTCCCAGAGGTTCATAAGTCTCTCTTCACTTTTTTTAATTCTTGTTTCTTCATTCTGTTCCGGTTGGATGTTTATTTTTCCCTTTTGTTCCAAATAGTTGCTTTGAGTCCTGGTTTCCTTTCTGTCACTGTTGGTTCCCTGAATATTTTGTTTTATTTCATTTTGGTTATCTTTCATTTGTTTTTTCATTTTTTGACCAAGCTCAATCAGATCTGTGAGCATTTTGACTACCAGGGCTTTAAATTCTCCATCAGATAGGTCGGCTATCTCCTCATCACTTAGCTCTCTTTCTGAAGTTTTTCTCTGCTCTTTCATTTGGGCCATATTTCTTTGTCTTGGCATCACTGTTAAGTTGTAAGGTGGTGGGGTTTTAGGTATTCACGAGGGTAGGGCAACCCTCCTTGTTGCACTGCTGTGCTGCCCATGGGGGAAAGTCCAGAGAGGGAACAATGCAGCTCACCTGCTCAGCTCTAGCCCACTTTTCAACAAACTTTCATGTGAGACTGGGAGTTTCTCCCACCGCGGCAACCCCCAGTGTAGTCCACAGTCAACTCTGAGTCTTAGTTTTGCCTTCGGCCAGCCCTGCCCACGCAGTCCACAGCCATGCCTTGGGTTCTTACCAGTCTGGTTGTTCTAGTTGACTTTTTCTGTAATTCCTTAGTTGTCAGAGTTCCATGCAGTTTGATTTTCTGGCACTTCTGGATATTTATTGATTTTAGATTGGTTGTTATACTCCCTGTGGTTGTGCAAGGAAGTGAAGGGTTTCTATCTATGCCTCCATCTTGTCTGAAACTGGGCATTTTTAAATTGACATAAGTAATATAAACCAAAAAGATAAACATGTAAGAAAATCTAGAATAATTTTAGCAATATGTAATTGGTTAAGAAAACTATATTACATCCGTGCCCTGGCCAGTGCAGCTCAGCTGGTTGGAGCATCATCCTGTAACCAAAAGGCTGTGGGTTCAATTCCCCATCAGGGCATATACCTCAATTGTGGGTTCAATCCTTGTCCAGGTAGATAAAATCTCCAGTCCAGGCAATCAATTGATGTTTCTCTCTTACACCAATGTTTCTCTCTCTCCCTTCCTCTCTCTCTCAAAAAGCAATGAAAGAAAAAGTCCTTAGGTAAAGATTTAAAAAAAAGAATGAAAATTATAATACATCCCAATAAAGCACACTTTGTAGCCACTTGAAATGTTTGTATAGCTATAAATGTATTGCCTTGGCAAAATGACTACAAAATATTAAGTTGAAAAAGCAAATTGCAAGACAACATGTTCAGTTTAGCCACTTCAGTAAATTAAATAAACAAATAGAAAAATAAAGTATTAAAGCTGTTCACTAAAATATCAATAATTATCTCTAAAAGATTATAGGCTTTTTTAATATTTTAACGTTTTATTTATATGATTTTTCTGATTTTTCCCAAGGAATGTGTTATTTTATGATTTAAAATAAAAACTGTGTGCATATTTCTTAAATATACCCACTGTAGACCTGACATTCTTGAGTTTATCTAAGCCCTCCTTGAATCCCATCATATTCTGACCTAACTACTTCTTAGAATGATGACCTTGATAGTTTTATTATAAATGTGGAAAGTCACATTTTCTTTTGTCTTCTAACCACCTTCAGCATGTGTTCTTTACTCTTATTTTTCTGAGTTGTTAGTCACCTGATTCATACCCTTCATGACACTGTAAAGTTTTTATTACATCCCACTCCACCTTCTTCTTTCCAGATTGAGAGCATTAAGTAGTCAGCCATCCTCATAAACAAGCAGTCATTTGCTCCATCTCTGTTTTTATGGCATCATTAAAATGACCACACGGCCAGAATTGAGCCATATATTCCCTATTTATTTTTTTCTCACTTCCACTGTACAAGATTATTCCCCCAATGTAAAATATCATTCTAAATATAATTTATGAGTATCTGTTGAGCCAAATACATGTATGGATTACTTCTACACTATCCACTGGGAAAGCAGAATCTCTCTTTGGGTCAATTTCAGTGACGATATCTATAACACCATAGCATTTTACCTCCCAAATAGACATAGATGTGTCTAGACTGCACAGATGGATCTGTATCCAAATTCACAAGGAAGGCCTTTGTGAATCAATAAGTGCTGTCCTAGTATCGTTTTTCTTGCTGTCAAAGTGTCGTAGTAAAAGAAAAAGGTCCCAACTCAGTCTGTGTAAATTGTTAATCTTAGGCTCTTCCCAAATTTCTCTGTGATGTGTGTGTGTGCACTTACACACACACAGAATGTCTAAGATGGTCTAATCAATGTGCAGAGCCACCAGGAAGAAATAGAAAATCTACTCTCTGAATTTGAACAGAAGAGGCTGCGAGTGGGGAGGAAACAGGGCAAGACCAGGCAGTGGGCGAACATGCAGAGAGCTGAGGCAAGGAGTAAAAGAACAGCACTCAGGTGCTAATCAAATAGTCACAGAGATGTAACAGCCTTTGTGTGCATGAGTCCAGGCTGGTTGTACAGCCGCGAGCCATTTTGATTGTCAGTATCAGACTGCTCACACAGACCTGTGACAAGTTCACTCTTCTGCGCGTGCCATTAACATCATGTGGAAGAGGAATATTGATACGTAACTTCTCCTTCACCTCTTCTCCCCAAACTGCCACAGCCTCTCAATACAGATCCATTCTTCTGACTTCATCTTACATACCAGTGTCAAAGTGATGTTTAAACAAAGTCATGCTGTCACTTTTATGGCTTATTAAAAAAATAAAAAGCTATCTCTTGTTCCTTATTGCTTCCTCAGCAAGCCTTTCAGAATAGAGCAAATATCCCATCACATGGCATGTGAGGTCCCTCTAAACCAGGCCCAGTCTCCCCTCCGAGACTCACAATACCCAGCTCCCAAGTTCTCATCTCCTCAAAGAAGCCTTCCGCTTGCTTCCCTTCTGTGTGGTGTCTTTGACTTCCCATCTCCACATGTCCAAATATCACCCACCCTTGTTCAAGGCCATCCTTAGGTGTCCCAACTGGAGACTAAATAATCAACTTCTTCTTTTCCTTTCTATTCTCAAAGTGCTTTAGATGAACCTCAATAAATCCCTTAGCACAATAATAAAATAAGCAACTACAGAGCATTCATTAAACATTGGGTAACCATACCAAATAAGTGCTTGTTTCAATAACAGATCCTTAGGTTGTAGGAAATAGAAACTTGCTAGAACCAAGAAAAAGGGGATTTATTATAACAATTCAAAAAACTCAGGGCAAGATATGTAATCAGGTTTCCAGAGAGATGGAAAGTGATCAGAACTCAAGGAATCTCTCTCTCTCTCCCTCTCTTCCCTCTCTCTATCCCTCTCTCCCTTCCTCTCTGTCCCTGTCCCTCCCTCTCTCAGCAAGACCTCTTCCTGCAAGCCTGATGCCACAATGGAAAGAGTGGTGAAGATCTCCCCCAACCCCGACCCCCATCCCCACCATCCACTACAGACCATATAAAGGACTCAACTTCTATTTAGGAGTGTTGAGTGGACATTGTCTATGTGTACAGATCACTATGTATAAAAATGATTGTTGGGAAAAGAGCAAAAGTAGGCTATTTGTATTAGGTAAACACTTTTAACCAAGTCCAAGACTCCACTGATTGTGAGACACACCTCTATTTTATGTATCATTAAGAAAAAAATGTTAATGTTACCTTTAATCATCATTAAGAAGCTGTCAATTGTAAGATATATCCTTACTTTTACAGATGTTAAAATGTTAAACAATATGGTTCTTGATGAAATATTACATATAGAAAATGAGTATAAGCTGCCTTTGTACACAGCATCTAAGATCTCAAAAGGAGGGGGTATTTACACAACTTTCCAGGGAGAAGCCCAAAATGACTACCCGGCGCCCCGTGGAGGACCCAGCAGTGGGGGCTCAGGCCCGAAGCTGTGAGAAGCCATGTTAACTCATCTCAAAGATGACATCAATGACAGCAAGTCAGTAATTAAAAACATTTTGGGCCAGCCTGTATAGACTATCCAGACAAGACCTGCAAAGAGCTTATCACAGATCTCTCCAGCTAAACAGGAGAAAAATTCCTCATTTTCTATTTCCTAACCCCTGAAGCAACTCAGTTGAGGAGTCCAGGTGTTCAGGCAAAGGCTGACCCTCAACCTCACTGCCAAGGTGGGCGTTTTCCCTCTCTACTGCTCTCACCTCTCTAGATGGCTAGTGTGGCGGGCCAGAATAATGATGATGACTATTCATCTTGGCCTCTGCTCCCTGCTGTGGGTAAGGCCAGTCATCAGACTGAGGACTAGAACAGCCAACAGAACCCTTCACAGCCTAACTTCTTAAAGTGTTTTTATTCTCATCCACCCATGTTGTTGCATATGCCTGTGGTTCATTCATATTCACTGCTGCATATTATTTTTGCCATGTGAATGCACCACAATTTATTTACCTGTCCTTCCATCAGTGGCCATTTGACCTGCTTCCTTGTTCTTTCTTCCCTGCTGATATGAACAGAGGTTCTATAAGTCACACATGCAAATATTTCCCTAGAGTATATATCTAGAAGTAGAATTACAGGGTCTTAGAATACATGCATATTCAGATTCAGGAGAAAATGCCAGATTATTTATCCAAAGTGGTTGTTCCAATACATTCCTATAGGAGATATATAAGTACCCATTACTTCAAGCTTCACCAACAACTTGAGATTGTCAGAATTCTTAATTTTTGCCCATCTAGTAGAATGAAGAAAACAATGCACAGTATATCATTTTTATAAAGTTCCAAAATCAACAACTCTGAATAAGCTGTTTATTTTGCATATACTTAGGTATGCATATACTTGTAAAAAAAACTATACTAAATGCAAATGAACGATAAATATAAAATTCAGAACAGTAATTACCTCTAAAAAAAGGCAGGGAAATTGGAGGTTTTTTTCAAATAATACACAATAAAATAATATTTTTAAATTGCTTTATACTCTGTTTCCACAACACTGGAATGATGCTGCAAGAGGCACCTTGGAAATTACATTCTTACAGCCTCATCATCAGAAAGGGAAAAAAGGAAGTTCTTCTCTTCCACCTCCAGGTAAGAAAAATCTCAGGTAAGGACTCTAATTGGCCCAGATTAGATCCTATGTCCACCCTGAACCAATAACAATGGCCAGCAGGAATAAACACTGTGATTGGTTTGTCTTTTGTCTACCTCTGTGGCCAGAAAGAATCAGTTGCCATAAAGTGTGGGATGGAGTGGTATAAAAAGACAAAGCATGACAAAAACCTTAAGCAGTATTAATGTCATCAACTTCCAAAAGCCACAAAAATAATAGATGGCAGAGTAGGGGTTCAAACTCAGATTTACATAACTCTGGAGCCTGGGCTTTAACCACTTTCATTCCAGCTTCTGCTAAATTAAAATACTAAAGGTATTCTCTAGTGTTATGCCACAATTTTCTTAAAGGATAGGACCCTGTTTTATTAACCTTTGTCCTTCCAACTCCGAGAAATACTACTGGCACTTTTTAGGTGTTTTGTGGAATTAATTAAATCTCCAAACTACAGACTGCTCATTTGAACATACTCTTATATCCACATGGATGTGACCATTTCTGAGACCAGCTACGCAGGTCTGTGTTAGAAGAGAACAGATGGGGATTTGAAGAGTGGGAGGGGGTAGAACATTTTAATTTCAAGAACATTTCAGCACCACAAAAATTAAAAGGTAAATAGAAATACTAGAAATTTTATACTCAAAGCAAAGTGGCCTAATGATCAAAAGTGAGCATAATAAGAGTAGCTACCATACATTTTTCTTGCTGAGAAAATGATGAGTATCCAGATTGTTTTATTTCTATTAGATTTTTTATACAAACTCGCTGGAATGAAAAGTGGAATTGGGTGAGGCCAAAGGGTGACCTTTCCTTTGACTATATCATTACAATTATTATAACAAAAGGTATTCATGACATCACTTGCAAAATTTTTAAAAATTAAGTTTTTAAATCTCTAGGCAATAATTACCAGTTTTTTGCTTCTCTCCACTTTCCGCAGCTATGACGTGAAGGTATTATTCAAGAAATCATCTTTATCTTCATTTATTTGTATTTGGGTCATGTTGGTTTCCATTGTTTTTCTTCCACAGAATCATGTCCTTTCCTGGTATTTGTCTTTTACGTTCCTTTGTGAAACCTAAAATAAAACAACCAAAAAAACCCATTGCTTTTAAGTAGTCATTTCATTTCTCACTATTCATATTGTCTTGTTTTGGAATGCTGCTAGTCTCCTCTGGACTTTGGGACTACATATTTAAATTTTTATTTTCATTTTAGTCTTTCGACCCTTTTGTTCTCCTGTCTTCATTTCATTTTTTTAAAAAATGCTTCATTTTAAATGACTCACCATAGTATTGCTTCCCTGGCTTGCACAGCCATGAAATTGGAGGTAGTCTATTAATTTAGAGTTGTGTGATGCTGTCTTGGTTCAGGCTGCTTCTAATTTTGCCGAAGAATCTGTTTGTGGCTGTCATTAATTTATTTTTAAACATTTTCTTTCTTTCCCTCAGTCCTCTTTTTTGTATTATCCAATCTGATATTCACTCAAGCATTATACTCTGATCCAAATGTGGCCCATTCCAAATTTCAACATCTTCTTTTTTCCCTTTTATTAGACTTCTTTTGTTTCTAATTATTATCCAACTACCCACAGGTTTATTTCATGAGGCCATAACACTGGTGTTTATTCAGGTGATTTTGAAGTGAGTTTTGCCCTGCATTTACTAGGAAAAAGGAGAGGGGGAGAGAGAAGAGAAATTGAAAATAATAAGTGTTTCAGTCTCGAAACCACATATTCCCTGTTGGGTATGCACACGGCTGGGTTCTCCGGGCCCTTGTCTGATCCTCCCATTGCTTTGCCTGTGCTGACTTGTACAGAGAGCAGACTCAAAACAGGGGAAGTAGAAGACCTCAGAAGCCTGACTCGAAGTTTCTGGCCTTTTGCCCTAATCCTTATCCCTAACCTCTCACTTAGCAAACATTAGGTCCAACTCTATCTTTGTTCTTCGGGCACAAGAAAGACATTCCCTTTTACCTTCTTCTTTCCAGTCTAGTTGACACAAGTAAAGGAGAGGGTGATCTAGCTGGGCCCTGGAAGTTTTTTCCAGATGACATTACAGTTGTGTCACAGGTGCAATGTCTTCTTAACTCACAGGTGCGGGGAGCAGAGAAGAGGGGTTTCTGTAGAACCATTATAACTCCAAACTTCAGATTGCTTATTTGAACATAGTGTTATATCAACATGGATGTGACCATGTCTGAGACCAGCTGTGTGGGTCTGGCGGTCACAGCAGAATGTCTGGGCTGAGAGACCATCCCATGGAGTAGCAGAGGGAAGAGGCCCTTGAGCAGAGCCCAGCCCTGCCGTGGTCCTCTCTGGGCTTCCCTCCAGATGTCAGATTCCTCTGACTCTAGCCACCAGCAAAGGGCTGCCTCCCACAATGACATCTGTGGCCTCATTATCACAGTTAAAAAGAATTGGTGTTACACCACTACCTTGATTATCACACAAGGCATGCATTCTCTGTGTCTGGTATCAGAAGTGCAGCAAACTTCAGATTAAAATCTCCAACAAACTACTTTTCCCATGTGCCTTTGGATACATATGAAGGAAAAACAAAAGACCTTGCCATCACAGAGAATTGGGGTCCTGACTCAAGAGCTCTTGCCACGTGGCCCTGAGAGGCTAGGAGAGCCCATGAGCCCTTCTCGATGGGCATCCGATTCCAGTGGAGGTCGGGTTAGACTGTCGCACACAAAGTTTGCCTCCTCGTCACAAGAGTTTCCACTGTCACTCCTACCGTGATTCACTGATCCAAGTCTGGAAACCCCAGGTACAGGACCAAATCTCACAGAAAAGCATGAATGTGCCCCTAAGTCTTTTCCAGGCAAAGCTAACACTTCCTGTTGGTTAGAGCAGATGCCAATGAGGCTGGAGCTTGGGCAATCTTTGAGCCAGTTTCCCACAGGGGAAAATTCTACTCCATAGTTAAAGACTAAATGTGTAAGCCTAGCCAGACATCTTGCAACTAAGAACATAATGAAGTCAGTTAATTTTCCGTTTAATTTTCTACTGTGTTAGAAGAGAGACTGACACTAAACTCTGTGTCAGAAGCAGTCTCAAAAGAAGTTAGTTGCTGGAACAAAGTAGCCAGGGGCTACACAAAATAGATACAAAAAAACTCCTTCTGAGAAAGCAGAAACATTACAAGTAACAAAATTAGAAAAGCCTCCTATGGTTAGAGCAAGCCAGACATGGGCCAATTCAAGTCTCATCTCGTACTAGAGATGCAAAGGAAATTTTGTGTGCTTTTTGGTAGCTTCCAAATTCAGAAATGAAAGCCTGAATTAAAGAAATATCAAAGGCAATAGCTAAAGATGAGACTATAGATGGTAAGAGAAGCTAAATCTCATCTCTTCTCACTGGAAACCATCTCCCTCCAAACAAGTCCAGGACATCCTCACCCTGATAAAGGAAGTGGGGTACATTAGAGAAACTGCCAGTGAGCTGAGACCAAGATACAGGGGGAAGGGGTGCCATAAGAACATAAAATTATCTCACTCTTTTGCTTATGGGGGTGTAATTGGTACATTTCTAGAGAGCAGTTTAGAAACATTTATTAAAATCCTTCAAAATATGTATTACTTCTGACTTAGGAACTCCACTTTCAGACATCAACCCTAAGAAAGTAATAAAAAGGCAAAGACATATGCATGTAATGGAATTATTTGAAATGGTGGAAAATTAGACAATTAACTATATGATAGGAGAATCCATACTACCAAAAATGAGGCGGTTATTTAAATTGCACCTTTAAGATTAGTCAGTAGTACGAGAACATGCTCATAATATCTTAACTGAAAAAACAGATGCAAAATAACATAAGTAGAATTATCTTAGGTTTTTTTATATGTATTTTTGGAAGAAAATACAATATTATTAATGGTTATCACTCAACTGTGGAATCAGAGTTCATCTTACCAAGTATTCTACAACAAACCAATATCATTTTTATAATCACCAGTAGTTACTTTTAAAGAAAAGTTTAAAGATTATGCCACAGTGTTGGGAAGAGAGAGAAGCAGAATACAAAATTATATAGGGAGAAAAGAAGACCTAAAAGGAAATACTTAAAATATTAGTTTTTGTTATTTTAGGATTATGAGTTGCTAAGGAAATGCTTAAAATATTAGTTTTTGTTATTTTAGGATTATGAGTTGCTATATAATTTTTCCTTTCTACTTTTTGGTATTTTCCTATTTTTCTTTAAAGTAAACATAGCTCTTTTATATGGGGAGTGATATTTTTAAAGAATAAAAGAAATACAAGCATGCTAGTGATTCTCATGAAGAATAACTAAGCCACCTAAGAAATATATATAATTACATACAGCGTCTGTTTGATCTTTTATTGAAAAATTTAATAGGCTGGAAGGGGCTTTTCATGTTGCTCTCCAAACATGACCACATCGAAACCAAGTGACCCAAGTACCATAAAGATACTTCATCCTGAAGGAAGACAAAACGTGAGAGGGGGAGGCGGCTCCCTGGGATGGAGGGCTGAGCTGACTCAGCTACCTGCCCCTGCTGAGCCCCAACACCTCTGCAGTTCATTCCAGCAGACACCTGTGGGACGCAGGGGACTCAGGGAGAACCTTAGCATGAGTCATTGCTCTGGCCTCAGGGAAAGGTGCTACAGTGTGTTGTCTGGGGCAGGGAGCACCACGAAAACGCACTTCTCAGACTTCCCACCGCAGGGAGCACAACCAACAGCCCCAGCTGCTGTACCCTGAGACCTAACGTCACATCTGAACAAGAGCAGGCTTTCCACGGGCTGCTTCCCAACCAAGGATGGAGTGCAGCAGAGATACTAAGCAGGACCATTCCTGAGAGTCTTGGTAGAACTCTCCTAGAAGCGGACTGAAGTCTAAGGCTTTCTTCCCTGCCTCCTTCACAGGGCTCCCACCAGCGTCACAGTCTGGTGGCTCTCCCAACTTTCTCCAGCCCCTGCCCCTTTCCTCTGACAAACATTTCCCTCAAGAAAGTCCTTGCACATCTAATCCCATCTTGGCACCTGCTTCTCCAAGGACCTGGACTAACACAGAGCCACTCCTCCCACCTACAGAACTTTTCTCACCCATGTACAGAACCCAATAATAGAGTTCACAGAGTTTGGGGGGCTAGCAAGAAAAGAACAGGAGGTTGGAATCTTGTTCCCCAGTTGGAAATCTGTTTATGCAGTAGACTTACTAATTGGGCTCCGATACCTATTTTAGCATCAGGAGAAGAGACATGCAAAATGATGGGAAACCCCCCAAACTGGGAAGCCATGGGACAGTCTACTCTCCCGGCAGTTTAAGCACACACAGAGGCACGCACAGACTCACGTTTGTTTTCTGGGCAGTGCAGTGTAGGAATTTCCCCTAAGTCAAGGTGTTAATGCAGCATGTAGATGGATTTGAATGGAGTTCCTTGTACCCACACAATAGATTTAAACTACTCAACCAGTAGGGTGATGAGGATTCAGTGTAAGGGATCCTGCTGCCAAGTACAATGTTGTGAAAGGACATATGCAAAGCCTGTCAAAAGGCCCCTGGCAGTCCCCGGCTGACAGCCAGGGCACTGGAACTCCAGTCCTACAACCACCCCTCCTCCCACACAGAGTTGTCCTGCCAACAGCCTGAATGGGTTTGAAAGTGGGCTTCTCAAAGACGCCCCAGATGAGCGGCCCGTCAGCCAACTCCTTGAGCCCGAGGCCCTAAGCAGAGGACCCAGCGGGACCGCGCCTGACCGCTGATCCACGGGAATTATGACAGAATAAATGTTGTTTTAAGCCACTAAGTTTGTGGTCATTTGTAACACAGCAACAGAAAACTAACACAAGGAGATTCAATAGCATACATTTGATAGCGGAAATTGAAGAAAAGTAAACCACTCTGTGCACCGTCCAAGTTTAGAATGCTTAATAATTACAAAAGTTTTATTATCAAGTTTGCCATGTATTGCCAAATGAATATATTCTAATATTCATAAAAATACTATTTCTAGTAGAATGTAGTGACTTCACAGGGGGAGGGAGATGGAGGAGGTAGAGAGCAGATATGGGGTAGAGGAGGTATGGGAGATAAATGGTGATGGACAGAGACTTGACTTGGGGTACTGAACACACAATACAGCATGCAGATGGTGTGCTGTGGAATTGTGAAGCTGGAACCTGTATAATTTTGTTAACCAGTGTCACCCCAATAAAGTCAATTAAAAGGAAAAAATCCAGAGTCATCTCAACTCAAGTTATAACTGTTTATAACCAATCTAATCATTCCCTCCCGTGGTCTTTTTTTTTTTACTTTATTGTTCTTCAGTTACAGTTGTCTGTATTTTTTCCCCTCCCCTCCTCGCCACCCCATCCAACCCCACCTCCCTCCCTTGCTTTCACCCTCCCCCTTGGTTTCGTCCATGTGTCCTTTGTAGTAGTTCCTGAAAACCCTTCTCTCCAGAATCCCCTCCCCTCTCCCCTCTGGCTATCGTTAGATCATTCTTAATTTCAATGTCTCTGGTTATATTTTTCTTGCTTTTTTCTTTTGTTGCTTATGTTCCAGTTAAAGGTGAGATCATATGGTATTTGTCCCTCACTGCCTGGCTTACTTCACTTAGCATAATGCTCTCCAGTTCCATCCATGCTGTTGCAAAGGGTATAAGCTCCTTCTTTCTCTCTGCTGCATAGAATTCCATTGCGTAAATGTACCATAGTTTCTTGATCCACTCATTTGCTGATGGGCACTTGGGTTGCTTTTTAAAGTACCATTTAGTTGTCTCATATCTAAATTAATGGTGTAATATTTAAAATAACCAACAATCTCCATAGATCCTGAAGGAAGTCAGGAAAGCAAATATAAGGTGGGCAATTACTGAGGGGGCCATGGCTTCCCAAGAAAACACAGCTGGTTTCTTCATGCAGGACATCTCCAGAGAGGCCATGGAGAACCCTGCAGCTCCGTCCACAGAGGGAGAGAGAAACCAGACTTTACCCTCCAGGCCCTTCTGTTTCCAGTCTCTCCTGCTGGTCAAAGGACCCCTCTACACTCCTGACGTGTTAGTGTAACCCAGCCTCCCCAGTCAGCTACTGAGATAGTGAGATCCCATGACATTTCCCATTGATTCTTCTGAGCCTGGACATGGTGGACAGGGCAAGGAGGAGGGTTGGTACTGCTCCTGCCCAGTGAGCACAGTGGAGCCCAGCAAGCAAGGCCCTCACCCTGAGGAGGCCCGGCATCTGACAGTGTTAGGAGGTGAGGGGTGAGGAAAAGGTGGTGGCCAAGGGTTCTTCATCACGTAAGTGGCCAGGGCCCAGAGGATGGAGCCAAGCATGTGTGGAGAGGTGCATTAACTGGGACCCCCAGCCCCAAATCTGGGGTTTGCGCTGCACCACCCTTCCTCCCACACTATTATCTTGACAACTAGGTAATAGAAAATTGACCCGTTTCCCCACTGCTTCTAAGAAACAGCTACTTCTTTCTTTTCCTCATCATCCATAATTTTGGGTTCCTCCATCTGGTTTGCATTTCTTCCCAGAAGGCTCTTGATGCCCTTATTTCCAAACTCTTCTCTGTACAAGAAGCTATTTCTTTCCCACCAATTTTTGTAATCCATTCTGGAAAACACACCCAGAGCCCCTGGGCTTCCGCCCATTCTGCTTTTCATTACTACAATTGCAGTGTGGTTAAACCAGAAATGTCGAAACCGTGTGTGTGTGTGTGTGTGTGCGTGCGCACGTGTGTGTGTGTGTGCGTGTGTGTGTGTTTGCAGTGGGGTTAAACACACACACCGGCACATACAGACACACACTTCTCATCTGTGTAGTGCAGAGTCTGGGCAGAGATATGACGACATCTCTTGAAAAGGAGAAACAGGGAAGCAAAGCCTGGGTCTGAAATATAAACCTTCTAATTTCAAAATGGGAAACATTTCAAAAACTAGTTGCACTAAACCCTCAAGTGCAGGGACAAAAACCTTTTGAGGAGCATGAAACATTTTTTTAAAAGCCATTAATAAATACACTTTCCCACAGATCAATCTGCCTTTGAGTGCTTCATCCAAGGCCTTCTTTTGACATTCCTGGGATTCTTGCATTTATATTCAAAGTCATCAAAAGTTGTCCCCAGGTGACCACACAATCACTTCTTGAGGTTTTTCTTCTTTCTTGATTAGTTTTTCTCTTCAGACCTTTGGCTGACTGTTTTGCTGCTGTTACCAGGACTGAAATTCCTACCAGAATTAACAGAAAGAGCCATGAGTAGCAACGCCGTGTTCTCAAGTTCTGTCACCCCGAACAGGAAAGGACCATCTATGGATTGATCTCCCTACCAGAGAACCATGTCACCCAATCACCCTGCTCTGCAGCTTGCTGCAAGATTGATGGTAAATATAATATATATGAAAATGAAGGAGGAAAATGTATGCAAAGCTTCGGTGGTGGTGTAGGGGCTGGAAATGATGCTGTGCAGTACATCGTTTCATTAGAATTTCTCATTTTCAAGACATTGACTCTAAAATTACTGCAAGTCGTAGTGTTTAATGTTCCTGTGTTGGGATTCTGGGGTTTAAAAAAAAAATGATTTGAAGCCAGAAAAGCAAGGCTGACTTATTGGGATCTACGCTGTAATATGACAAAAAGTTTGCCAAAAAAATAAGAAATGCTGTAAACACATACAAACACACACAGAGAGAAAGAGAGGTGGAGAGAGACAGAGACAGAGAGACTTACAGTGAGGTTAATACTCTATCTAGCGGAACACCGAGGAGGCTGCCAATAAACAAATAAACAACATAATTGTAAACTAATGAAGCTTAAGTTCCAAGGCCTTGGGAGGGTACCTAGGAACACAGTCAGATGTTTTTGTAGAATTTTCAAAAATTAGCTGTTTTAATGAAAATGGTTAAGATTTCGCCCCCGCCTTCAATTTCCCTTCTGTACTAGAGAGCATTAGACGGGATATGAGTGTGGGGGGATCCAGCTAAGAAAAAGTTGAGTTGAGGGCCTGTTTCATTTGGGTGTAGTGGAAAAGTAAAATGCATTTAGGTGGTTCTCAGCACTCCTGTGTTAGCTGCATGCTTGCCGGTGCCCTGGTAAAGTAGCGGCTTCCTAGAACACCCAGATGGACATGAGCAACACAGAAGTACAGGGTAAGAGACTGCATCTCAGTATGAACTTGCACTTCCAGCACCACATGTGTGTTGAGCAGTTGAGAAGAAACCAGCTTTGAAATATACAGAACCAGAGGCTACTCTATGGAAAATTCTTCCAATCATCAGATCTACTAAAAGACAAGCAAAGGATTCAGATTTCATGAAAACATCACCCAAAGTTTTCTCCTTGGTAAAGATTTTTCCAAATTTGACAACAATCCTAAAAATGTGTTATATGAACCTAATGAATTGTGAAACTGAAAATAAACTTTTCTAAACTATCAATTAAACAAACTTCGACCAACCATGCTAGAAGAAACACTGAGTAACCTTTCTTATTCTTTCTATGAAAAGGACATCATAAAATTGTTTAAAGAAGCAATAAAGATTATATTTTTTCCATGTTTATGGTATTGGTTGGCTTTTTCACCTTCGTACTTGGTTGCAATTCTTTTCTCATTCTACATAAATGTTCTTTTATACCGGATTTTGTACTCACAATTTTGATCCTCTTGAAGAACTGTAAAAGTTTCAGGCCCCTCAAAACCTGTGTCTGCGCCTCCATCTGATTCATAGTCTCAGTGCTGAGTCTCAACCAGGTCTTCCTCCTGCACAGCTTCTGACACACCCACACAGGGTGTGAGCTGCAGGGAGTCTCTTCCCACCACCCCCCCACCCCGGAATCCAAGGGTGTTCACTTCTGTTTCTCCTTAGTCGCCCTTGGCTGTGGCCACATCTTGCTCCTTGTCCTCCTGTGGCACCCACATCATCTCCAAAGCCTTAAATTCCAAAGTACTTACAAAACAGTTTATGTAGTTCAAACTCTACCTTATTTCTAATTTATTTTACATACACACATACCATGGATTATTTTAGTACATTTTATTCTTCCTTGTCTCTTCTCTTCCTCTCCTCCCATGCTCATCCCTTCCCCTCGCTCCAAATTTCCTGTGTGATGTATACACCCTGAATCTCGTTCTTCCTATTCCGTGCTTCATAAAAATCCCTCCCAAAATCAATCTGGTTAGCTCTAGTTGTCTTTAATAGCTGTGTCATATTTCATGGTGGAGATACACCATCATGAACTCAATATTTCCCTTCTGGGATATTCTGCTGAGGAAAGCCTGCCTCCTTTTAGTTAAAGGAACTGGTGATCTAATGTGCTATTGTTTGCCTACCCAGAAAAATGGTTCAACTACCTGCTTCATCATTTACCTCTCCAACCCCTTCAGCTTCCTCCATAACTTGCATTGGACTTCCTTTATTGACTCCTTTTACTGACCTACATTTTCTTTTTTCTCTGCAGAACATACCAACCAATGCTAAATACTTGCAGTTCTAGTACAGCCACCCACTTTTGCTCCCATCACCTAGACAAATAAATTTACCAATCATCAGTGTACTGAGTGGATTGTTACAGGTTGAATTGTGGCCCCTTAATAAAGATCTGTTGAAATCCTAACTCCCAGTGCCTCAGAATGTGACCTTATTTGGAGATAGAGTCTTTACAGAGGTATTCAAGCTAAAATGAGGTCATTAGAGTAGGTTCCAATCAGAAATCACTGGTGTTCTTATGAAAAGAAAAAACTGGACAGATATACACAGAGAGTAAGCAGCCATGGAAAGATAGAGAATTAGTGTGCTCTGCCTATTCAGTACAAACCAAAGAACACCAAGGACTTCTGGCAAACTATCTGAAGCTAGGAGGAGATGAGAAAAAATAGTTCCTCTTCAAGTTTTATAGGGAACATGGCCCCGCTGATACCTCGATTTCAGACTTCTAGCCTCCAGAACTATGAGACAATAAATTTGTGTTTTTCCAAGCCAAAATATATATATATTTCCCTTTTGATGTCCATTTAACTTGTTTCTTGCTTTGTTTGTTACAATATGAACACTACTGCAATAAACATTCTCTTTTACCTGTATCTTGATGCTATTACCTCTGGAGGATCCCCAGCAGGTGGACTGGAGGTTTAAAGGGTACACACATGCAGTTTTTTAAATTTTCATAGACGCTGCCAAGATGCTTCCAAAAAGACTACAACAATTCACATTTCCATCAGCAGAGTATGAGAACTTCTTCTCCCTGATGATTTTGCAGAAACAGGTAATATTATTCTTTTTACTTTTGCCAATCTGAAGTGTTTAACATGACACCTCTCTGTTACCTTAATTTTCTTTCCTCTAACCACTAGTAAATTTGAGCATCTCTTTATTGATTAATTACTTGAACTTCTAGATTTTGCCCTTCTGTGAATTGCCTATTCACATTCTTGACCAAAAGTTAGGAGAAGGTCGTTTGGGTTTTTTTCATTGATTCTTAACCCTACTTGTATATGATGAATAAGGTACCCTTTGCCATGCTTATTGCAATTATTTTTTTCAAATCTACCATATTTCTCCAAATCTACCATGTTTGTGGTAGTTTTTATATAGTTAAATCATTGATAATGATATATAATGGTGTCAGGCTTTCTTGAGTTGGTTATAAAGGTCTCTCTTATTCCTTGGCTGCATATTCCTTGGAATTTATATTTGCACATTTTTTGTATTAGGCTCCAACTTTTTTCCCTAGGAGAATGACCAGTTATATCAACACTATTTATTAAATAAATAATTGCTTACTGACTTGAAGACCCCCCTTTATCATACAGTATTTTTTCATATCTGTCAGGATGTAGCCTACTCTATTGATTTCTTTATTCTTTGCAAACCATCTTGGTTCTTAATATAGTGGTTTTGTTAAATATACTGATATTTAAGAAGAAAAGTATCCTATATTTTTTCATACTTTACCATTTGTTAGTCATTTACCTTTACATATGAAATTTGATGTGATTTTATCCAATTAAAATTGGTTTGAAAGCTTGTTAGAATAATACTAAATTTATACAATAATTTTGGGTGATTTGACATTTTTATGATATAATATCTATCATCTAGGAACATGGTATGCCCTTCTATCTGTTCAGATTTATTTCATGTTCATACAGATTCTTTACTCTTCTTGCTAAATTTATTTCTAATTTATGTCACTATTTTAATGAAATACTTCCCCCACTTTCATTTATACATGTCATTAGTGTAGAGAGAAAATTGATTTTTTTCAATTATTAAATATATTTATCTCACAAAAATTGTATTAATTCCTTTAAGTTTTTACTAGTGGTTCCTGGGTTTTCTGAGTATACTATTATACATCATCAAGGGAAAAAAAAAGAAAGAAAGAAAGATAGTACACTCATCTCAATTTCTGTAGCACCAAGTAGTGTCTAGTACTTAGCAAGTACTCAATAAATGTTTTAGGAATGAATGAATGAAATGAAGTGGGTCAGAGATTATTGACATGGGACATCAATGTTCTTTCTATTGTAGCACCACTCCACTGAATGCCTGATCTTCCTTTTGAAGGCCACAGCCATTTCTTTGCTAAAATCCATATAAGTTTCTGAATCTAGTAATGTAGGAGATGTATGATATGGCCATAGGGAGTATGTTCCTGACTAGTGAGGATCCTCCTGAGTGAGCTGTAGTATAGTTCTTTGAATTCCTCCTTTTTTTTTTTAATTTTATTGTTGTTCAAGTACAGTTGTCTGCAAATTCCCTGCACCACTCCCTCCCCACCCCAGCCATCCCCACCTCCCTCCCCATCCCCACCTCCTTGGTTTTATTTGTGTCCTTTTATAGTTGTTCCTGAAAACCCTTCCCCCTTTTCCTCTCATTATCCTCTCCCACCTCCCCTCTGGTTACTGTCAGTTTGTTCTTAATTTCGATGTCTCTGGTTATATTTTGCTTGATGGTTTGTTTTGTTGATTAGGTTCCACTTATAGGTGAAATCATATGGTATTTGTCTTTCACCGCCTAGCTTATTTCACTTAGCATAATGCTCTCTGAGTTCCTCCTTTCATTTGAGCTAGAGAGATGCTGCTGGGGAGGCTTTGTTATTCTAATCAGAAGGAAACAATGAGTTGTCATTGCACTTTAGAGTGAAGTAGAAAGCTTCAGGAGGTAAACTAATGCTTTAATTGGATGAAAGCAGGCAGCTAGGCAAAGGTTCACATGCACTAATATTTCAGTGAAGGGTCCAGAGCACAGATAAAAAAAAATAAATAAAGGCAGACTGAAAAGCTTTCTAAATTGAGGAAGAGAGTTTTAAAAATATTCATGGACACACACAACAGTGGAGTGATTGCGGGGTGGGGGGGGGGGGGCAGTGGTAGAAGGGGAATAAATAGTAATGGAAAAAATATAATAAAAAAACAATAAAGGGTTACACTAAAAAATAAATTAATTAACAAGTTACAAATAAAAAAAATTAAAGTAAACCTCCCCAAAAAATAAAAATAATTAACAGGTGGTGATTGAGAGAAACCAGAGATGCCAACTTATATCTGGGCATTCATGTCCATTTGAGTCTGTCCATGTATTGCCTCCATAGTTAGGGCTCACAAATACTACATAATGGAACTGAGAACATGTGCTCACCAATCTGATTTCTCTAAGTCAATGTAAGAAAAGCCATGCCACTATGCCTACAATCTCAACCACAGCCATTCACCTTATGGCATCTATTAGAGTTGCAGCCGTAATTTATTACTGAGGGAATTAACCATTATCTATGTCACATACTTGAAGTTCCAACTCAACTAAATGTCAATCTGAGTAATAATAAGTAGGCCCCAAAGGCTAGAAGCTTTCTATTTGGTGTCATAAAAATATTGCTTAATCCTGAAAGAGGTTTTCCAACAAACCACAGTAGCTCCCTCCTCGTTCATGAAATTAAAATATACAGACACAAATTTATGAATGCACACAAAGAATTTTCCTCTGCAAGATACACCTTTGTTCTCAGAAACAGAAATGATGATCCCCAGGCTAGAGAGCGTGACGCAAAGTGCTCCCCATCAATTACCAGCAAGAACACAGAGTACTGAGAACAAGGAGGAGAAAAGGGGATGTTCTAGCTGTAGAAACAAACACGAAAGCAGAGATTAACAAGAAATGGTTGTCCAAAGGGTGACCAAACTGTTCTTCTAAAGGAAACTAAATGTTTCTATTAGAAGGTCTAAAGGGAAATTTCTTGAAAGGCAGACGGTGTACCAATGTACTAATTGGCTAGATAATCCCAAATACTGCATCTGAGCTCACAGCACACAGCCAAATGAGGAGCATCAGCTTCCCTGCACACAGCAGGCTGCTGGGGAGGTTTGATGCCCAGCCTCTCTTCACATTTTTAGTCTATGAATGTTTTATAAAGAAAAGGTATCCCTTCAAATAAGCCTAGCCCTGCACCCACAGGACTGCATCAGGGATATAGCTCAGGTCTTTAATCTGCTTTGTGTAGCAGCTGGCACCCCGATGTTGGCCTTTGCTCACAAGGCGAGTCCTGATTAAAGCGCTCTTGCCCCTCCTCCCTGAGGATCTGCACCGTCTGCCAGACTTAGAATCACTTTTTACCTTGGGCCAGACCATGCTTCAGTCCCTTTGATCACAATGACACATAATTTAAAGACACTAAGAGACAGACCTCTCAAAGAGTGTCATGTGACCTTAATTCCCTTAGCAAAGGCAATGCTAGGAAGAGCCCAGGTATCACTCATATGACCACCTGGCCTCTGCCCAGCAGTCAGAATCTTCAATCATCCAAATGATCCTGAGCACCCAAGCTGGCCTTCACTCAACAACTGAGACAGACAACAAAGGGGTCCTCCCTGAAGCTCAAAACAGGGCCCCTAAAAATGATCAAGAGGGATGCTCCAGCAAAAAGAAGGGGTGTTCTTTACTTTCTCTAGAAATTGTGATTTCAGATTAATGAAAGCCAATTATATCATTCCTTTACTTTCTCTGTAGAATGACCTCCAATAATCCTGGTTTACACCTCTTGTCCCTGAGTAATTATTTACAATACACCTTTGCACGCTCAGAAGTATTCCACCTTAGAAAACAAATTATATTATCAAGTTACTTATGTAGCACACCAAAAGCAAATTCCTCTTTCACCCATCCAAGGTAGCATATGTATCAAAGGCCAAACAGGGTTCCTAAATCATGGGACTCGAAGCAGAAGACTGGGGATACAGAAACAGTACTCATCCTCCTTTGGCACAGATATCAAGCTTATCTTTCTGTAAGGCTGCATCTCGCTGAAGAAAAATAGGCATAATCTGGAGGTCTCATCTATTCCCATTAAGTAGAAAATTCTTTTCATGACTATACTGGTCAGGTTCCCAACTGGAAACAGATGACCCACTTGAACCAATATAATCCAAAGACGGTTTATTTATGACAGCATAGATGTAGGGGACCACAGGAATAGTAAAGAAATCTGACAGTGCTAACCAAGCTGTTATCACCCTGAGCCATAGGAAGGCCAGGAGGGGAAGGCCAGCGTCTTGTAAACTTGGCTTCTTAAGAGAAGGAGAGACCCCCATGACACAGCTTACATCTCCCTGTTCTTTGGTCCATAAGGTTGCTGCCCTGAAGCTCTAACCCAAACGACACCACACGTCTGGCACTCGCACATACTAACTTGTGTTCTTACACACCTTCTTACAGGTCAAATGTGTCCTATATTGTAATCCAGACCATAAACTCTACAAAGGCAAAGACCACACATCTTACCTCTATATCTCAACCACTGCAACACCAGTGGTTCTAAACTTTTTGTTTTCCTACCACAACATATAAAACCAATGACATTCACATATAAAACATTCCCCACAGGCATTCACTGGATTATACATAATTCCCACCACATGCCACCACTTCTCCCCCACTCAGAAAAGCATACCAGATTGGAGATGACCAAGGTCAGGATGTTCTACAGATACTATTTAATCGACTCTGATTTTTTAATGTAACCTCAATACAAACTTCCATGACCCATCACTAGTAACTGGTGTCTGGCAAGACACCTCACAACACTCCCTGCACACCGCGTGCTGTGGCGGCACAAGCACACGGAATGCTTGTTGGGGATGGGGAAGGAGTCACTAAGTGGCCAGAAAGTGGAAGTTCAGGCTACATCCATCATTTCAGACACAAATGAAGAGACCCAGGCCCTCAGCATGCTATTGTTGGATCTCAGAAAAGATCCCACATGCACAAAACCAGAAAAAGGCAGCTAAAACTTGCCTTATGTACTACCTACTCCAACCCTGAATTTTACAGATAAAGGAATTGGGATTGTGATCTGCCCATGATCACAAAATATACTAATCAAGGTGGCATTGGAACCCAAACTAAATCAAAGACATTCAAGAAACAACAAATACAATAACAACAATTTTTTTAAAAACTCTTTTTCATCTGTATTGACTAAATGCAGATATTTACTGAATGTCTACCTTGTCCCAGGTAATGTGGAAACAGTAAATAAAAACAAAAAAAAGGGTGAGGCCTGCTCTCAGTTGGAGGCAGCATTTTATCTAGGTCAGGGAAGACTTTCTGATAAGGTCATGTTTGAGCAGAGAGGTAAAGGGAAGCAGGGAGTCACGTGGGTCCCTAGGGCAAGAGTGTTCCAGGCAAATGCAGGAACCAGATCAGCATGTGCTCACAGGGCAGGTTCCAGGGAAGGCCACTGGGACTGACCTGGAGGGGCAGCAAGGGACAAGGGGCTAAAGATGAGATCAGAGATTGGAGGGGGAAATGGTCATGTAGGGTCATGCATTTTATACCTAGTAATATGGGAAATCAATTAAGGATTTGTAACAAAAGAGAACTATAATCTATGTTTCTAAAATATCAGCCTAGATAGTAGGTGGAGAAGAGGCTTGGCAGAACAAGGGAAGAAGTAAGGAGGGAACTATTATAATAATCTACGAGAAAGATGGAGGCAGTTTGGACCAGATTGATAGACATGAAGTGATGAAAAGTGGTCAGATTATGAACATATTGTGACAGTACTGCTGACAAGATTTGAGGTTTGACTGGCTGTGAAATGTGAGAGAAAGAAGGGAGTGAAAGATAAGGCCCAGATCTCTGGCCTGAGTAACCGAAAGATTGAAGTCGATATTTACCAAGAAAGCAGGAGAGCAGAGCAGGTTTGGAGAGGAAGGTTGAGAGTCTTTTTGCACATGCTAAGTCTGATCTGCCTTTTACAAATTGAAGTGGGATGCTCAGCAGGCGACTGGACACCAGGGTATGGAGTTCCAAAGAGAGGTTGGGAGTCACCTGCACAGAGATGGCATATGGAGTCAGAGGACAAGATGTGAGGACAGACAGAGATGAGGGCCCAGGACTGAGCCCAACTTCACATAGTGTGTTGCCCTCACCAAGCATCACATCTGCCCTTTAACCTTGACTTCCTGCAGATAGTGTCTCTGATCCTCCTTCAACATCAGCTGAAGGACAATGCACTGGTCGCATGTCAAGGAGCCTGTTTGCCACCCTTAGCAAGCAGCCAACGGCCCTTCAAGAAGCTGCTCCAGACTTCCAACAAGATGGCAGCATAGGTGAATGCGCCGTGCCTCCTTGCACAGCCAAACAAGGAAAAAACCAGAAATTTATCTAAACAAAAACAGCCAGATCTGACAGAAAATCGAATTGAGAGGAAGTCCGACAACCAAGGAATTAAAGAAGATACATTCATCCAGGCTGGTGAGCCGGGAGGAGCAGGGCAGAGGGAGAGCACTCCGCGACTCTGCAGCGAGCTGGTGAGCAGACGGCAGGACCATGGTTGGAGGGGCGGTTCCCGCGGGGCTGCAGCACACCGAGACGGGAGTGCCTGACCAAAGCGTGGCCAGCGCCCTGCTCATCTGGACCCAGCGGGGCCAAGACTGGTGGACCGGGCAGTTCCGAATTCTCGTACAGACAAACCAGGAGAGAAAGCAGGGCGCATTCCATTGTCGCAGATTGAGAGCACCTGTAGGGGTGGAGTCGGCGGCAGGAGGAACTCCTGACCTCACAGGAGAGTTCGTTGGGGAGACCCACGGAGGATTGGAGTTGGGCAGCCCATCCACCGACCCTGAAGCGACCCCCAGACCCAGCGCAGAGGGGCTCAAATTGCTTGCCGGAGGCAGTGTGGGTGTGGAGAGTGGAGCAGGCGCCATTGTGCTCTCACAGGCTACATCACAGCACAACAATCTTGAGTTTTCCTGCCCAGGGGAACCCCAAGGCTCCACCCTCCTTACAGTAACAGGATCACCGAGGGAAAAAAAATGGCCCAAAGAAAGGAACAGATCAAAGCTCCAGAACTAACCGACCAAAAGATAGACAACCTATCAGATGCACAGTTCAAAACCCTAGTAATCAAGATGCTCACAGAATTCGACAAAAAATTATCGAAATTGCTTGAACAAATGAGGAGAGATCTGCAGGGGACCAATAGGGATAAGAAGGAAACTGGGACTCAAATCAACAGAGTGGACCAGCAGAAAGAAGAAAACATCCAACCAGAAAAGAATGAAGAAACAAGAATTCAAAAAATGGAGGAGGGACTCAGAAACCTCCAGGACATCTATAAACGTCCCAACATACGGATCACAGGGCTGCCAGAAGGAGAAGAAGAAATCCAAGGAATTGAAAACTTATTTGAACACATAATGATGGAGAATTTCCTGAAGCTGGTGAAGGAAATAGACTTTCGGGAAGTCCAGGAAGCTCAGAGAGTCCCAAAGAAGTTGGACCCAAAGAGGAACACACCAAGACACATCATAATTACATTACTCAAGATTAAAAGTAAGGAGAGAATCTTAGAAGCAGCAAGAGAAAAGGGGACAGTTACCTACAAAGGAATGCCCATAAGACTGTCAGCTGATTTCTCAAAAGAGACCTTACAGGCAAGAGGGGGCTAGAGAGAAGTATTCCAAGTCATGAAAGGCAAGGACCTACATCCAAGAATACTCTATCCAGCATAGTTTTCATTTAGAATGAAAGGGCAGAGAAAGTGCTTCTCAGATAAGGTCAAGTTCAAGAAGTTCATCACCACCCAGCCTTTATTGTATGAAATGTTAAAGGGAGTTATATAAGGTATGGAGGAATATCAACAGGGGAGTGGTAGGGGGAGAGGGTGGGAATGGGGCACAGAACAAGTAGCATAAATGGTAAGTAGACAACAGACAGGGGGAGGTTAAAGGTAATATAGGAAGTGCAGAAGCAGAAGGACTTATGTGTATGACCTATGGACAAAACTAAAGGGTGGGGAAAGGGGGGGTAAGGGGGTGGAGGGGCAAGAAGGGGGGGAAGAGTGGGACAACTGTAACAGCATAATCAATAAAATACAGTTAAAAAAAAAAAAAAGAAGAAGCCACTCCAGCAGAAAGAATGGTGAAGGGGTCACAAAAACCACCCCCACAGAACAAGAAGCACCACCCCTGTGCAACAGGGAGTGAAAGGGAGGGGTGACCCCCTGGGGACTTTCCCAGACAGTGCTCACTAAGCCACCCACAAATAGAGTGGGGTGATGAGAGAAGCAGAGGCAAACCACGCTGACAGCAGAGCCAACTTCTTGATGAGGGCACATCCTGAAGAGAAAGGGGGCCTGGTCACAGCCCTGAGTTACGATAATTATGCCCTTCATGCTCTAAAGGTCAGTGAATGCAGGGCTGAGAGTTGCAGACATTGTGAGTTGCATCATTTGTGCCAAGGACAGGATGGCGGCGGCAGGTCCAACACCGCTGCAGCGGGAGCGTTGGCTGGGCGCTGGGAAACCCTTTACAGATTATTTAACTTCTCAGAGACTTGGCTTTCTCTCCACTCTGAATCGAAAATGGTTAAATGGACCTCCCTTATAGGGAAACATTTTCAGAAATAACTTATGAAAAAATTTTTTCCAAGTAAAAATAGCACCACCACATTAAGTTTTAGACTGTTAAAAATAGGTAAAATCCCATTGTGATGAACTCAAGGAACTTGCCAATTATTTTAATGAACTAAAATGGTGCTAAAATTAACACATGGCTAGAAACCAGGTTCCAGGTTGAGGGATCCGGAAAAGCAAAAAGAATGCCGACATCTAGCTTCTGTTTAAGAAATCCACATGCAAAGCGAACTACATCCAGCAAAGGGAACAAATGTTGTGAATACACAAACATATATTCCCCCCTTTTTCTCACTAGATGTTGGCTTTTGTTGTATGCAGACTTTTAAAATTAATTACTTGGAACATGAGAAAGTACCCAATTAGACAACCAGTTCTTCTAGGTGAAAAATAAGTGTTTCACTGAAGAAAAAACACTCCTATTGTAAGAACAAAGCTACTAGGAAGAGCTAAGCTACCTTCTCTCATTCATCGTGCAGAAGCACACAATCTATTTTTCTTGTTATTGGAGTGACTGTACTATAGGCAGTCACTCTATCAGACTATTATTGCACGTAATTGACTGAAGCCAGACCAACAAAGCCCTGTATGCAGAGTATAATACAACAGCCATAAGTAATAATTTTGAAATCAGACAATAATTTTGAAATTAGCTCTGCAAATTACCAGCTCTGTGGCCTTGAGCAAGTTGCTTTGCCTCTCTGTGTCTTGGATTCTTTGCCTATAAAATGAAGCTATGCACTATCTCATAGGATTATGGGACTTCAATGTGATGATAAAGTAGCTGTTAACCACTCCTATAATGGATCCAAAGCATGGATTTAATTTTACTGTCTAGAAAAATGGTATTTATTGTGATGGTATCTAAATGACAAAGACAAGCAAGCAACATCTAAAATGTCAATGCAGCTACCCAGGGGTTCTCTGATAAGCTCAGATCTCTAACAGGCATTTATGAAAGCAGGAAAAAGGATGCAGAACCAAGAAAGCTGTTTTTAGTAGCAATGCCCAAGTGCCTGGCAACATAACACATAAAATGAACTAAGGTTTGCAAAGAAAAAGTGACAAAGACAACAAAAATAATTTTTGAAATTATCTCTGTGAGATAAGTCTATAATATTGATGAAGTACTCCAAGACACCATCAATATTCTAATTACGACTTGCAATTTTAAACTGCAAAGATGGAGTGATACTTAAAAACAAAAAACAAGAATTGGAAAAATCGGTTCAATGGCAGAATTTGGACTAATTTGTCTTCAGTGTCCTGGGGGAAAGTGAGGCCCTTCTGGCCTACAAAAGCACTGACGACACCTGTCCCCTCATCCCCGTCCCAGCAAGAAGGGACTGCTGGCCGCTGGGAAAGCTGCGTGTGGGAGCCCGAAGGATCCGGGACCGTGAACATGGCCAAGATGTGAGAGTTTCTTGGTCAATGTATAGTAACACCATTATATTGGAAGACTCCACTCACTATTTTGTTGTGAATTATGGATTGATTAGGGTTGCCAGATTTAGAAAAAAAATAAAAGGCATCCAGTTTAATTTGAATTTCAGATCAACAACAAAATGTTTTAGCATAAGTATGTCCCATGCAACATTTGGCAACCGTAACATTGAGCTATCAGTAACTTGTCATTTTAGCAGGATCTTAGGAAAGGAAGGAAGGAATTCCCTTCAACTTTGCAGAGAGCACAAGTTCTGTGTGACATTTTGCTCCTTGTTTGTGAAAAAGGCATTTACCATTGATCACTCTCATTGATCCAGCCCAGCAGTTTTCAAACACACACACATTTCTTTTGAAAACAACTTCTGATGTGGAATCCTAATACATAATACAGATTTCTATCTAAAAGGAGGGGAAGGTTCTCTGTTGAATGGAGAAGGTAGGAGTAGGAGGAAGGAAGATGGAGGATCTAGATCTCTGCCCGGATGGATTCATCATCTTTGACCTCACAGTGCCCTCAAAGGATCTCCTTGAATGAAAGGACTCTAGAGAACAGATGTAGAACAGTCCCACTAAGTATTACTTAAAATTGAATGCCCAGATCAACTTAATGTAAGCCTTATCTGCACATCTTCTGATCGAAGCCAGGGTTTCTTCTCACTGCAGACGGCACCATCAAACTCCCATTAAAAAACACTGGAGTTCTGTCTGATTCATTTCAATCCTCCTCTTGTCATAAGCAATCTGTTGCCACAGCTTGCTGTTTCTTATTTTACAACAACTGTGCCTCTGTGACATCAAATAAGCAGCTAAAAACAAAGTCACCCCAACAATCCGTCTTATCCACATGATAACAATAATCCAGGAACTGAAATAAATTTCCAGTTTATGAACTAAATTTTTCAGGTATCATCCATATATTTACTATCACATAGACATAGCCAAGACTCTCCCCACTTCAGTCCTTCCACTCAGGTTGGTTCAGAAGAATGTCCTCATCGCAGGGAATGAGAAACACTGCTGTCGCATGGTAGACTTTTCCTCACCCTATGCCCACGACTATCTGCAAGGGTGGCATGTCATCTCCCACCGACCTACCTCCATGTGGTATATTAGGAGGGCCTTTCATGTTTATTCAGATCCTCATTATTCCTTCCCACCATACAGCCTGCCCATGTACTATCTGGGAGTAACCACTCACTATGATTTTTCACTAACCCTACTCCATGAAAGACTGTATGTTTTGGAAGAAGCACCAGAGAGCCATTCCCAGAGCACATGAAGGGCACCCTTGCCCAGCTTCAAAAGCCAACTTCAGACCAATGCTCTGGATGCATTCCACCTACAGACACATGCCTATTCAGCTTGCTCATTAAAACTTGTTCACTTACCCAAAAGCTACTGAAACTAATAAGTGAGTTCAGCAAGGTTACAAGATTCAAGATCAATATACAAAAATCAGTTGTATTTCTATATACTAGCAACAAGGAATCACGAACTGAAAAAATAAGTACCATTTACAATACCATCCAAATAAAGTGAAACACTTAGGGATAACTCCAACAGGAGTTGTACAACACCTGCGCTGAAAATTATAAAACATTGCTGAGGCCAATTTTAAAAGGCCTAAATAAAAACCATATTCATGAATAGGAAGACTCAATAATAGTAAGATGCTAATTGATCTAGGGAATCGATTCAACTCCAATCAAAATCCCAGAAATTAACAAACTCCTTCTAAAATCCATATGAAAATGCAAACAACAGAATAGCCTCAATGTCTAGAACAGTGCCTGACACACAGTAGGCTCTCAATAAAAAAAATTTTAGCCCTGGCTGGTGTAGCTCAGTGGATTGAGCACGGGCTGGGAACCAAGGGGTCCCGGTTCAATTCCCAGTCAGGGCACATGCCTGGGTTGCAGGCCAGGTACCCAGTGGGGGCCATGTGAGAGGCAACCATACATTGCTGTTTCTATCCCTCTCTTTCTCCCTCCCTTCCCCTTTCTAAAAAAGTAATTAAATAAAATCTTTAAAAAAAAAATTTTAATGACTATATTGACCATGTATGACCTTCAGTGTAATACTGAGTTTGGTATAATAAAATTACTAGAGTATCAAGTTTTCTGGTATTATTTTACACCTTAAAAGCACATGTGTATGCTCATCTTGTCAATTTATTAAATAAATAAGTGGTTTGTATGTAGTCTTTAATTCCCTGTGATCAATCAGTTGTTTTCCACTGAGACAGCAAGGGATAGGTGAACAAGGGTCTTTTGCAAGGCCCACGTGGGCCACAGCCAAATTAAGAACTGTATTGTTTAATTCAACAATTCAAAACTATTTTACATAGCCCAGCAGTCCCAGTTCTATGTATATTCCTAAAAGAAATAAGCATAAGAGTCTGTCAAAAGACATGCATAGAGAACATTCACAATGGTTTTGTTTATAATAAGTGAAAACTGGAAACAGCCCATATGTGCACCACAGAAGAATACATAGGTGGTGGCATATTTATGGGATGGAATATTACATAGCAATAAAAATAAACTGCCTTTGCATACTCTTATGTGTGGCAACGTGAGTGATTATCAGATAAGCAAAAGAAGCCAGATTCAAAAGATAACACTGTATGAATCCATTTACAGACAATTCAAGTTATATGAATTTATATGAAGTATATTGTTATAAACAAAACTAATCTGTGGATACAGAAGTCAAAAAAGTGGTTATTTCTGTTAGGGGAGTATAAGGGGGGAAGAGAATGGCTTCTAGGATATGGGAAATGTTCTGTCTTAGTTTGGATGACAGTTTATAGGTGTGCGTGTATGTGATGTGTATGTGTATAAATTCATAGAGTTGACCATTAAGATCTATGTACTTCAGAGTATATATTTTATACATGGATGTGCGTATGTGTAACTCTGTGGTCTAAGTACTCTACATGGATTATCTCATTTACTCTTCCCACTATGTATGTTATATATATACTGGGCTCAGCACAAATAACACCCCTTTTTATTACAAAATCTTTTATTATAAAATCATAAGCATGTAATTCTGTAACATAACAGTATCACACTCAAGCACATCATATGACATTGTAGGTGAAATGTTTAAATTAAAACTCTAAGTTAGTATACCCACATTATTACCCTACCAATCCCACTCAAGCAGGTATTACTTCTGCCAGACCCTGTATACACACACACACACACACACATACACAATTTCTGCCTGCCTCACATTTACCTGGGCCCTGGAGATGCACAAAACAGGCACAGTCTTTCCCCTCAGTACAGTGTATTTTTGGTGCCAGTTCAGTGTCTATGCTCAGTACATTGTTGGTGACTGAACTGAGCACTCTTTTTGCACAGTAACCATTTAAACTTTTTTTAAAGATTATTTCTGATGCTGATACCAGCACTGGCATTTCATATTTCTTTGACAAACATGTTTCCGTTTCACTTAAGGCTTTTTCAACCCAAGGTCATCCTCATTATATAAAAATCCCAGAACGTTCTCTTCCCGCCAGCTAAGGAACTACATGAACTTTCATCCTGCAGATTTCAGATTTGATTCTCTGTGCTGTGAGCATTCTTCATATCGCACGGACTTCTACACTAAAATCCAGAGCAATGAACACACCTATGAAAAATGATGCTTTCGAGCCTGCCCCATGGTGCAGTAAATTTGAAAGTACTCTTAATAATAATAAGGATCAACATTGACTTTAATGGTCCTCAAATCCATCACGTAATTTCATTAGCCACCCAGCACAGATGCAAGCAGGGGTGATGTCATACTTTTTCCCCTTGCTCTGAAACCTGAGTCAGGCGCCAGAGATGGAAACCAGTTTTACAGACTCTAATCGGATTAAAGCTTCTGGCAGCCGCTGATCAATAGGTGGTAGCTGGAGGAATCCCAAAGTGTACAAAGCCCTCTCAGGCCCCTTCGTGGGCACAAACTCATGCAGAGGGACGCTCAGCTGGTTGCCTTCTGCAAGTGGGCAAATCAAGATGATATATCTGAAGACACTGCTATTTCCAGTTCCCTCAGGACCCAGGTTTATATGGGAGAGAGTTGTCACTTACGCAGCCACCTCAGACATTGCTCCCTGATCTTCCCCAAAGGGAATCTCTAACTACTCACACACAGCCGTCATGCAGAAAACTAGCAGTTACAATCATGGACTTTGGCGTCAGACGCAGCCTGATATAAAACCTACCTCTTCCATCGACTAAGTTAACCCCGATCGACCAGCCAACCTCTCTGAGACTCAGCTTCCTCATCTACAAAGTAGAGACAGTATTCGTTCAGGTGTGGGTGAGGCTATCGAGTTCCGTGGGTAAAGTACTCATGACAGTCCCCAGTCCTATGTACTTAAATCCTCAATAAATGGGATCTAATAATGAAAAGAAATGATCAGCTATGATTAATAGCTACCAGTTATCATTACAGTGCATAAAACTCTGACATTTCCCTCACAACCAAGAGGAGAATTTTTTTTTTGGCCTTTTTCATTTTACTTACCTCAACATTCCCATCGCTCAAACTTAGCACAAGCAAGAAGCCAGTGCTTAGATGTGCTTATAACCTCCAGGTTGCTTTAACAAGAACTTCAATAACATGGCAAAATGCAATGACCTCATCATCTCAATGTTTCAGCAGGGAAAATCGATGCTGCTTAAAAAGCCTGACAATCAATCAAGGTCTAGCCAGATATCTGTGGAAGTCAAACAGGCCGTATGAAAAACTGATTCACCTAGGGATCTCATTAAAAACTCTGCAGCAGCATTTCCCTGATGTAAGCTGGGGGGTTTCATTTGGGTTGCTTTTTTTTTTTTTCAACTGTGGAATCCCTGTGAGATCAGGGCTATATGTCTCCCCAGCAGCTGGCTTGGGAGCACTTTTATTAGCTGGATGTCCTCACTTGCATTATGAATGCACACCGTCATTCCTCTGTCCATGTTATCCCATGCCCACTCCCCTCCCCTGTGGTGCCTCGGACCTTCACCTATTGAAAGCACATGCTGCTTCAATTGGAGTAAGCTCTTAAAAATTAATAAACACACTTTCTTTTTATTGTATTACATACAATTGTGTAGTGGCTATAGAAAGCATAATTTTAAGAGAATGCATTTCTACTCCATGGGTCGTTTTCTAAAACTTTATATTTTAAATGTTAATATAAAATAACTTTCCCTCTTCTGAGGTCGGGTCATTTTAAGAAATAGCACCTACAGTAGGCCCAGCATTCTTCTTGGCACTGGAGATAGAAGGATGGATAAAGCAAGAGCCTTCTCATCTCCAGTACTATGTGGACCAAGCACAGATCCCACAAAGTCCAGACCCAGTCCCCCAAAAAAGACAAACAGGTTGAAAGACAGGCTGTGGCATATACCACTGAGTTAAAACTTTGTTCCCCTCTAGAAGTGAAAAAGCTATTAGACTCTGGAGTATCCACTCCAGAACAATCAACATAGAGTAGAAGCTTGAACTAGTATGAAAAATGGGTGAACTAGACTAAAAAGCTCCACTGTATCCAGCAGCATTGGCAAACTGATCATTTAGAAATTTAATAAAAACTGATTCAGGAACCCAGTTATTCTCCTACTCCATATCCCATGCATACACGGTAGAAAAGGGAGTGAGTTTATGCACTACAGAGTATATATTCTTCAATTTCTCAGGAGCACCCCTAATTTCTTTCATTTGTTTCCCTATCTATTAATATAATAATAACTTATCTCATGGGGCTGTTGTGATAGTTAAATGAAGCAATATAACGTAAAAAGTGTCTAGAAAAGCCCCTGGCTTTTTTTTGATACTCACTGAATGATAGCTATAAAACAAAACTCAGGCCCTGGCTGGTATAGCTCAGCATATTGAGCACCAGCCTGTGAATCAAAGAGTCATCAGTTCAATTCCCAGTCAGGACACATGCCTGGGTTACAGGCCAGGTCCCCGGTGGGGGCATGCAAGAGAGGCAACCACACACTGATGTTTCTCTCTCTTTCTCTTTCCCTTGCCCTCTAAGAATAAATAAATAAAATCTTTAAAAGAAAAAAAAAGCAAAAGAAAACTCAGACCCTGGCTAGGTGGCTCAGTAGGTTGGAACACCTTCTCATACGCCTAAAGGTTGTAGGTTCGATTCCCAGTCAGGGCACATACCTAGGTTGTAGATTCAATCCCTGGCCAGGGTGCGTGCAGGAGGCAACTGATCAATTCTTTCATATTGCTGTTTCTCTCTTTACCTTTCTTCTCTCTAAAATTAATAAATATGTCCTCAGGTGAGGAAGGAAGGAAGGAAGGAAGGAAGGAAGGAAGGAAGGAAGGAAGGAAGGAAGGAAAGAAAGAAAGAAAAGGAAGGAAGGAAAGAAAGAAACTCAGTTCCAGGATAGCAAAAGGAATGTGACCTCAGATGCTATTTCCCCTGGCATGCTTCTGGTTTTTCTTACTTTGGAGTAGGAGAAGCAGACAGTTGTCTGCCATACCAGCCTCAAGTCCTGGTTGGTGTGGCTCAGTGGACTGAGTGGCAGCCTGTGGACCAGCCTCAAAAGATCTAAGCTTAGCAACTAGTCATAATCCTTGACAAGGGATCCAGAAATGTACCCAACAAAAAACACAAAGATGACAAAAATATCAGTAATCCCAAGAATTGTAAATAGGTTAAGTTCCCTTATTAAATGATAACAGACTTTCACACTGATTTTTTTTAATGAGCTCCAGCTATATGCTATTTACAAGAGATATATTACAAAATAATGCAGAAAGTTTGAAATGGGAGGGAGTTCCAAAAAAATGAATTATCTTCTGGAGGGTGAGCCCCTTGTGAGGGACAGGCTTCCCTCACTAGGTGGGTATACGGGAACCCCTCTGTATCAGTGTACCAGCTGGCATTGTTGTGAGAGGCTGCATTTGACTTCAGTGAATTTTCTTTGAATACTCTGGACATGCTTGTCCTTTTCATCATTTACGAGCGCACCTGCCCACACCTCACTGAGCGTTTGTCAGTTTTTAATCAAAAAATGGCATGACCCCCATGCCCCACTCTCTTTATTCACCCAATTTTTCTCCAAGTGAATGTTTTGGGTTTCCTCAGATGAAAAAAGTCCTCAAAGGGAAACATTTTGCCCATGGGAAAGAGGTGAAACAAAACATGGCAGAAGCACCAAAAGACATCAAAATTGATGAGTTCAAAAATAGTTTTGAGCAGTGGAGAAAATGTCTCTATAGGCATATGGAAAGTATTGGGTTGGCCTAAAAGTTTGTCTAGTTTTTCTCATAAGATGGCTCTAGTAGTGCTTAGTTGTCTTTAACTTAATTTGAAACAATTTTGTTAGATTGTATTGTGATAGCTGTCATATCAGTATGCATTTTTAAAAAACTTATTAAAATTGGTGAATTTTTGAGCAGCCATTTTAATATTTAAGATGGAAAAATACACAACATTTTCAGTGTATTGTGCTTTATTATTTCATGAAAGGTAAAAACACAACTGAAATGCACAAAAAGACATGTGCAGTGTATGGAGAAGGTGCTGTGAGTGATCGAATGTGTCAAAAGTGGTTGGCAAAGTTTCTTGGTACTACTGACATTTTGGCCAAATAATTCTTTGCTGTGGGGCTGTCTTATGCATTGGAAGATGTTCAGCAGCACCCCTGGCCTCTGCCCACTAGAAGCCAACAGCGGGAGACAGCTGCCATACTCAAAATATCCAAATCACTAAAGGTATTGGTGAAAATGAAAGTGTGTCTTTTATTTTATGTAATAAACTAAAAGGACTGTTTGGCCAACCCAATACTTTGAAGATGACTAAAGCTTAAACATATAGCAATAAACATACAATTTTTTACTTAAAAATTTCAGAGGTTTTTTTTTGGGGGGGTCACCCCTCCTACTCAGCTGCCCAAAGATAGACCAGGAAAATACAAAAAAGAAAGCACTATAGCCATATAGCTCGTATAGAATTCAAGGCAAAAAGATCCATATGGGACAAAGAAAGTTATTTCACGTTGATAAACAGACTCATCAGAATATATAGCAACCATGAACATTTTCTCTCCGTATCTGTGGCAGCAGATACGTAATGAGTACTGGGGCACTCACAGTGTGGCAGGCACAATTCTAAGCTCTTTACATTCGGCAACTCATGTAATCCTCCCAGGAACCCTATAAAGTAAATGGCATGATTTTACCATTGAAAAAGTTTGTCAAGGTCCATCAGCTCGTGAGGGTGGAGCTATATTCAAACCAGGCAGATGGACCCGCATCACGGTTTTCAACATTTTACTTTACTCTCTTCAAAAAATTTTTTAAAAAAGTGCTAGAAATAGAAAAAAAAAATATATATATATATCAAACCCATAGGTACAGAGGAAAAGATTAACAAAACATTCCAAAATTTGTCACACCAACCCGACAAGAAGTACATATTAAAAATGTGAATAAATGCATATTACAAGCTTGACTTCAGAGCAAATCATGAATTCTCTAAAAAGGGGAGAGGACACATTCTTTTCAAATGTCAATGGAATGTTTATTTAAAATATGTAGAGAAAAAGATAATTTAATAGACCATAGAAATTCCCAATAAGTTTCTAAAAGTAGAACTCTTAAAGAAAGTAATATGGAATTAATTCTAAAACCTCACTCTTCTAAATAACTTTTGTGTCAAAAATTAAATAAAAACTCAATTTATAAATTATTTAGAAATTAACATAATTTGAAAAACTAAATGGAAAAATTCTATGGAATGTGGCCAAAATCTTACTCAGGAGAAAAATCATATCTTTAAATAAGTATTTTCCTAAAACAAGAAATGTCTAGGATAAATATTTTTGGAACATTAGACTCAGAAGCCAGAAAAAGAACATCAAAATAAATAAAAGAAACCAATAAATTAGAAAGCTTAAGACAACTAGAATAACTGAGTAAAACTAAGACTAGTTCTTTGAAAACTAATGTATTAAGAGATGTTTGAAAAATCTAACAAAAGGAAAAAATATTAGAGAACAGTTAACATTAGCAATGAAAAATTAAATATAACTACAGATAGGGAAGAATCTATTTTTAATAAAATAATATTACTTTTAACATTACACTAATAATGCGAAATCCCAAAAAAAGATCAACAATTTTCTAAAAAACTACATGAATATTTTTAACTATATTTTATTGATTATGCTGTTACAGTTGTCCCACTCTTCCCCTCTTATTGCCCCCCACCCCCTTACCCCCCCTTTCCCCACCCTTTAGTTTTGTCCATAGGTCATGCACATAAGTCCTTCTGCTTCTGCACTTCCTACACTATTCTTAACCTCCCCCTGTCTGTTGTCTACCTACCATTTATGCTACTTGTTCTGTGCCCCATTCCCACCCTCTCCCCCTACCACTGCCCTGTTGATATTCCTCCATACCTCATATAACTCCCTTTAACATTTCATACAATAAAGGCTGGGGGGTGATGAACTTCTTGAACTTGACCTTATCTGAGAAGCACTTTCTCTGCCCTTCCATTCTAAATGAAAACTTTGCTGGATAGAGTATTCTTGGACGTAGGTCCTTGCCTTTCATGACTTGGAATACTTCTCTCTAGCCCCCTCTTGCCTGTAAGGTCTCTTCTCAGAAATCAGCTGACAGTCTTATGGGCATTCCTTTGTAGGTAACTGTCCCCTTTTCTCTTGCTGCTTCTAAGATTCTCTCCTTATTTTTAATCTTGAGTAATGTAATTATGATGTGTCTTGGTGTGTTCCTCTTTGGGTCCAACTTCTTTGGGACTCTCTGAGCTTCCTGGACTTCCCGAAAGTCTATTTCCTTCACCAGCTTCGGGAAATTCTCCATCATTATGTGTTCAAATAAGTTTTCAATTCCTTGGATTTCTTCTTCTCCTTCTGGCAGCCCTGTGATCTGTATGTTGGGACGTTTACAGATGTCCTGGAGGTTTCTGAGCCCCTCCTCCGTTTTTTGAATTTTTGTTTCTTCATTCTTTTCTGGTTGGATGTTTTCTTCTTTCTGCTGGTCCACTCTGTTGATTTGAGTCCCAGTTTCCTTCTTATCCCTATTGGTCCCCTGCAGATCTCTCCTCATTTGTTCAAGCAATTTCGATAATTTTTCATCGAATTCTGTGAGCATCCTGATTACTAGGGTTTTGAACTGTGCATCTGATAGGTTGTCTATCTTTTGGTCGGTTAGTTCTGGAGCTTTGATCTGTTCCTTTCTTTGGGCCATTTTTTTTCCCTCGGTGATCCTGTTACTGTAAGGAGGGCAGAGCCTTGGGGTTCCCCTGGGCAGGGAAACTCACGATAGTTGTGCTGTGACGTAGTCTGTGGGGGCGGGACCTGAGAGCACAGTGGCGCCTGCTCCGCTCTCCGCACCCACACTGCCTCCTGCAAGCAATTCGAGCCCCTCTGCGCCGGCTCCAGGGGTCGCTCCCGGTCGGTGGACGGGCTGCCCAGCTCCAATTCCCTGTGGGTCTCCCCAACAAACTCTCCTGGGAGGCCAGGAGTTCCTCCCGCCACCGACTCCACCCCCACAGGTGCTGTCAATCTGCACCAATGGGTTGTGCCCTGCTTTCTCTCCCAGTTTGTCTGCACACAAATGCGGACCTGCCCGGTCCACCAGTCTCAGCCCTGCTGGGTCTGGATGAGCCGGGCACTGGCCACGCTTTGGTCAGGCACCCCCGTCTCGGTGTGCTGCAGCCCCGCGGGAACCACCCCTCCAATCACGGTCCTGCGGTCTGCTCACCAGCTCGCTGCAGAGTCGTGGAGCACTCTCCCTCCGCCCTGCTCCTTCCAGCTCACCAGCCTGGATGAATGTATCTTCTTTAATTCCTTGGTTGTCAGACTTCCTCTCAATTCGATTTTCTGTCAGATCTGGCTGTTTTTGTTTAGATAAATTTCTGGGTTTTCCTTGTTTGGCTGTGCAAGGAGGCACGGCGCATTCACCTATGCCACCATCTTGTCGGAAGTACATGAGTATTTTTTAAAGAACCAAAATTGAAATAATTAGTGAATTCAACCACCCTCCAAAAAAAGTTTCATATGTCAGCTTAATAAAAAGAAGTTCTATAAAGCTTTTTAGAATTCATTTCACAAGGCTAACATGACCCAGATATTAAAAATGACCAAGATAGTGAAGGAAAAGTAACCTGTAAGTCAAATTCACTTATGAATATGATAGACATATATACCCTAAAAATATTATTAACAAAAAGAACCAACAACATATTAAAAGAACAATACAACACCTCTAAATAGGATTTACTTCAGGAACTCAAGGATGAATCAACATTAGAAAATCTATCAATGTAATACACTGGATGAATACATTAAAATAAAAAACCAAATGATCAGTTTGATAATGCAGAAAATGCAGTTGATAAAATTCTATTCATTCAGGTTAAACCTATGAATAAATTAAAAATAGATAGAAACTTATCTAATATGATACAGAACATTTTTTAATTTTAAGACATTTTTTAAAAGTTTATATTATCTAGGGAAAAAATTTGAGTGACTATTCCATTTTAAAAAGAAACTAAAGGTACTTAACAACCAAATACAATGAGTAAACCATTATTGGATCCTTAGTTTAAAGTAATAATAATAATTCCTCTCAAACTATTCCAAAATATTCAAGAGAAGGAAAAACTCCCAAATTCTTTTTATGAGGCCAGTATTATCTTAATTCTAAAACCAGGTAAAAAGAAAGAAAATTACAGCCCAATATCTCTGATGAACACATATTAAAAATCCTCAACAAAATATTACCAAACAGATCCAGCAATACACTAAAAAAATCATACACCATAATCAAGTGGGATTTATTCCAGGGATGCAGGGATGGCACAACATTCACAAATCAATAACCGTGATACATGACATAAACAAAGTGAAAGACAAAAATCACATGATCATATCAAATAAAAAAGCAATTGTTAAAAATCCAGCACCCATCAATGATAAAAACACTCAGCAAAGAGGGAATAAGAGGGAGCATTCCTCAACATAATAAACGTATACAAAAAGCCCATATACAAAAAGCCTACTGCCAACATCATACTCAATGGGCAAAAACTACAAGCATTCCCCTTAATATCAGGAACAAGACAAGGGCATCTGCTTTCACTACTCTTATTAAACATGGTACCAGAAGTCCTAGCCACAGCCATCAGACAAGAGGAGGAAATAAAAGGCATCCAAATTGGAAGGAAGAAGTAAAGCTTCTTCCTTTATTTACAGATGACATGATAGTGTACATAGAAAACCCTATAGTCTCCACCAAAAAACTACTAGACCTAATAAGCAAATTCAGCAAAGTAGCACGATACAAAGTCAATATTCAGAAATTTATGGCATTTTTGTATGCCAACAATGAACTATCAGAATGAGAAACTAAGGGGGAAAATCCCATTTACAAAATAAAGTACCTAGGAATAAATTTAACCGAGGAGATAAAAGACTTATGAAAAACTATAGGACACTGAAGAAGGAAATTGAGAAACATACAAATAGATGGAAGCATATACCCTATGCATGGATTAAAATAATTGGCATCATTAAAATGTCCATACTACCCAAAGCAATCTATAGTTCAACACAAATTCTATTACAGTACCTCTGGCATATTTTTCAAATCTAGAACAAATATTCCAAAAATTTGTATGAAACCAAAAAAGAGCCCAAATAGCCTCAGCAATCTTGGGAAAGAAGAACAAAGTTGGAGGGATCACAATACCTGATATAAAACTATACTGCAAGTCCACTGTAATCAGAACAGTCTGCTACTGGCATAAGAACACACACATGGAACAATGGAACAGAACAGAGAACCCAGAAATAAATCCATATCTCTATGGTCAATTAATATTTAACAAAGGGGGCAAGAGTCTACAGCAGAGTGAAAATAGCCTCTTCAATAAATGGTGTTGGAGGAACTGGACTGGTACATGTAAAAAAATGAAACTATACCACCAACTCACACCAAACACCAAGAATAAACTCAAAATGGATAAAAGACAAATATAAGTCATGATACCATAAAAATCCTTGTGGAAAACACAGGCAGTAAAAATTGAAATATCTCACATAGTAATATCTTTGCCAATATAGCACCTAGGGCAAGAGAAATAAAGGAAAAAATAAACAAGTGGGACTACATCAAACTAAAAAACTTCTGCATGGCTACAGAAACCATCATCAAATTGAATAGGGAACCAACTGTATGGGAGAACATATTTGCCAATGATACATCAGACAAGGGTTTACTTTCCAAAATATATAAAGAACTCATATAACTCAACATTCAGGAAGACAAACAATCCAGTTTAAAAATGGGCAAAGGACCTAAATAGACATTTCTCCAAGGGGGTCATACAAAGGGCCCACAGGCATATGAAAGGATGCTCAACATCACTAGACATCAGAGAGATGAAAATTAAACCACAATGAGCTATTACTTCACATGGGCCAAAATGGCTATCATTAATAAATCAACAAACAAGTGTTGGCCAGGATGTGGAGAAAAGGGAACCCTAGTACACTATTGGTGGAAATGCAGACTGATGCAGCCACTGTGAAAAACAGTATGGAATTTCCTCAAAAAATTAAAAATGGAACTACCTTTTGACCCACTGATTGCATTTCTGGTAATATACCCGAAGAATCCTGAAACATTGATTCAAAAGAATTTATGCACCTCTATGACAATAGCCAAGATTTGGAAACAGCCTAAGTGCCCATCAGTAGGTGAGTGGATTAAAAAAACTTTAGGAAGGGGCATATAAAGAGACTAAATAGTAATGGGAAAAAACATAATTAAGATTATATATTTTTTTAATTTACACAATGGAATACTACACAGCAGAAAGAAAGAAGGAATTCCTACCTTTTGTGACAGCGTGGATAGAATTGGAGACTATTATGCTAAGTGAAATAAGCCCATCAGTGAAAGGCAAATACCATATGATCTCACTTATAAAAGGACTCTACTGAATAAAATAAACTAATGAGCAAAATAGAATCAGAGATATAGAATCATGAAATAGACTGACAGCAGTAAGAGGAGAGGAGGGAGGGGGACTGACTAAAAGAGAGTGAAGCGATCAGTCATAGAACATATATGAAGGGCCCACGGACATGGACAGCAGCATGGAAATTGACTATGGAAGTGGAGGGCAAGCTGGGTGGAGGGGGCGGGGGAGGAATTGGGGACATAATAGCATAAACAATAAATCATTAATAAAAAAGAAAAAGAAAAAATAATAATAATAAAGGCAGCAATAAAACCTTTTCAGGGCAGAAAATATGTAACATAAAGAGCAGTGAAAGGTTAATATCTATTTTATGAAGAGTTCTGATTATTCCATTTTTTTAAGACAAGTAATTTCCCCTTCCTCAAAAGTAAGTAAAGAATCATGAACAGTGCAATTTCAAAAGAAGAAACACAAATTGCCTAAAAAACATGTGAAAAGTATTCAGCCTAAGTAGAGACCAAAGAAAGGTAAATTAGAATAACAATGAAACACTCATTTTCACGCTGACCTCTGTGGCTCAGCTAGTTGGGCATCATTTTTTTTGCAAAGCAAAGGTTGCCGCCAGTTCAGTTCCCAGTCAGGGCACACACCTGGGTTGCAGCTTCAGTACCCGGTCAGGGCATGTGCGGCAGGCAACCAGTCGATGTTTCTCTCTCATGTCGATGTTTCTCTCTCATGTCGATGTTTCTCTCCGTCTCTTTCTCCCTCCCTTCCTCTCTAAAAAGAAATAAATAAAATCTTAAAAATAATAATAATAATTTTCTACTTTAAGATTAGCAAAAATTGAGCAGAATAATAATATTCAAAGTTGGAGAAGGTATAACTATTTTATTGCTGAAATGTAAATTAGTATCATTTATTGGAGTTAAAGATTTGACAATATATACCAAAATTTTACATAAGGATTCCTTTTGATCTGTTAAACTTGTAAAATCTGCCCAAGGAAATAACTGAACAAATGGATAAAAATTAATGTATATGTAGCATTGTTTATAAAAATTTATAATTAAATCTAAATGAGCAGTTAAATTGTACCATAAACATATAACCAATACTCTTAACTGTTGAAAAGACCAAGTAAATCTATGTTAATTAGCCTAGAAAGATGTGTCTGAAATATTTTATGGGAGAACAAGTCTAATATGATTTTGTTTATCTAAAGTATGTATGGGCACTGATGCCTGTGTTTATAGATACATAGAAAAGCTTCTTGAAAAGTATACAACAAATTAAAACAATGGTTATGTCTATAAGGTAGAAGTAACCCCTTACTTCTTATTTCTTAACCCCTTATTTTTTCACCTTCTACATTGTCTAAAATTTTTAGTATTCTACAATCAGGACATATGTTTATAATCAGAAAAATAATAATAGTGCATTGTGGGAGAAAAAAAGAGGGACCCTGTGTTCCCTCCTCCCCCAATAAGGGCAAACTCCATGCCCTATCTCTGTGGGTTCCTCAAGAGGCACCCAGGCCAAGCCACTGGGACTGGGGCAAAGACTGTAGCAGCACTGGATATCTTGCTTTGGAAATCTCCACACGGCTGAGCCTTGAGTCACATCAGGAATTGGCCCCTCTTTAAGGTCACCCTTATTGCTACTGAAATAACTACTCCACATCTGGGAACAAGAAATACATGTCCCCAAGGAAGCCCCTGTTTCCAAACCTCCACTCTGGTTTACCATCGGTTTAGGCTCTTGGCCTGTAATGGCCCATCTGCTCAGCACGTCTCTTTCTCCAGTTAACAGCCCTCGCTATTTTTAAACTGTCTTTAAGCACAGATTCCAAGGCAAGGGCAACAAGAATGTCCCCTAAGTCTCCCAAGTAAATTGATCCCAGTAATCTGCTTCCTGGGTCCTCTCCGTGAATGTGAGCATAATTGGGGGTGTCATAATCATCATCATCTCCTTGCCCCAAGAATCAATACTTAAAAGCAGGCACTTAGCACAGGGTGCCTGCCAGGTCAATATAAGCGAGAGGCTAAGGGCGATTTGGTCAATAAGATTCAGAGGGGCACAAAGTATGTCTGGGGCTTCACACCCCAGAGGGTGATTCAGGTCTAAGATGCTGGGCTAGAGAGGAAAGACAGACTCTGGGTAATTACATTCGTAGCCTTAATACTGTGTATGGGTAATTAATAATCTATAAATGTCCCGAATGAGTGCACATATTGAGTTATTCCATCATTAAAAACAGTGGCAGTGTTAATGCGGTTCCTCTGTAGGGTTCATTAACTGGACGGAGTGTCAAATCAGGGTGGATTTATTTTTTCATTTCTTTCATTTACACTTTATTTTGTCCCCTTCTGTTGTTCATAAAGAGAAGAGGTAATTATTGGAAGAAAAAAACATTTCTCAATACTTTTGCTGGATATTATAGGAAAAGGTAGAAATTATTTATCTACAATCATCTTGCCAAGTTTTCAGAGAACTATGTGGAAATGAGCAAATAACTGGAAGGTTTTTGGATTTTAAAGTACTTTGAAAAGTACAAAGCTCTAAATATTAGTAAGCTGGGTTGTTTTGATCTCGCACTGTGTACATCTGACCTCAAAGTGATCTTCAAGCTACAGGAATTACTGTGAAGGGCAATTCAAAACACCTTGCTTACCATGGACAGGTGCACAAACCTCAAGAAAAGTGTTCTATCCATTGGCCTCACCTCAGAATACCACAGGACCAAGAAAATGAGGCTGGGCTCTAAGAAAAATGGAAGAGCCAATAGATGAATAGATACATGGAAAGATGGACATATGAACAGCTGGATGGATGGATGAGTAAGCAGGTAGAAAGACACAGAAAAATAGACAAGTAAGTAGAGAGCTAGGTATTTTCCTCCCTCCCTCACTCACTGCGCACCCATGTATCCAAGCCAGGACCAGTGAATGTCCCTTACCTTGGATAAGACATAACCTTACTTCTTCCCAGGACTGGTTCTTCTCCTGTCCTCTTGATCCCATCTCCTCCCGTCTCCTCTCAAATGTGTCCCAACATCTATCACCTCTCTACTGAGTCTTTAGTCTCTCTCTCTACTAGATGTTCACCTACAAACGTCTTCAATTCTCCAGTACACTAACATACACACATTTATTACCCCAACCAACTTCCCCTTAGGCTGAAGTACATTTCAACCCCTCACAAGCTCCTTCTGCACGGAGTCCCTCACATCTCAGTCTCTGCTCAGTCACCTTCCTCACACCCTCAGGCCACTGCAACTTGTCTCCCGCCCTGGGCTCCACCACCACTCCTCCAAGGTCCCTAGCACCTTCCCCATCCCAAACCCCATTCCTTCCTCTCCCTTTAATATTTAACCACTTTACTTTGCCTTGAAATTTTCTCCTCCCCTATCTTCTACAGTAGTTTACTCCTCTATTTCTTTTTTCCACCTTCCCAACAATCTTTCTTGACTCATTTATTCTTTATTTTTATTCAATAAACGTCAAGAATTTGTATGCCAGGCACTGAGCAAGATATGTAGCAAACTCAAAATAATCAAGACCTGGATCTTATTCTCAAGTACTTAAAGAGAAATACAATCATGTGAACAGATGAGTTATAATAAAGCATGATAAGTGTAATTAATCACTCACTCACTCAAAAACATTATGAGCACCTATTACATGCCAAGCACTGTCCTATGTATGAGGGATACTACTGTAAACCATTCTGCCTTTATTAAAGTTTATATTAAAAGAGAAGATAAACAAAGTATATGAGTAAAATATATAATTGGTCAAAATAACATTATGGAGAAAAATAAAGCAAAAGAGGAAAATAAGGGGAATACTTAGGGAAAGGCAGGTTTCCCATCTTTAATGGCATGGTCATGGAAAAGTTTATTAAGAAAGATTTTTGCACAAGGACTTTACGGAGGTGAGGGAGTGAGCCGTGTGGACATCTGAGGGAAAGTATCCTGGGTAGAGGGAAGAGCAAATGCAAAGGCCCCGAGTTAGAATCACGTCCGCAGTGTTCTGAAAAACTGAGGACACTGCTGGAAAATGAGGTCAGAAGAGTACGGTTGGAGAAAGGTAAACCACATCACCTACAGTCCACCAAAGGAATCTGAGTGAAATAGGAGTAATATGATCCAAACTAGATATTAGGAGGATTCCTCTAGATGCGGTATGTAAAAAAGACTAGGGAACAGGGGCAGAAGCAGGGAACCAGTCAGGAAGAGGCCACTAGAGTAATCTAGGACAGTGTTCGTGGTGGCTCATTGGATGGGGAGCAGTGGAAGAAATACAAACTGGTTAGCTTTGGGGTGTTTTTTGAAGACAGAACAGATTTAGTGATGGATTGCAGGTGAGAACTTTCCAAAGGTGCAGGTACTCAGAGAACTCACAAAATCGCCCCAAAGAGCCAGCTGCCATCTGATTCAACACAGACCAAGTCAGACAGGGCTCCTTCCTCCTCTCCCTAGCCCCTCCCAGTTTGACCTGAGGTGATCCAAAATAGTGGCCTTCATCTCAAAATGAGAAAGGAGGGGTATGGTGCGCATTTGGGGGAAAATAAAAAATCTGATCAGATCCCCTTTTGCCCTAAGCCAACAGCCTGGCCTGAGCTGGGAGGAAAAATACTAACTTTCAATGAAATACACTGATTCTGTCATTATACTGACTTGGTTATACTAACGGGTGACCACTATTAACTGAAAGGGGTCAGAAAGCACTATGATTTGCCTTAAATTTTATCTTTTATCCAGAGTCAGGGGAAAATAAAAACTGAACTAACAGAGACAGGGAGAAACACCTCCACAAAAGAAATGTAAAGGGGTGGTAGAAGAAAAAAATAATAATAAAGGTCATTTCATTGTTATAAAGTCATGCGTGTTCAATGAAACGTTTGTTTTTGGAGATCAAGACTAAAATGGTCGACAAAGGCTCTTCATGGCAAAGACCAGTTAGAGATGTAAACTTACGTCTACCTGATGATATACACCTCCAACCCCAAATGCAGGAGCCCTTCCTGTAGGATTAAATCTACAAGGAAAAGCCTGTCTGTTAGACATAAAACTGTGAGGAACTGGTAGGAAAACAAAAGGTTTTGTTGTCGTCGTTGCCAAGGCTGCTGCTATTGCCGCTGCTGGCGTTACTCAGCACAGCCTGTCAGGTCTTGGAAGCAGAAACGCTGCACTGAATTTATGATTTGAATAGATTCTTCACGGGCAAAGATAATCCTTCATTTGACATTTCTTCACTTCATTGTTTTTTCCATATTGTTCACATCGAGCCTTGCCATTTGATTTTTTTTCTTACCATAATGCACTTGTACATTTGCTGTTTGGATTATTATTTCTTACTTAAAGCTGACTTGGCACTTTCTTCCTGGGCTCTTATTTCCAGTAGCTTGTAAACTTTATGAACAAATTACTTTTTATTTATCAACCTCTTCCTCTGCCCAGCAGTGAATTTTTGGAAGGTTGTCAGAGAAAGCACAAATACTCTTTTTTAAATGAGGCATCCTAATGAAGAAGCTATCATCTTTGGGGGGAAAATAAAAGCCAAGATGGTGTTTTCTTTTAAATTATTGCATTATGTAAAAATAAGGAAAGAAATATAATTTAGGATATATAATATAAAGCAAAATTTGGGTGGCAGTCCTCTAAAAACAGAAGTAACTCCTGAGAGGAGGTATTTTGCCAGAACGTCATTTCTTCAGCTATATAGCTTCTACGTTGGAATGTTTCCAGAACAGTTATAATTCCCTAACCCCATCAAGTTATGCAAAAGAAAGTTTGGAGAGTTCATTATGGTTTCAGGAGTGACATTTGACTTACAGTGGAATGAGAGCCTATCATTCTGAGTTGACAGCCCCCGCCAGCAGCAATGCTGTAAAAAGATATTAAAGTCACCCCAGAGGCAATAGGGTCAGTGGGCATAAATAAACCCCATAGAGGGAGGGATCCACCATTTACTGAGTACTTTGTAACTGCTAACTTACATATTTATCTCATTTAATCTTCAAAGGCTATCCAAAACAAGCATCATTAGTTCTGCTTTGCAGAGAAAGATGCTGGAATTCAGAGAGGTTGAATAATTTGCCCAAGTTCACAGTCAATGGTGGAGCCTGGATCTGAACCAAATCTATTTCTCTCAAATATAGCGTTTTAATTTTAGATAATGCTTTTGAACCTTCTCTTTCTTCTCATCAAAATCTACTAACAATGCTTTTAATAAGTATAAAAGGAGCCCTGGCTGGTATGGCTCAGTGGATTGAGTGATGGCCTGCAAACCAAAGTATTGCTGGTTTGATTCCCAGTCAGGGCACATGCCTGGGTTGTGGGCCAGGTCCCCAATAGGGAGCGTGCAAGAGGCAACCACACATTGATGTTTCGTTCCCTCTCTTTCTCCCTCCCTTCCTGTCTCTAAAATAAATAAATAAAATCTCTTTTAAAAAAACATAAAAAGAGCTGATGGGTGGGTGCAATAAATACTGAAAAGTCTGGAAGTCAAGAGCTAATGCAGTTTAATTTCTGGATGACCATTTTGGAGGTAAAAAGCATGCCACAGTGCCCAGGAACCAGGAAACTCTGGATTTCTCTGCATTTCTGCTACTCATTTTTACCGATCATCTCAACCACTATCCTGGCACCCAGGAGTTCAATCAAGCAGGACCACTTCCATTCACAGAAAAGGAAACTGAAAAACTCAATTGTCTCGATTTACCTAGTGACATCTATCCTAACTTCTTCATAACTACACAATGGTAAACCTGAAATAACCTATATCCAGAATTCTAAATTTCACAATTTTCTGACACTAAGGAAATCCAGAAGACAGGGTGACCAGTTACATCTGCAGTCACAAACACCACCTGTCTTTAATAGTCTAGGGGTAAAACCCTGAAATTCTACAAGATGACAAAAAAAACTTCCCATGAAGCTAAAACAAGTAGCTCTGGGTGCTAAAATAAGATAATGTTTTTAACAGTGCCAAAGATGCCAAACCTCCATGATAAGAATGTTAAAGAATTATACTGAGGACAAGAAAACCCCTGGGAGATGTCAATTTTGACTCTGCAGAAAGGCTTGCACTGCAGTTGTACAAGCTGCATTCCCCTCTCTTGAGAAGGAAATAAGGAATTGGGCTCATGTCAGGACACATGCAAGGATGTCAGTGCTAAGATTTGTCCTGGAAGGTCATATATTTAGCCTAAAGTAGGCATCTGTTGTTCACCTTGGCTTTCAGATATGAAGCCATTTCTGTTTGGAGAATTCCATACTTTATGAGTTGGGTAGAGGGAAAAGACAACCTCTTTAGCTGAAAATGTTAGCTATTCCCTCACCACAATGACACATCAATGAAGCAAAGTCCGTGCTATTGGAGCATCACTCCCAACTGGTGCGCTGAGAGCTCTCCATCTTTCCCTCTCTTCATATCCTCTCCCTCTCTCTTGCTAGTGGCAACAGCAGAAACTGTAACCTGCAGCTCCTGGCCCAAAAGATACTTTTAAAATTGTGCTACCCAATACTCAGTCATTGAAGTGGCAGTACTTTCCTCCCAGGACCAGGTCCTCAGCCTATACTTGGGCACTATTTCTGGAAGCTTAGCCCCAGCCCTCTTTACAACTATTTAAGCACCATCTATAAGCCAAAATCCATTTGGGTTGCTTGCAACCAAGAATGCTGACTGAATCAAAACTCAGCTCTAAATCACTTGCCTATACAACCCACCAACATTTTTAATGGGTGACCTACATCATTTTTTAAAAGTTTAGTTGTATTTTATATACTCCAATTACTAGGATATAGAGTGTAGACTTTGTTATAGAAAACTTCCATTTAAAACATATGGATAATCATCCATATACTTTATGTCAAGCCATGCCAGACTCCTGAAGTATTACTATGATACGATGTATAATACATATTTCTTTTTTAATTTTTAATTATTTTATTGTTGTTCAATTACAGTTGTTTGCATTTTCTCCCCTCCCCTCCCCCCACCCCATCCAAACCCACCTCCCTCCCTTGCTTCCACCCCCTCCTTGGTTTTGTCCATATTTCAAATCAAAGAAATACTTAGAAATGTCAAGAAAGCATATGTGTGCCATGTGTTTTCTGTATGTGTCTCTGTGTGGGAAGGGAGGGTGGGAGAGGAGAAGATGTAAGAAGCAGAAACAGGAAATGGTTATTTCCACCATCATTGATTTGAGTTTATTTGGAGGATTTCCCATATTTCCACACTCAGAACCCTGAAGTGATATCACACTGTGAGTTATAATTACTGATAACAAATATAAGGGCCAGAGGAGGATGGGGGTTGAAGAGGAGATTATGGAACATCTCTTATTACAACTCATACCCAGTTTTAAAAAAGAAAAGAAAGAAAAAAGTTTATCAGCAGTAATTTATGTAAGACCAACTAAACCGTTAACCCTAATTTGGTTATATCAAAACACCTAGAGTTCAAGGGTACAAAAAACATAAATTTAATGAATTTACATGTATACAACATATGTAAATACATGCATACTTTTGTCTTACCACATTGAATTCTACTAGGCAGAAGCCTGGAAACAAGAAAACTTCTGCTGTGTCTTCAAGCAATAGGAGTCTAGGAAGCAATCAGGGCATATAGGCTGCCCCAGCATTCACGAAAAGCCCACACCTCAAAAAGAGCTCTAAAATCAGTTTGAAACAAAAGAAATAAGAAGGCATTGAATAAAAAGAAAATGAAGAAAAGGTTGGAGACCAGGTATATTTCTTTGAGACAGAAGGCAACTCCCCATTGACTAGAACCATTTGGATTGAATCATTATTCAAATCAATCAAATAGTTCAATGTTATTTTTTTTAAAGGATAAAATGTTTTTGATGAAACCAACCAGGTAATTAATTAAATGAATGGTCAAGTCAGACAAAACAGTTCAGGCATGTGTGAGGAGATGCAGCAAGAAAGCTCAAATGAAAAGATCCTAAAAGTAGCAGAAAATCCAAATGAATTCATAATGAAAAACTGTGCCCAGAAAAAGGAAGAAGGCAAATGATGAGGCAATTGCTCCTCACGGACTGTGAATTGTGTCCTGTGAATTGTGTCGAGCAAATGAAGACATCTGATTAGCTCCTGGCTGTGCTGCTAATAAGGTAGAATTCTGCCAACTCCCTATGATTGCAGCAATTTTCAAAGCATTAGAATGTACATGAGACAAGTAAATGATGGGTTCAAGGAGGTGAATAAAGAAAAAGAGTCTACTATATATATATTTTAATGAAAAATGAAGGTGGAAACCAGCCATGAAATAATGTCACTGAATAAAAAATAAGGTGGCAGAAGGGGCACCCTGCAGCCCCAAAAGGTAACACCCTAGGCAGCAATAAACAGGCAGGTTCATAAAACAGAAAAGCACTTCCGCACCCTTTGCCAGCTATGTTTGAAAACAAATGCTTTGAAATAGTTCATTCTAGTTTTTTTAAATGAAACACGTCACAAACATTTCTGTGATGATGTCTAGTTAAGTGAGATAGAGGGTCGATGTGTGATGGCCACTGCTTTCCCTGCCTCCCTTTGCTGCGGGACTAATAAGTTGTAGCTCCCTGTGCAGATCCACATAAAATTTACCCATTAGCACCCAGTCAGCAAATATGCACTGAGCACCTACTTTGTGCCAGGCACTCTTCCAGGCACTGGGATTACAGCAGTAAACAAAACTAGCAAAAATCTCTGCTCTGATGGAGATAATATTCTACTTGAGCAGAGAGAGATGACAAGCAAAGAAATACATACATAATGTATGCAGGAAGTCAGATCATCATAAATGCCATGGAGACAGAGATTACAAGAGCAGGGAGGACTGGGATTCTTGGAGTAAGGAGATGCTTCATAGCCGTACACACAAATGGGATAACTGACTAGGGGCTGAAAGATGGCCTTGGGTCCTGGGCTTTTTTTTTTTAATTGTAGTAAATACTCAACATAAAATAGACCATCTTAACCATTTTGAGTGTATAAATTCAGTAGTGTTAAGTACATTCACATTGTTGTGCAACCAATCTTCCAAACTCTTTTCATCTTACAAAACTAAAACTCTGTATCCATTAAACAACTCCCCGTGCCTCATCATCCCAGTGCCTGGCGGCCACCACTCCACTTTGTCTCAATGAATGTGACTGCTCTTAGGTACCTTATGTAAGAAGAATCATACAATATTCGTCCAGTTCAGGGCTCCTTTTGGTGACTAGTGGAAACTACAATAAAATGCACAATCAGATTAGTACTGAGGATCTCAAGATAAAAAGTGGGGAGACAGCTAACAGAGGTTGTCAGGAGCACATAGAATTCTAGAGCCCCCCACTCCCCTCACTCCTGCCCCTGTGGTGTTACCTAGAACTCACAGCTGCTGAGCTCTCTTGCGGCTCCCACAGATGGAAGTGAGGAAAGCCAAGGGAGCATCTTTTTACTAGAAGCCGGCGGGATTCTTGGGCTCCCTCTTGACTGCCCAGAAACGCAGCCATGAAAGGGCAGGCACTCTCCGACCACAGAGTCCTCTCACTTCCCTATTCTCATTTATAACCATACACAGGTGGTGTTGAAACATACTCGGACATTGTGCTGGGCTGTAAAAAGGAAAAGGGAGCCCTGGGTTCTAATTTAAATGATTGATTTATTGTGTGATTTTGGGCAAGTGTCAACTGGTTGGTAGGATTAGTTCCTTTGGGAAACTGCCCTCCCTCCTTCATCAGATATACATATATGTAAATATACACATACAATAAAATAAATGTTCAAAAATTAGGGCTGGCAAATAATCCCATAGTGCCCAGCTCATGGAGGACATCCTCCGGAATGTTACACAGAGCACTTAGTTTGATGCACTGGGAAACAATACTGTACCGGAAAACAGACCAGGTTCAAGTCCTGACTTCAACAGTAGATTCCTTGTGTCCTTGGGCACATCCTTTCTCTTCTCAAGGTCTAATTTTCTTTATCTTTAAAATGAGTTCTTTATTTATTCCTTGTCCAGCTTCTCCACTAAAACATAAGCTCCTGCACAGCAGAGCCTCTGTTTTCTTGCTTGTTCTGTCTCCAGAAAGTAGAACAATACCTGGTGCCTAATGTGACACTCAACAATATTTGTCGAATGAATTTATGAATAAATGAGCTCTTGTTATCTGCTTAGCGATGTGCTAAGTGTTGTAGTAAACAAATATCTAATACATCAGAAGTGCTAAGAAAACGGTGCAATTCCAAACTAAATGGTACTGGTCACAGGGCTTACTTATGACCACCCTGGGCTGTTATCTTAAATGAACAATTGACAATTTTGATAAGGGAGAGAGAAATATGGCTATTTTGTAAAGATGACACCACAGAAAGATGAGACTTGAGCTGGGCTCTACAGAGCAGGTAGGTTTTGAGTAAGAAAGAAAATGAAGAAAATCCTTTCAGGTTGTTAAAAATATAACCAAGTGTAGCACAACCAAGTGACAGTGAGAAATCCATCCCAAAGGTCTTCTTTTACCTCTCCTCTCTTTCTAGGAGTTCAATTTGAGACATGTTGGATTTGATGTGCCTGCAGGAAATGTCTAGCTTACATTTGGAAATCTGAATTTGGAGCTTGGCCTAGAGATCTAGAATTGGAAATCATCCACTGAAAGGTAATAACTGCCATGGATGCCATCCAAGAAATCACAACTCACCTTAAAACTTATTCTAATACCCTACAGCTTTGCATCTTTCAAACAGAAGATGGATTCATGTTGAGAAACAATTCACCTATTCAACCTCAAATCCAGCCATGTAGCCATATTGCAAAACCAAGCAGATCCAGACTGTTCCTCAGGTTTGTACATGCCCAGCCTCAGACTCAGGTACCAGATACCAGTTTGAACCAGGAGGCAGAATAACCCGACATCTCAGTATGCCTAGGACATGCTAGTTTGTACCTATTGTCCCAGAATAATTACTGATAGTACTCCTTTCACTCTTAAAAGCATCCCAGTTTAGATGATAAATTATATAGTCAATCTACTAATTCCTCCAATAACCAATTTCTTGAATGATCCATTTCTCAAATCACCAATTTGCCTAATGTAATTAATCTCATTTAACATATTATTTTACTTGATTGATTTTCTTTTCTTTTTTAACTGGCTTTATTTATTTAGTTAGTTAGTTAGTTATTTTTAAAGTATATTTTATTGATTATGCTATTACAGTTATCCCATTTCTTTTCTCCCCTTTTTCCATCTCTGCCCTGTACCGCCCCCCACCCTCCAGCATTCCCACCTCCTTAGTTCATGTCCATGGGTTGTACATGGAAGTTATTTGTCTTCCCATTTCCTATACTACTCCTAACCTCCCCCTGTCTATTTTGTACCTATCAATTATGCTTCTTATTCCCTGTACCTTTTCCCCCCATTCTCCCTGTCCCCATCCCTACTGATAACCTTCCATGTGATCTCCATTTCTGTGATTCTGTTACTGTTCTAGTTGTTTGCTTAGTTTGTTTTTGTTTTTTAGGTTCAGTTGTTGATAGTTGTGAGTTTGTTGTCATTTTACTGTTCATAGTTTTTGATCTTCTTCATTTTCTTAAATAAGTCCCTTTAACATTTCATATAATAAGGGTTTGCTGATGATGAACACCTTGAACTTGACCTTATCTGGGAAGCACTTTATCTGCCCTTCCATTCTAAATGATAGCTTTACTAGATAGAGTAATCTTGGATATAGGTCCTTGCCTTTCATGACTTGGAATATTTATTTCCAACTCCTTCTTGCCTGCAAGGTTTCTTTTGAGAAATCAGCTGATAGTCTCATGGGAACTCCTTTGTAGGTAACTGTCTCCTTTTCTTTTGCAGCTTTTAATATTCTCTCCTTATCTTTAATCTTGAGTAACTTAATTATGATGTGCCTTGGTGTGTTTCTTCTTAGATCCAACTTCTTTGGACTCTCTGAGCTTCCTGGACTTCCTGGAAGTCTATTTCCTTCACCAGATTGGGAAAGTTCTCCTTCATTATTTGTTCAAATAAGTTTTCAATTTGTTGCTCTTCCTTTTCCCCTTCTGGTACCCCTATGATTTAGATGTTGGAGTATTTAAAGTTGTCCCAGAGGTGCCTTAGCCTCTCCTCATTTTTTCTGAATTCTTGTTTCTTCATTCTATTCTGTTTGGATGTTTATTTCTTCCTTCTGCTCCAAATCATTGATCTGAGTCCCAGTTTTCTACCCTTCACTGTTGGTTCCGTGTACATTTTATTTTATTTCACTCTGTATAGCCTTCATTTCTTCCTTCATTTTGTAACCAAACTCAATCATTTCTGTGAGCACCCTGATTACCAGTGTTTTGAACTCTGATTCTGATAGGTTGTCTATCTCTTCATTGCTTAGTTCTTTTTCTGGAGTTTTGATCTGTTTTTTCATTTGGGCCATATTTCTTTGTCTTGACAAACCTGTTACACTGTAAGGGGCAGAGCCTTAGGTATTCACCAGAGTGGGGCAACCCTCTTCACACGTTGTGGTGCTGTCTGTGGGGGAGCAGTCAGAGAGGGAACAATGTTGCTTGCTTGGCTCTCACCCCACTTTCCATCACTTCCCTAGCTTCCCACAAGCTAGACTGTACCCTTTTAGGTGCTGATTCCCAGGTGGGCAGGTACGTCCTAGGACCCCATGGACCTCTCCAACAGACTCTTCTATGAGACTGGGAGTTTCTCAATCCCCACAGCATTTTATAGCCAAAGGTTTTGAATCTATAGTTTCCCATGCTGAAACCCTGGATTTCACTGTCTGTCTCGCTCCTCAGTTGTTCCACCTGGCATGTCCATGTGCAAATGTGGGACTGCCCTGATCACCCTGCCTCACCCATGTGGTCCGACACTTTGCCATGCATTCTTTCCACCTGGCTGCCCATCTCCACCCCTCCTACTGGTCTGGATGAATGATTCTCTAACTCCTTGGTTATCAGAGTTCTATGCATTTTGATTTTCTGGCAGTTCTGGTTGTTTTTTGTTTTTAAATTGGTTGTTATCCTTCTTTAGGTTGCGGGAAGAAGCGAAGCATTTCTACCTATGCCTCCATCTTCACCAGAACCTGACTAATTTTCATTTCACTTCCATAATACCATTTTAAGAAATGTTTAGACTGGCAATTTTCGACCTGCATGCCATGGCACACTGGTGTGCCGCAAACATTTTTAAAACATGTAATAGCTGACTATTTAGTCATGGGCCCTCACCTCTTTTCCCTTATACTGTCAAATTAAAAAATGACAATAGCCAACACAATAGCAGTCTGGTGTGAATGAACCAAAATTATACCTATTTTTTGTCAGATTGGCAAAAAATATATTTTTGGTATACTGCAGAATACATTCAATGAAAACATTCTTCTGAATATGTTCTTTTTAAATAGTGCCATCTTACATATATTCCTAAATGTGAAGAACTCATATGAATATATTATCTTTATGAATAATAACTTTACAAAAAATATTTTATAATAATTCGTTCCATTCAAGAATAAATACTTATGAATATATTTTTATTGTGGTCCTCAGCTACTTCCCCCCTCCATTTCCCCTGCTTTCTGCCCTCAGACTGACTCTCGAGCCTGACTAGGGAAAAAATTGGTGAAAAGGCCTTATAATGCTATTAGAAATTCAAAATGAAAACCAACACTAAATAGTATAGACAGCATAAATAAGCTTGGTAAATTACCCCTTCAGTGAATTTGGACATGCAATGAATTAGCTCTCAGCAAACTGGCTTTCAGTTAATTGACTTTCAGCAACCTGACCTCTAGCCTTCCTAACCAGCCCATCTAAAATAAGTCAGCTATTACCCTACTCATGACCTCAACCACACCAAAATTCTCTTGGAGGATTTGTTTGCTTTCTGTAGCCCTATCGCAAGCTCTGGCATGTAAGTAAATGCTCAATAAATATTTGCTGAATAAACAACAATGAATTAATAAATGCACAAGGGATCCCAAAAGAATCTCTAGCTTCATAATAGAAACAAGAAAAAACATAAATTCTATATTAATCCCCATTTTAATACCGATCACCCTCATCTCAATCACTCTCCTTTTCCACTGAAAAATAAACAGAAGCTAGTAAGCAAAACTATTTTTTAATTGGGTATAAAAAGAACAGGGAGGAGGGGAGTCAGTATTCAAGAGATGAGCAAGCTTATAACAATGTTTTAATCAAAGAGGACCTGTTTGACCATCTGAAATCAGAATGCACTGAAGAAAATCTCTACCCCAGATGTTACACCATTGCCCATTTAGTACAGAGCTACTTGAGAGCAGATGGTGATGAGTCAGGACTTAACAAAGACCTTAATGGCTCTCCTGCCAGCCCTTGGGCCATCATTTGCATAGGAAGCAGATTTGGCTTGGCTGCTGATGGCGATGGACTCTCACCCACTTGGACATGACCTCATTTTCATGTCTCTATTTTCCATCTCTGCTATATACAGTCATAACCTCCTGGGAAATACCATGCCACAAAAACATAAAATAAAAGCAAGTCTGGATCATCTGAAGCACTATTTTAATTATGATTTTACTGACATACCTTCTCATTAGAAATTCATTTTTAATCAGTCTAACACATTTGAATCAGTGTGACGTGGTTTTCTTTTCACTCATTTAATGTCTCAACTCAGAAGTTTATAGCATTGCATCAGGGCAATTATATGAAGAGAGGCATTTCTAAAGATGCGTATAATTTTACTGTGGGTTCACACTGTTTATAAATTAGGTTTATAGGCCTCACCTCACCTCCAGATGCACTTATAATCATCAAGAGAGAAGAAAGACATTTCACAAATGAAAGCATAACCTCTTTCCCATTTGGAAACAAATCACCCAATCCTAACAAACACAGAGGCCTTTTTTTTTTTTTTCCACTTAGCTGATTTACCTGGGGGGTTGAGAGGACAGGAACAAGGTCTTCATTTATCAGCCATTTCAACTCACCAAGGTCCAGCCAACAACATATTTCCTCAGGAAAGGACAGGAGACAGAGGAGCTGGAGAGTAATATTATTAATTGTACTTTCTGAGAGCAGGAGTTCATGGGACACAGTGGGAATCTTGGAAAATCTCTCTGTCTTCCCCTTTTCTTGAGTCCCTCAGAATTACCTAACCCGAAGTTCCAAAATCTGAGTCTCATTGTTTCCCAGCTTTCACATACTCGATGTTCCAGGCCAAATCTATCTCTTCCTTTGATTTAGAATTCTTAAAATCTCATTAATTTACCAAGGAAAACAAAGTAAATTTTATCACAAACACTTTAACAAAGTCCCCTATTTTGTAGCAGTGCTGCTTAGAGGGATGCCAACAGTGGTACCTAAGACACTGTTTTTGAAAGTGTAATTCAAGCCTAGAAAATGCTGAATTTATGTTTTTAATGAAATAAAATATATTAGTATAAAATAGAAAATATTAGAGTGCATGCCACATAACCAATTTCTGTTTCAGATATTATGTGTGTGGAAGTATATGTGTACTGAGTCAAATGTACAGTTATTTTTACAAATACCCACATAATGCTTAATCTGTATTGGGGATTATGCTAGAGGCATTTACATACTTTAATTCATTTACTCTTCAAGATTGTCCGATGAGATATGACTAATTTTTACCCCACTTAGATAGCTGAATAAACTAAGGCACAGAGAATTTAAGTAATATACCCACGATGTTTCAGCTAACGAACGAGTGGCAGTTGGGATCTGGATGTAGGCGGTGCAGCCCTAGGGTCTGATCTAGGTTCGCCCTTTCACTTCCCAGACCTGCGTGGTGAGCCCAGCTAAAACATCCTCATCTCTCTGCTCTCATAGGAGGCACTGTCAGAGCTCCATCCAGCCTGCCTCACCTAAACATATTTTCTGCTATAGGTTTTCATTTAAAAGAGGGAGAGAGAGTTTGGTAAACACCAACTTCAGGGGATTACATATGATGTATATCCTAGGTTAGTTCCAATTTCAAATATTATGTGCAACACCCTTATATCATTAGGCCATGTGATTTAATGCTTTGCTCAGGAAATTAGGTCCCTATATCATATATTCCAGTGTCACTAATGACACCACCCTTGCCACCGATCATAAACTACAGATCTTCTGCCTTGATCACTTGTCCCTGGAATAGTGCTAGCTCTTACATTCAGTGGCCCGAAACCCATGGTGCCAGTTAATTTTATATATATATCTGTTTATTTTCTGACAAAACTATTACACCATTAGCAGTGAAACCTAAAGCTTTTGAGAGGCTACTTAGTCTTCAAGTGGGGGGCGCTATAGAATTAAGTCATAAAATAACCACTGCAGAGTTTATTTTCCTTATCCTAGTTTACAACGAACAGGCTAACTACAAGGAGACCATGTAATCCAAGGAAAACATCCTTAAACTTCCAGTCACAAAACCTCTGCCAAAATTATGTAACTTAGGCAAATCACTTATTCACAACAGCTTCCCTTAGTTAGAATTTTATACTTTCCAGAGCCCGCTTATGTTCATGATTTTTTTAGACTCTAACAACCCGCCTGTGAGGCAGGTAGAAATGGCTATTGGAGAGGGGGCATTTCCATCCTCCTTCCCCTCTCTCTACGCCCTTTGCCTACCTCCCTTCCTTCTCTCCCAGCCACAGAGCTCCCTCCCCCAAAATAGAAGCAACAGCTAATCACTGGGGCCAGAGAGCACAGTAGTCCCTAAGGATGGTTCACTAGCAGGCAGCCAAAGTGAGCTCTCCGTGAGATTCATACAGCACTTCCTAGCCCCTGTGGTGATCCCACTTAAGGCAGCCTCTTCTCTCTTGCTCTCCGAGGAGGCATCCTCAGCACTCCATCCACAGCCCTTGTACCAGTTCTGTGCACCATCCAGCTTCTGCTACTCTGTTCCTAATGGCAGTGTCTGTGACCTTCTTCAGAAGATTAGCTGAGAACCACTTCTCCCAGATGTTCTTAGAGCCATGGGTGCAGGAGGTCTTGTCCCACCCCGACCCCATCCTAGGGTGGCTCCTAACCAGTGACTGGGTGTTCAGGAGTGTGACCACCCAGCTCCCACACCTCCGTGAAACCAAGTCCAAAGTGTCAGTTATACTGAGAGCCTGGCAACGTCAGGAGTCTGAGGGTTCTCCTGGAATGGTACCCTTGCTTGGCTTCACCTTTCCTGTTCTCTGCACCCACTCTCTTGAGGGTGTCCTCTGTGGGCACTTTCTGAAGAAATCACTAACACCTATATCCTAGCCATAGGGCCTGCTTCTGAGAACCTGACCTAAACTCTCTCCCTGTTACAGGTATAGGCCTGTCTGAGGAGATGGGCCTGATCAGATTTTCTCTCTTTCTGTTTGGCCTCCTCTTCACCAGCAACTAGGTTAGGTCAGGGCCTGCTCCAGGGAGGTGACAGCCATCTTAGATTCAAGGAGGAAGCAGAAGCCTCATCCTTCAAGCCTTGGCTGGATTCTCCAACCACTTCAACCAGAGCCATGCTTCGGAGTTCAGCATTCATTGGCCAGCTACTAATACATGAGGGCTTTGATATGCATCTAGATACTGCTCTTAAACAGCTCTGTCAGCTAGAAACCCAAGGGGAAGACTGGTAAGTGATTTAAGGTACTGATCCTAAAACTATCATAATAGCAACAGAAACCTCACCTCTAGCTCCCTACAACTGTGTTATCAACCTTTCGACAGTAAAATAATCCCATATAGTTTAACAGCTAGAAGAGATCTTTGAGATATATCCCTTAGCACACAGATGAAGGAACTAAAGCTAAAGCCAGGCATTTTCCCAAGGTCACATCACTGATGATAAATCTTTTCAATAAATATGAGTCTCTAGACTTAAAGCAGGGCGGTGGGTGCTGGCCACGGAACCAGGCTGGCGTGCAAGAGGAGAGCAAGTTGACTGCTATCTTCCCAAATCCTGCCCCCTGATCTCAAGTATTTGTAAACACACTCGTGACAATTGATTGGCTTGAACTGCCTGATCTTTCCCCCATTAAGATAAACAGCATGAAACATAGATTAACTCTCATCATCTGCCTTGAAGAAAACATAATCAATACAGTCAGTTTGTTAAGGAGATTCTTAGTTACATCATACTACATATACCAGACCTAGCACCATGCCTGCCACATGGCAAGTGCTCTGATTTCTTAGGAAATACATTGGACAAAAATCCATACTGAGCACTTAACTACGATTGCAAGGATCCTGCAGCTTATTCATGGGAGACCTATAATAGAGTTTTAAGAAAATATCATGAAGTATTGACATATTTAATTCTACCATGCAAATTATAAATCATTTTACTAGCAGTAAAATATAGCTATAGGATATATATTTATATTTCTGCATTCAAGAAATAGTAACACATTTAAATGTTAAGGAATCACTTTTTTCAGATATGTGTTTTCTATTCTACTTATGCATAATTTACTCACCAGCTAGCCCTCACTACCAGCAAAGCAATATAATCAGATGCAAGAAATTTTAAAATTGAGAAAACATTCCATTCATTAATTTGCTTTTCCTTGAAAATAGAAAAATATCACTACTGTTTGACCTTATCCATGAATGAATGAATGAATGGTCCGGCTTATATAACAGCACCGTTCCCTTAAAATATTAGTTTGAAAACACTACACTAATGCAATCTTCACATGAATAAACTCTAGCACAGATTAGTATTAAGCTAGCTTAATGCAGACAGCTGAATCAATATCTGGTCCATACACACTCAATGGCTGTTGATTTCAAAGTAGGAAAAACTTCTACAGCCATAAACACATGAAAATGTTGAAATAAAAGTGTAAGTATAAAACCCCAAAACTAAAGACCCAAGCAATGTTCACAAATTGGGAGACTAGAGATTAGACTCTGTTCTTCTTTGTAGACAATAAACTTGTACAATTTCTTTAAAAAGGGACCTTTGGCCCGGCTGGTGTGGCTCAGTGGATTGAGCGCCGGCTGGGAACCAGAGGGTCCCAGTTCGATTCCCAGTCGGGACACATGCCTGGGTTGCGGGCCAGGTCCCCATGAGGGCCAGGTGAGAGGCAACCGTACATTGCTCTTTCTCCCTCCCTTCTCCTCTCTCTGAAAATAAATAAAATAAAATCTTTAAAAAGGGACCTTTGCAGTATATTCAAGAATAGAGTTAGTGATTACTCTTTAAATGTCTACAAACTTTAGGTGTATTTCTCTATAAAATGTGTCAGAAGGGGAGCAGATTGTCTAATGGTACGAGCAAAGTATTGAGAGGGAAAGAATCGTAGCATCTAGACTTTTTCCCTTTATTGAGAAGGTGCCCAAGGTCAGGCATAGAGAGCTGGGAAGGGAAGAAGTAGTCCAAGCTATGATGTCACTGAAAGGCAACCCAGAGGTGAGGGTGTGCTGCGCAGGGACAAAAACAATCAATTCGATTGAACTGATAGGCATTAATTGCCCTCCTCGTGTCAAGCTTCATGCTATGTGCTGAGGATAAAGAGATGAATAAAACACCACCCCTGCCTGACATGAAACCAAACTGAATAATCATTAAGGAGATACTTAGAGGAGAGAAGGGACCATAAAAGGGTAACTGAGGGGCCCTTGGGAAGCCAGATGGACACCCCAGCTTTGTCTTGGTGGTGGGTAGGAAAGATAATCTGATTGCGGTTGAAAAAAGGACTCTAGTCTTCGTGTACACCAGCTGACAGAGCCACTGCTTTCTATCGGCTGCTACTCTGAGCCATTAACTAGCAGCCATTCCCTATAGCAGCATGAGGAGCAAGACCATGGACAAAATCACAGGCTGTTGGAAATTATCGTAAATTTACTACCAGTATTATTATCCCCGTTTGACAGTAGATAGATTGAGGCTTAGGAAAGGTAATACCTTGAGCACTTTTCAAAGCTATCAAGTGAAAGAACTAGTGTTCAAATCACCATCCATCTCCCGTCAAAGTCTAATATCTTCCCTACTCCCCACTGCCTCTTTATGTCGGAGTGTGTCTGACTACATAATACTTTTGCCCCATTAGATCCCTGAGAGGACAATAGGGAGACTATGTCCTTCTCTCTGACTTACAGTCAAAGTCTCGATTGATAAAAGGGTCCATGAAATTCCAAACATGACATAAGCACTTCCTGGCCAGAGGAATGAGATCCCCAAAGACCTCCATCCTAGATGCCCCTCAAAAGAATGACTATGCTCACAGAAGGGCACGTTTCAGGGGGCTCTTGTGCTGGTTTCAGCTGGGGGATGTGGATACTCCAAAGAGTGCATGAGGGTCAGGAAAGAGCCAGAAACAGCCCCCTTCCCATACAATATTCATTCTCCCACAGCATGCCTGTTCTGCAGTGGCCCTCATCTATCTAGGCTTGCAGGCTGGAGTACAAATAAAGCAGGAAAAAGTCACCGATATCCTGCAACTTCCTACCTAGTCGATGAGGGAAAAGATGATATATAAAAAGCAAAGCAATGGGGAAGATCCTTTTAGATGGTAATAAACATGATGAAGAAACATTTTAAAGGGTGGGGGAAGAAGGGAAAAGTGGGGAGCATATTGGTTTAGATAGGATGGTCTGAGATGCCCAAATCACTAGCCCCTTTGAGATCTAAGATTGGTGATTAGGTCAAACTTATTGTGCCTGGCTCCTCCTTCCTCCCTAAAGAATTCCTTTCCCAAAGAATCCTTAACCCTATACAGTCTCTGGCAGCCCTGCCCTGCCAGTCCAACAGACAAGTCCAGGCACGTCCAGATTCCCCTTACACAAAAGCTGGCATCTCTCTCCCATCAGCAGTAGCATCGGTATTATTGCTACCACTATTGCAGCAAGACTGCACACCTACTTACCAGCTGCAGCTAAGAAAGAAAAGAAACAGAAACGAGGAAAGAGCAGGTGGATGTAGGCTTCCAAAAAACAAATAAAAGCGGGCTTTGTCTTGTAACTCAAGGGCAGCAGAAGATACATACACTTTTTTTTGGCATAACAACCAAGATCTATGCAAGCAGGTGAATAACTCTTTAAATACACTCAATGAGAAAATTAACTCTCACAGTGTGAAATCTGACTTTTTTTTAGGTATCTGAAGTCAATATATTGTAAAAGAAAAAGTGAGCTGCCCCCTGAAGTCAAGACCACCCATCATCCTCCCCCTCCCTCTCTCCCCCCTGTCTTGGAGGCTCTTCGTTCTCCTGCCCAGCTAAAGACTGGGGAGAGACTCGCAGGGACTCATACCCTGCGATAAAGGGGTCAGGGTGTTTGAGGCACAAAAACAGGGAAGGCAGAGAGAGAAGACGGTTTCATAAGGAAAGGAGGATGGAGAGGGTCTGGCCTGAACACTCTATCCACCAAGAGAACGCCCACCTGGGACTGTCTCAAAGGCCGGCTCAGGGAAGCCTTGCTGGTGAGCAGGGCACAAAAGATCGGTCAGCCACACTCAGGTTGCAGCCCCTCAGCATTTCACTCTCTCCCCTACCATGCCCTTACACTCTGTACATTCCATCATAATGAACTTGGAGTAAGAAACTAAAATAAATTGGGGGACGGGAGTGGAGGAGGATGTGCTTGTATGAACTTCCCAGAGAGAGGGAAGTACACCACTCCCCACTACACCCCACAGCCCCCAAACCCCAGCAGCACCTGAAACACCTTCAGAGGCAAACAAAACCATTTGCAGCCATCACCTGGTCCAAGGAAAGTTGATTTTCATGACCCTTTTCTTTTTCCACCCCAGAAAAGACCCACAGATTACCACCTCACCCTACCCCCACTCAACCCTACCTATCTCCACCCCTTCCCTAGCCCAGAATAGACTTTCATCTTCATAATCGTTAGCATCATAATTGTTTTCTCCCTTTCTCTTTCCATTTTACTGACTCAACCTGATTACATGATTATGGGATCCTCCCTCCCGCCAAGGGGAATCATTCCACATTTTATTTTACAGTATATTCATATAAGTTCCTGTATTTCCAAGGCACCCAGATCACATACAGGTTAGCACTGCCAGTAACAAAATTATACAACTACCCTGGCTTCACAAGCAAGATACAATGATATGCTTTACAATTCTTTCCCTTTAATACTGCCAAAGATGATACATTACAAAAACAAAATCACATGCCTTTTACACTCCAGTGTGAAAGCATATTATTTATGTTAAAATTAAACCATTTGAGAAATGGGAAGAATAAGAAGAGTTTCAAAGCTTAATATCTAAAATATCGCCCTGGCTGCTGTAACTTAGTGAATCGAGCACAGGCCTGCAAACCAAAGGGTTACTGGTTTGATTCCCCATCCAGGGCACATGCCTGGGTTGCAGGCCAGGTCCTGTGGGGGGCGCATGAGAGGCAACCACACATCAATGTTTCTCTCCTCTTTCTATTTTCCTTCCCCTCTCTCTAAAATAATTATTTTTTTAAAAAAGATACCTAAAATATCCCCAAATGCCATCTTTCTCTTCTAACTGCCAGTTCATACATTCAGTTTCCATGCCTTGGAAGGAGAAGAACAGAGGAAAGCAAGGGAACATTTAACTCTGAAACTCATGGCTTCTTAGGCTACTTCTGTAAAAACTATTTAATACTTAAATAAACTAAAATCCTAAAAAATAAAAAAAGTTAATATTAAGAAGAGATGGTAAGATAGGAAGCACCTGGAGAAAATTTCTCCAGTCAATGACAGGAAATTCAAGCTGCAGGCAGTTCACAGAGCTGACCACAAGTCCAACTCTCTCAGTTCAAATCCAGTTCGCCTTTCCACCACACCACAAGGGCATGTCTGACCCCAGTGCCAGAACATGGGGGTGATGCTATGGCCCCATGTTATGTTCCAGAACTGCTTGTACCAACAGCTTGCCAAACAGCTGAGCAAAAGACTCTGCTCCCAACATCTGCCACTCCAACAGCTATCAAACCTTAAGTGTGGTTAAAAGCAAGTCCATCCCCCCACCCCCTCACCCCCTGCCCAATATTAAATCACAAAATCAGGAGACTCAAAAGAAGGGCTTGCTCCTCACCCACACCACACCCATCTCTGTGCCAATCCAAGTTTGTTCTTTCTTCAACACCCCCACCCTTACCATCCCTGATTTTTATTACTGTAGCCTTTATTTGATTTCTAAATGTACCTGGATGGAATATTCAAATCCTGACTGGAATTGCATGAAGAAAACTTACTAGTTCCTGGCTAGAACAAAGTCAAATCATATGGTCAGGCTAGGGTTGATCCTGGCTCCCAGAAATGCTGGCTCGCAGTCTTGGGGTTCCACAGCCTTTGAGGGTCTTCAAGGCAGTCGGGGTACAGGGAGACACAGCAGGGCCAAACACCCCAAACTCCTGCTGTGAGGTCATCAGTGGGCTTTGGGGTGCTCACCACATCCTTGCATGGCAGCAGACACTCTCGGAATGACAAAGCTGCTCTCGACTTTTATATTGTATGCCTGAAACCCATTGATGCCTCAAGCACCAATTCAAATTGATAGTATAAGCTCAAAACACATATGGACTGGCCTAATGCTATCTGTAACAATTGTTGGTTCATGCACAGGCTCCTATTTGCTTCTTTAATGCCCTCAGACAACCTTTAAATTTGTAGACAGTTTCACTTTCAGAGGGTCTCTCTCTCTTCCTCCCTCCCTCCCTCACACTCTCTCTTATAAAACAGGCACCTCCTGAACAAAACTACCCACCTTCTGATTGGCTTTAAAAAGAACAGATTGATGTAGTTAAAAGACAGGACATGTTCTGTCTGCAGGCCACACGGAGATATTCCTGGGAGGTCTGCCACAGTGCAGTGGTTCTCTCTGACGAAGGCATCCCCAGCGACCCCTCACTCCAGGCCTGGCAAGTTTAAAAGGCAAGAGAAAACAAGACAGCCAAGGCCGAGGCAAGACTGCTCAGCTAACACCTGCACTACTACCTCTGGCTCAAGTGTTCCCGCCTGCTGCCTGACCTGCACAGGACAGGTGGCTGGGACAGGATTTGAAAGCAGTGCACACACCACTACACCGCATGCTGATGGAGAACCTGCTTCCTCAGAATAAAACTTGCAATCATTTCGCTGGAGAATACACTTGCCTTGTGACTGGGGTGCTGCCATCTTGCCATGCCACGTGGCGCCTTCAGGGAAAGTGTGGCCAAGAGGCTCCTCCTCCATTCCCAAAGGCTGCTCTCTCCCTTTTCCAGCAGCTGGGAAGCTGCTCTTCTCTGCAACCTTCTCTGCTTCCCTCGCCATCATCACGGGGCAGCAGGAGTGAAAGTTTGTTTCTGGTCCTTTCTTTATGATAAAGTCCCACAACCGAAGTTGCTGAGCTCGGAGATACGTCTATTTTAAAAACTTTGGGGACATAACGCCATGTTGCCCTGAGTGTAGACACACATTTGCCCTTCCAGCTCCCCTCTTTTTGGAGAAACACTTTCCCTTCCACAGTAATCCTGGCCATAACATGTGGCCCAGATGGGGCTGGTCCAGCTCCTTGGCCCTGGAGCAGAGAAGGTGACCTGGCCTGGTCAGTATGAGGCTCCAACCCCTTGACTCAGTACTAAGTGGTTCACAGATGGCCTCGTAACCCAAGCCAAGCTAACTGGAGTTTCCTCAGGAGTTTAGCTAGAGACAATTTAAAAGACACCCACTAACAGGCAAATATAGACAGAAGTGGATTAGTGACTGCCTGGGGCTGAGCTGTTGGGTGCAAAATGAGTACAACACATTGGTATGAGGTTTCTTTTGGGAGTGATGAAAATGCTCTAAACTTGACTGTGGTGGGGATTATAGAACTCTGTGAATATACTAAAAAGTATTTAACTGTATGATTTAAATGGGCGATGGGGGTGGTACATGAGTTATATCTGAATAAAGGCGGTAATTTTTTTTTCAGATGCTCGCGCTCACTCTCCCCCTCTAGAACTGCAGGCGGTTAAGGATGTTGCAAACTTGCATCTGCCAGCAGCTCTCTCCTCGCCCTGCAAAGGGAGCCTGCCGGAGAGTCCAGCCATGCAGAGGCAAGCGAGTAAGAGAGACAGAGAATGAATCACTTCAATGACTGGATCCAACTTTTCATCGAGCCATTTCCATTCCTTAAACTTCTTGGCTGCATAAGCAAAAAAAAAAAAAAAAATTCCCTTTTTTGTTTAAACTAGTTTAAGCTTAGCTTCTGTCACAACCAACCAAGTCCTGATACAGCTTTCCTGAAAGACTATCCAAATATGTTCCCTTATCAGCTGTGAATAAGAGTGCCTATCCCCCCTCAAAACCCTGCCAAATAGAATAATTCTATTATTAAAAAGGTTTTGTTTTTTTCTTTTTTATTGCTACTAATAAATAGTTACCTTTAATAATAGCTTTGTTCATAGATATGCAAAAGAATTTAATTTCTAGCAAGGCTGAATATTAATATCAATCCTTATCTTTTCCCTCTTTTAATTGTCTATATTTGCATAAACTATGTATAGGATGTTAATAAACCTTTCTTCTATGAATACTTTTTCTAGTTGATTTTTGTGATAGTTTTTACATGCAAAAGTATCTATGCATAAAACCTATCAAATATTTCTTTGCAATGCTATTGTTTTTATTTTTAGAAAGTCTTTTCCCATCCTGAGATTAGACAAGCATTCTCATAGTTTCATTTTTTAATTGAACACCTTGATGCACCTGGCATTTCAAATTATAAAAGATCTTAGAATGTTCAGGATATATCAAAATAGCTCACTAATTGTCCCAGTATTTATTAAATAATTCTTCCCTTTTCAACTTATTTATTATGGCTATATGTCTCAAATATTAAATTCATTAGCATAGTAGGGTTTCTTTCTTGACTACCTATGTGGTTACACTGAACTGAGTACCAGTCTTGGCAGTTACTCTGCTACTTTACCTAGCATAGCTTTGCAATACTTTGAAATAACTTTGGATATTTTTATTTTGGTAAAATATGCATAATATCATAAAATTCAGCATTTTAACCATTTTTGATACGCAGTTTCATGTCATTAAGCACTTGGACAATGTTGTCCAATCATAATCTCTACCTTCAGAACCTATTCACCCCACAAACGGAAACTCTGCGTCCATCAAACAGTAATGCCACTCCTCCCCGTCCAGCCCAGGCAACCACTGTCCTACTTCTCTGCCACTGTGCATTTGATCATTCCAGGTGCCCCATGGATGAGGGGCCACACAGTATTCATCTTTTATGTCTGGTTTATTTCATTTAGCACAATATCTTCAAGGTTCTTCCATGTTGCAGGACATATCAGAACTTCATTCCTTCTTAAGGCTGAATAATACTTCATTTTATATATATAATATATATGTTCATGTAACATGTATATTCATATAATATGTGTATATATTACATTCTGTTTATCCATTCATCTGTCCATGGACAATTTGGGTTGTTCCCACCGTTTGGCATTGTGAATAATGCTGCTGTAAACACTGATGTAAAAATACCTCTTCGAATCCCTGCTTTCAATTCCTTCGTGTATATACCCAGAAGTAGAATTGCTGGACCAAAGGGCAGTTCTGTGCTAATTTTTGAGGAGCTGCCATACTGTTTTCCTCAGCAGCTGCACCATTTGACATTCCCACCAGCAACGCACAGGGTTCTGCTTCTGCCACTTTCTCACCAACACTTGTTTCTTTTTTGATGATAGCCACTCTAGTGGGTGTGAAGTGGTGTAATACACTTGACTACACGAAGGTGTAAGTGTTCTCTTATTATGATTCTTTGTCAAAAACTGTTTTGGCCATTGTCTATTTTTTTCCTCCCAGGACCATTTTGGAATTATTTTTAAGTCCCCAAAATATCTTATATGAATAACAATTACAATTCTATTGAACTTATTTCAAAAAAGATGAACACAATTCATATCTTTAAGACATTTCACCCCACAGTGCTTATCACCAAAGAAATAAAATCTTATTTCCCTTAATAAAGTTTTATTTTTCTTTATATGGGACCTAAACATTCCTTGTAAGATTATCCCTTGGTGCTTCCTATTTTTGTGCTATTGTGAATGGAATAATCAGCCTCTTTTTTGAGAATTTTTGGAGGAAGAAAACCCATAATCAACAATAGCCCTCATTTATGAAACACCTGCTAATTTAAGATCAGTGATAAAGGTCAACAGTGCTTGTCTTCTACATGGAAATTTACTGTGACAGAAAAAGGAAATGTGGTTAAAACATCATTGGACTGCCTCTCTTAAAGGCCCAGGACATCGCTCCAAAGGAGGCAAGTAAAGTTGTGGATGATTTCATGTTTCCTCAATGTCTGTTAGAGCTACCATTAATTTGGAGTCGAATTCATGATGCATGAGTTTTATTGTGTCCTGCATGTACCTTACATTACACTGGCCTCTCCTGGTACATTTATATCCATTTTGTTACTTCATTAATACACCATTTAAATTATTACCTAAGTTTACACCTGTATCTCCCCTCTACAATATATTTATATATTTGTGATTTACTTACTGTCAACTCTTCAGTCAGAAAAAACATCTTTAATTTTACTACAGTCCCTACTAGAAATATGATTCATTTTATAATCATTTACTTTAACATATTCTACTCTGCTACGCATTTTCCTGGCTCATTACATAGAAAAGCTTCTATTGATAAGATTCTTTCCTCCTTAGGGGAAAAATGTTAAGTCTGTTCTAGGTACTAAGTACAGAATGCCTATATAATAATACACATCAAAAATCCATGGTTTACAAAATTGAACCTACATAGCCTATTTTCTAGAAATGTAGGAAAGTTTTCTGATCCCCTTCCAGAAATGGAGTAAGAATGTCAAGAAAGAACCAAGGTAACACCTAATGCATCTTCCTCCATGCCTTTTCTTCCCCTTGACAATAGAAACAAACAGTCTGCGGCATTTTAAGTCTGGATGAGGTCACGACGCAGCCCTGTTTGCCTCCATCTAACACTCACCGCCACCACATTAGGGCCCGCGGAAAGCACATGGGCTGTGGCTTCCCTATTTTTTAAGAGTCATACTTTTGGCCAAGAAAGAGCAACGAAGAGTATTTTTGTACTAGAGAAACAAACAAAAAAGGGAACAGAAACCTATCCAGGTGAACAGTGGCCCTCAGTCAAGCCATTATAAACCCTCTGGCTTATGACACCTATTTTAATATACTTGTTCTCGTCCACCAGTAGCTCCACTCTCTTTCCAAGCCTTCTTTTATGCACACAAATAGGTCAAGTAGCAATAATATAAACTTCTCAAAGTTGGAACAAAAAATGACATAATTACTGTGAATGACTCACAGCATTTTTTTCCACGCTTCTGAGACTCTTCTGACTATTAAAATCTCCATCTTCAGAAGAAGGCCAAATACATTTGGGATATACATTCTAATTTTAGACTCTAGAATATAATATATTTTATCGGATATAATAGTGCAATTATTGCTCTTAGGAAACAGTATCAGTTGTTACTAACTAGGGAAAAGAAAAAATATCCAAATCAACCATTAGCTTGCTTTGCTTTTAGTGCTCAACTCTTGATTAAAAAAGCGACCAAAATTGTATCTATTTCTTAGTTTGGGGGTTGGAAGGACAATCTCAAACTAATGACAACTCAAAAGAATAAATCAGAGAGGAAAGTCATCTGAAAGATACAAACCCGTCACTTTAATTTTCCACAATTCTAGTTAACAGAAAAATCTTCTGTCTCCACTAAATTGCTTCTATCCTCTGTTCTTATAATCCAAGTCCCATCAGAGAGTATTCTCATAAAATGGTCCTGACACTACATAATTTGTCTAAAAGCATAAACTAAATAATAAAAAGATCTTTAAATTGAAAAATAAAAAGAGAATGGCTGTTGTATAAAGATAAGCAAATAGCATAAATGAACTGTGACCATTTTTAAGTCAATATATATTTTAATTGACACATTATACAGCCAAAGCCTCTATCCAAGTATCTTTTACCATCTCTGTGTCTATCAGGATAGGCTAAATTCTGCCGTGGTAACAAATAAACCCAAAATCTTAGTGGCTGACAAAAATACACATTAATTTCACGCTCACACTAAATGCCCATCATGGGTCAGCTTCAGCTCTGCTGCACTGTCTTCAATCCGGGATCTTCACCTGAAACCGTACTTGTTGTTAGGAAGAGGGTGTTGACACAGAGAAGGAAAAGAAAGTATCATGAAGCAAAAACTGGCTTTTAAAGTCTTTGCCCCAAAGTAACATGTTCACATTTCATTGGCCAAAGCAAGTCACCTAAGTTAAGAGGGCAAGAATATATAATTGTCTTCTTAGCTAGTCTCCTTATCTCTTGTCTACTTCCTGTCAAGCCAACCTCCCCATCCTCTACCATTGCTCCCTGGGGACCCTCTGGAAATCTGGCCATGTTCCTTCTCTGCCTAGAAATTTCTACAAGCTGGGCCTCTCTTTTTAGTATCTGTATCAGCTTGGGGTGTGTGGCAATGGGCCTGAGGATTTTTGTAGTAAACATGGTGAGTTTTTCAGAATGCTGGTTTTACTTGAAGATTTGGAAAGAAGAAAAAAAAATGAGCAAGAGTTTCTAATGAAAGTTAATGTTTGAATGGGGTCTCATTGGACTATCCCACATCTCCTGGTACCATGGGTGCAGACTCATTTATTCTCAAGGATTCTTTAATGAAAGAAGTTGAAAAGGACCAGGACTCATATTATCTAGCACTTTCTACCCCTCTAGAATGGCACTGTCCATTATACTAACCACATGTGGCTATTGAGCACTTGAATTGTGGCTAATGTGACTGAGGAACTGAACATTTAATTTCATTTATTCTAATTAAATTTAAGTAGCCACATGTATCTAATGGCTACTGTACTAGACTGCACTGGTATAGAGCATTTCCATCTTTGGTAGGCAGAAAAATGGCCTTCGAAAGATGCCCTTGTCCAAATCCCCAGAACATATGTTATGTTACATTTCAAAGGGGAATTGAGGAAGCAGACAGAATTAAGATGACTAATCAGTTGACCTTAAAATAGGGAGATTATCCTGGATTACCTAGGTAGGCCCATTTTTCTTTGGTTCCAATCCAGAAACAACATCCTCACCTTGTTTCCCCTTAGAACAGTTGAGGTAAGCAGTTGGATTCAAGCAGCTCATTTACTAAAAACCAAGGAACTGGGAAAATCCACAAAGTAAATGCAAATAGGATCAGTCAAACACATAAAGGAATCTGACCCCAAGATCTCAGTAAAAAAGTACAAAAGCACTTTACTGAGCCCCAGATCTCCTCTACTCCAGTAACTGCTCTAAGACCACAGACCATTTAGGGTAATGTACACCCATATTACTTATTTATAATTCTTTTCCGTGGACTTCCCTGCCCCAAGGTCAAAACTACAGCTTATTACTGTTCATCAAAATGCGAGGGCTATCTATAGAACTATTCCCTCCAAGTACTACCTTCCAAATTACAATCAGAGGAACAAACCCAGTTCTGAGTTCTCTCCCAGGATTCAGGGGCAACCCAAGGAATAATGCTACACACTCGGGTCAGTGGTCAACTCCACCCACTCACTCATCTGAACTCTGACTCACCCCCAAGGTCCTCCCCCTTCTTCCCCACATGGCCCGCCCTTCAGGGAAGTGGTCTTTTATAATTAGAGTTTTAATATTTAAAATTAGCTTACGCACACAGTGACCATGACACAAACAGAATGCAGCAGGTCATTCTCTCACAAAGCCTTCCTGAGTAACTATACAAGTCTTCCTAACACTGCAGCCAGTTCAATATAGGTAGTCCAGATACGTTTTAACTCTTTAGGACCTAGAAGTGTGCCCGTTACAGAGTCAAACGCACACTCTTACTCTTTATCTACACAGATCCCTATCCGATATTACTCTGGATGGGAAAAGAAACTTTAGCAAAAGCCAATAGCAAAATATTATTAACTACTACTTTTTATTGAATTTGTCGGTGTGACATTGGTTAATAAAATTGTATAGGTTTCAGGTGTACAATTCTATAATATATCATCTGTATATTGTATTGTGTGATCACCACCACAAGTCAAGTCTCCTTCCATCACCATTTATCCCCCATTTACCTTCTTCTATCTCCCTCCACCCTCCTTCCCCTCTGCTAATCACTGTGTCTATGAGTTCGGGGGCGGGGCGGGGGGGGTTTGTTTTGCTTAATCCCCTCACCTTTTTCACCAAGCCCTGAACTCCCCTCCCCCATTAAGTACTATTCCTAATTTTGCATATAAAAATATCTTTAGCTTTTTTGCATTCCAAATTGAGTAATTTTTCTCCATAATGAACATCATATTATTAGATCTTATGGATCAGACATTACTAGATTTAAAAAACAATACAATTTTCAAAGGAGCTGATAATATGCACTAACCCTTAATGTCAAAGCCAAATATTAAAATTCCATATGAATGTATGAATCCATTAAGCAGAAGTCATTTTCAATTATTAAGAAGAAAGATCTGTATTCTTTATAGAAATTAGAGATGGCAGAAAATAACATCAACATTTATAACTGCTACAATTAGGACCAATAAAATTTTTAAATCAAATTAAAATCAGAGTGTTGATAATAACTATAATGAAATTTATGTAGCACCATGTGGCTTCATCTCCTCAAAGAAACCCCTGAGTCTATTATTTTACAGGGATGGAGACATCAGTAGTCACTGCTTCCATTTTCCAGATCACTGGACTAAGGATTTACCTGCACCAACAGGGAAATGGATCCAATAGCACCACATGCCCATGGCTACTGCCTCTCCAGCTCCAACATAACACCCCATCCCTCAGCTTCACCCCAGATGTCTGATTCTGCTGGAAGCCAGGACAGGTCAAACCTAGAAAATGCCTACCTTTTTCTAATTCCATGAATGCTCTGCATTCATTTGGCTCCAATAGATCTCTACTTTGGGTAACCTGACACCCAAAAGAAGGAGAGTCAGAGAAGGCTTTAGAACTGAGGATTCAGCTCTCTTTACTTCAGCACATCTGTGGTGACCTCAAATGTTTGTAAAGGTTATCCTGAAGATCCCACCCTACCCATGTAATACACATCTCTTATAATCCTAAACTCCAAAATCAGTAGTGGTTATTAATCTATTTAAGGCCACACATCACCCTTAGAAACTAGTAGATATCCCTCTACCCAAAATTTGCTGAAATTTTTTAATTCAATTTCAGGAGGTTCACAAACCTATGAAAGTTCAGCCAGATCCTTAGGGAACCTATGAACTAATTCTAAGCTAAGCAACCTGCTTTAGGGTTATTTTGCTTTTCTTTGATACAGGATTAAAATTAATTGGCTTTCTAGATACAGAAAGACAAATACTATATGATCTCACTGAATATGTGTAATATGAAAGAGTTAAACTCAGGGAGACAGAGAGTAGAATGGTGGTTACCAGCGGGTGGGGCCGGGGAAAATAGGGAGGTGGTAATCAAAGGGCACAAAGTTTCAGTTATGCAAGATAAGTAATTTCTGAAGACAAGTGCCTTTAGCTAACAATTCTGTATTGTATACTTAAAATTTGGTAAGAGGATAGATTTTATGTTGTGTTCTCACCACCAAAAAAATTAATAACAAAGAGGGTAGAAAAAACCATTGGGAGATGGATATGTTTATGGTATTGTTAGTAGATATGTTTTCAACAGTGTATACTTATTCCCAAACTCAATGAATTATATACATTAAATAGGTAAAGTATTTTACATGTCAATTGTACCTCAATAAATTAGTTTTTTAAAAATAATAAATTAGTTCGATTCCCAGTCAGGGCACATGCCTGGGTTGTGGGCCAGGTCCCCATGAGGGCCATGTGAGAGGCAACCATACATTGCTGTTTCTCTCCCTCTCTGTCTCCCTCCCTTCCTCTCTCTCTAAAATAAATAAATAAAATCTTAAAAAAAATAATAATAATTTAGCCCTAGCTGGTGTAGCTCAGTGGATTGAGTGCTGGCCTGTGAACCAAAGGATCACTGGTTCAATTCCTAGTCAGGGCACATGCCTGGGTTATGGGCCAGGTCCCCAGCAGGGGTCACGTGAGAGACAACCACACATTGATGTTTCTCTCCCTCTCTTTCTGCCTGCCCCTCTGTCTATAAATAAATAAATAAATAAATAATTAAACTAGCTGGTTTCCCTCCCAGAAGTGCTAAATGAATGTAGGATATGTATATTGGGCTATGTCAAGACAGCTGGACACCTAGACCCTAGTCTGAGTACCACTCAGCCAAATATGAGCTTGAAGAGAAATTTTCACTGGACTTAGCATCTGTGTTTTTACCCTGATGAACTAGGCTATCCTGACATCTTTCCCTGCCATTGATACAACTCGTCTTAAGCGCACTTGGCTGGGGGAAGAGGAGACACATGTCCACAGAGCAGGTGCTTCGGGCCGCCCCTCCCACAAGAACAGGGAGCACAGGAACAGCGCCTGCCAAAGGGCTGGAGGTACCATGGGCACTTACAAAATAAATTTAATAAGACACATCAAATTCGAATTTTTTAAATATAAAGATATACGACTTTTTTTATACTGCAGCCACTCCTACAAAGTTTCATTTAATTTTGATGCCTCATACCCAGGCCTCAGTATTGTTAATTCTGAGAAACTCAGTTCTGAAGTTTTTTAGAGCAAATGTGTACTTAAATACTAAACTTTTTTTTTCAATGTCTCAAGAACAAGTTCAACATTCTTTTTGTTCTTGACTTCTCTCTTAGGGTTTCGGTATCCTAGAGTGACCAGTAAGTGAGAACGAATGAGAAGTGGAACCTTCCCTACAGGCAAAGTATTTCCCCAGAGTGGTGAGCTAGAGATGGTTTTGAAGGTAAGGATGGTCCCTCCCTCATCCACATCCCTGCTCACACCTGTCCACAGTCTCAAAAAAGCATGAAATGACCAAGACTCATTTACATCCCCTTTATTCCTGCATTATCATTGTTTGTAAATGCCATCTTTCTTTAATTACCCCAGCCTAAAGAGAAATGAAGGCAAGAGGAGACAAAAAGGTTAATGCAACATTCCAGTAGAATCACAAAAGCAGGGCATGGGACTATCTTATTAACTTCATTGTGGTGATGTGTTATAAAATGCAAATTGCAGAAAGGGGGCAGTAATTTGTTAATAAATATGTTAATTAGGCAGAGTAAATGCCATACTGCATGGAGGGGAAAAAATTTCACTGATTGTAAACTCCATGCACAGCAGATTTCAGAGGGCAAATGTAGTTAATAAAACTACCTTTATGTTTTATATGGCTGCTCTTTAGCATAAATAGCTAATAACCAATTTACATTAATGGTGTGGGCACAAATGTAAATTAGCCCCTTTTTGGTTTATATTACTGAAATGCAATCCTAATGTTTGTGTTGCATTTGGCAATTTCATTAAGGGAAAGATCTGAGAACCTGATACAGTCCCAGGGCCTCCTTCAAGGAATTTTCATATGAAACCAAAATTACACTGCACATCCTTGTTCACCACATGGGAATTTCCAGAAAGGGCTTTGCTATCAAACAGTTTCCCTATCCATGGCTGTGTCCACAACCCCGAGCTCCTGTGGGTGTTCAGAATGCCCCGCTAGCCAACATGCCACACAAGCCCGAAGCTGCAACAATATGGTCTTGTGCAACTGCAGCTTGGACTTCTGCTTGACTTTCTCTGCTTGACGGCTGGTAGCAGCCCTGACTTGACAACAAACAAAGAGACCCTTGTATGAGAGGGACTTACATAGGTCCAGGTGGCTGGAGGAAGGAAGACAGAAGGACCTTCAGGGCCTTCTGAGCCTGTGTTCCCACTAGCCACAAAGATCGAATGCAGATGCTAGCAAATGCTAACAACACGCATTTGTGTTGCCTGCACCAGTGGAAGTTTTCCACTTCTGGCCTCATTCATCTGCAACCTTCCACCTCACAGGGTCTTTCTTTAGTCATGCTGTGCAAGCAGCTACTGTATATACCAGAAGTTAATTTTACTAACACACTTCAGTGTGTTGCCAGAGGTGCAATAAATCACGAACCAATTTCCAATTTTGTTATGCCCTACTTGATAAGGACGCGAAGCATTCTCTCCCCTGATATACATGTTTTTAAACATGAGGATTAGAAGCAGGAACACGTCTCCTGGTGTGCAGTGAAATTTTAACCTTCCTTTTTGAGAGAAGTTGACCCCTGAAGGTCCTATTAGAATAAAACATCAACTTATGTTTTCTTTAGTTTGGATCTTGGGTTGGTACCTACAAGCCTTTATGCTGCAGAACACCTCTTATGAAAAGTTTTGTGGGGTTTTTTGCAACCTCAGCACATAAATTCTTTCAGATGAAGTACAAGTTGTAGGGGCAGTTTTATTCTGAATTGTGCTGCATTTTTTAAAGATACAAAATAAGATTCATATTTATTTAAATTTTCATACAATTATGCTCTTGGAGATGGATAAAGAGACTTTATTGTCCCTTCTACAATTTTTAATTTGAATATTTCCAGTGTTAGCCCATTATAGTTGTGGATTAATCTAATTCCAATGGGGTTCTTTTGTCATTTTGTTTTGGGTGAGGAGGTTTGTATATTGAGACAGAATTCAGAAATTAGATGACAACAATTACTTCAAATTCATTAATTCCCTTGCTGCTTTGTCTGTATTCAAAATGATAATAACAAAATATATTTCTTGAGATTATTTTGAGGTATAAGTAAGATTAAACATCACTAAATGGCAAGCACTACGGTAATAACTATTTTAGGCAGTAATCATCGATGGATGAGAAAGTATTAGATACTCTCAAAGAATGTCCCCACAATAAATTGGAAGGTTATCCACCCAAAAGCTGGTGGTAGTCTGGTGACTGAAATGAGAATAGGGTGGGAAAAAAGAAAAAAGAGAGAGAATAGGGTGGGAAGATTTATATGGAGATGCTTATTACTTGAGTCTCAAAAAAAAAATAGAAAAAGTTTTAGAAAAAAGAGGAGTAAGTGGAGAATGCTCCAGTGAAAGCCAAGGAACTAGGTTCTCCTCTACATCACATAAAGTACAACGCAAGCTATACATGAACTTCTGCTTTCACTTGGGTCCAACTTCTGTCCATGCAAGGCACACATATGCAAGGAGGTTAGATACCTTCACGTAAAGAAGAGACAGAATATAAAGCAACAGAAAACATACAAGGTTTAAAAAGTCATAGGTTTAGTTAATCCAAGATGGCAGAGGAGGAAGTGGAAGCTACACTAACATTTTCACAGAACCAATCTGCAATTACAACTAAATTGTAAAGAAATCATCCAGAATAACCAATTGAACACTAAATGGAGAGAAGCTTTATAACCATAGAAGAAACCACTTCACCACAATGAGACTGGTAGGGAATGAGAAGGAGGTGCAAGAGGGCTGGCTAGGCTCCTACGGGAGGCAGCTGAAGTTCCAGAGGGATATTTCAATGGCCAGAGGGTCCCCCTGAGAAGTATGATGATGTCTAACCCCCAAGCTGGGCTCCCAAGCCTACAGCACCGAAGCTGGAATGAAACCCAGATAACATCCAGCTGCGAAAAGCAACAGGGTTTCAGTCTGCCAGGGATAGACAGCTGGAGATGCAGAGAGTCTTTTAATGGGCCAATACACAAAATTTCATTTGCAGCCATTTACTCTGAGCTCCGGCAGAGCAAGGGCAGAGTGGACTAGAGTTGCTTGTGGAGAGTCTGGGGCTGGTGTCTCTGGGGAGAGAACTAAAGAAATAGCTACAAGGATCCCTGTGCTGAGTCACTCTCTATACTGCAGAAGCCATCTTTCTCAGACAAAGCACTTCTTTCCAAGTGGCATCAACCTAAAAGGAAGCAATAGCCCTGCCTGCAGGAATTCCTCTGTCCTGCCCTGTGGTGCTTAAGCCTGACTGCTGATAACAGCTTGATAGCATTAACAAATGATCAGTTTATCAGCTGATTAGTTTAACATCTAAGACAGAAAATGCAAAAAAGTAGCCAAAATGGGAAGACAAAGAAACAGACCCCAAATGAAAGAACAAGAGAATTCTCCAGACCCGATTTTGGGGACTTCTGGCCAAGATGGAGGTATAGATAGATACTCTTTGCCTCCTCACACAACCAAAAGAAGGAAAACAACAAATTTAAAAACAAAAAACAGCCAGAACTGACAGAAAATCAAACTGTATGGAAATCCAACAACCAAGGAGTTGAAGAAGAAACATTCATCCAAACCAGAGATGGGCAGCTGGGGTGGAGAGGACTCGCCAAGGCAGCAGCTGGCGAACCAGGTAAGGTGGCAGCTGGTGGACCAGGTGGTCCCACATTTGTGTGAGGATGAACCAGGAGGAACAACTGGGGAGCCAGACAGACTGAGCAACCCAGGGTTCCAGCATCGGGAAATAAAGCCTCAAAACCTCTGACAGAAAAATCCTGTGAGGATTGAGGCAGTGGGAGAAACTCCCAGCCTCACAAGAGAGTCCGTTGGAGAGACCCACAGGGGCATAGAATGTATACAAGCCCGTCCACCCAGGAATCAGCACCAGAAGAGCCCAGTTTGCTTGTGAGTAGCGGAGGAAGTAACTGAAAGCCAGCAGAGAGCTGAGCAATCTGCATTGTTCCCTCTCCATCTCCTCCCCACATATACCGCCACAACAGAGCTACATGGGCTGCCCCGCCCTGGTGAATACCTAAGGCTCTGCCCCTTACTACATAAAAGGCACGCCTGAGACAAAAAATATATGGCCCAAATGAAAGAACAGATCAAAGCTCCAGAAAAGAAAAAACAACTAGGCAATGAAGAGATAGCCAACCTATCAGATGCAGAGTTCAAAACACTGGTAATCAGGGTGCCCAAAGAAATGGTTGAGTATGGTTACAAAATAGAGGAAAAAGTGAAGGCTATGAAAAGTGAAATAAAGGAAAAGTAACAGGAAGGAAACAGATTCAAATCAATGGTTTGGAGTAGAGGGAAGAAATAAACATTCAAACAGAAAAGAATGAAGAAACAAGAATTCAAAAAGTGAGAAGAGGTATAGGAACCACCAGGACAACTTTAAATGTTCCAACATCCAAATCATAGGGGTGCCAGAAGGAGAAGAGGAAGAACAAGAAATTGAAAACTTATTTGAAAACATAATGAAGAACTTCCCTAATCTGGCAAAGGAAATAGACTTCCAGGAAGTCCAAGAAGCTCAGAGTGTCCCAAAAAAGTTGGACCCAAGGAAGCACACACCAAGGCACAGCATAATCACATTACCCAAGATTAAAGAGAAGAGCAGAATATTAAAAGCAGCAAGAGAAAAGGAGACAGTTACCTACAAAGGAGTTCCCATAAGACTATCAGCTGATTTCTCAAAAGAAATCTTGCAGGCAAGAAGGAGCTGGAAAGAAGTATTTCAAGTCATGAAAAGCAAGGACCTACATCCAAGATTACTCTATCCAGCAAAGCTATCATTTAGAATGGCAGATAAAGTGCTTCCCAGATAAGGTCAAGTTCAAGGAGTTCATCATCACCAAGCCCTTATTATATGAAGTGTTAAAGGGACTTATCTAAGAAAAAGAAGAAGATCAAAAATACGAACAGTGAAATGACAACAAACTCACAACTATCAACAACAGAACCTAAAAAAACAAAAGCAAACTAAGCAACTAGAGCAGGAACAGATTCACAGAAATGTAGATTACATGGAAGGTTATCAGAGGGGAGGGAAGCAGGGAGAATGGGAGAAAAGGTACAGGGAATAAGAAGCATAAATGGTAGGTAAAAAATAGACAGGGAGAGGTTAAGAATAATATGGGAAATGGAGGAGCCAAAGAACTTATATGAATGACCCATGGACATGAACTAAGGTGGAGGAATGCTGGTGGGAGGGAGGGTACAAGGTGGAGGGGAATAAGGGGGAGAAAAAAATGGGACAACTGTAATAGCATAATCAATAAAATATATTTTTTAAAAAGAAATGAAAGAGGAGAAATAACAACTGACACCAAAGAAATACAAAGGATTGTAAGAAAATATTATGCATAATTATTTGCCAACAAACTGGAAAATCTGGAAGAAATGGATAAATTCATAGAAACATACAATCTTCAAAAAATAAATCAGGAAGAATCAGAGAATCTGAATAAACAGATTACACCTAATGAAATTGAAGCAGTAATCAAAAAACTCCCAACAAAAGCCCTGGACCGGATGGCTTCACAGGTAAATTTTAACAAATATTCCAAGAAGAACTAACACCTCTCCTTCTCAAACTATTTCAAAAATGCAGGAGGAGGGAAGGCTTCCAAACTCATTTACCAGGCCAGTTTTATCCTAATTCCAAAACCAGATAAAGATACTGCAAAGAAAGAAAATTATAGGCCAATATCCCTGATCAACACAGATGTTAAAATTCTCAATAAAATATTAGCAAACAAAATACAGCAACGCATCAAAAAGATAATACACCATGACCAAGTGGGATCTATTCCAGGAATGCAAAGTTGGTATGACGTTCACAATAAATCAATAAATGTGATTCACCACATAAACAAAATGAAGGATAAAAACCACATGATCATATCAATAGATGCAGAAAAAGCATTTGATAAAATCCAGCACACATTTATGATCAAAACTCTCAGCAAAGTGGGAATAGAGGGAACATACCTAAACATAATAAAGGCCATATATGACAAACCCACTGTCAGCATTATACCCAACAGGCAAAAACTACAATTGTTCCCCTTAAGATCAGGAACAAGACATGGATGTCCACTTTCATCTCTCTTATTCAACATAGTGCTGAAGGTCCTATCCACAGCAATCAGACAAGAAGAAATAAAAGGCATCCAAATTGGAAAGGAGGAAGTAAAACTGTCTTTATTTGCAAATGACATGACATTCTACATAGGAACCCCAAAGATTCCACCAAGAAATGACTAGAACTGATAAATGAATTCAGAAAAGTAGCAGGATACAAAATCAATATCCTGAAATCAATTGATTTTTACATGCCAATAACCAACTAACAGTAAAGGAAATTAAGAAAACAATCTAATTCACGATTACTTCAAAAAGAATAAAATACCTAGAAATAAACCTAACCAAGGATGTAAAAGACCTATACTTGGAAAATTATAAGACACTGAAAAGAAATTGAAGAAGATACAAACAAGTGGAAGCACATACCATGTTCATGGATAGGAAGAATTACCATCATTAAAATGCCCATGCTACCCAAAGCAATCTATACATTCAATGCAATTCCTGCCAAGATTCCAATGACATATTTCACAGAATGAGAATAAATATTTCAAAAATTTAACTATTAACTGAGTTAAATAATCCAATCAGAGAAAGACAAATACTATATGATTTCATTTATATGTGGAATCTAATTAACAAACCGAACTAACAAGCAAAACAGAGACTGACTCATAGATGGAGAGCAGAGGACAGCCAGTGGGGAGGCAGTTTATGGAGTAGAGGGGTTGAGCAAAAAGGAAAAAGGACTCATGAACATAGACAATAATGTAGTGATTGCTGGCATGAGGGAGGTGTAAGGGGACTAATTGGTAATGGAAAAAATACAATAAAAAATTTTTTAAGTAAAAAGTCATAGGTTTAAATCCCCACCCTACCTCTCTCTAGGAGCACATCTTTTGAAAGAAATGAACATTAATATGTAAATCAATATATCAATATATTACATATATATTACCCTATGACAAGTCCTTTTTATTATTTAAAAATAAATTTTAAAAAGATACATATGATTTTGGAGAACAATTTGGCAATATTTAGAAAAGTTTAAAATATGCATATCACATGACTGAGCAATTTCATTCCTCGGTATATACCCTAGAGAAACACATACTTACATGAGGAGGCACGTACATGATTGCTCATTATAGTATTGTTTGTGATAGAAAAAAATGAAAACAATCTAATAACATATGAAAAAGAATTCATGTATACATTGTGATATATTCATATAATGGAACACCATACACCTGTTAAAATGAATAAACTATGGCTATACAGCTATATGAATGACTTTTACAATAGTTAGTGAAAAATCACGACAGAAGAATATGTACAACATGATTCCACAAGCATGTTTAAAAGCATTGCTATATATTGCTTAAGATACATAAATATATTACACAAGTGTAATAAGCGGGCATGGGAACCAAATTCAGGAAAGCAGTTATCTCTTGGAGGGAGATGGAATCAGAAAGGGCATTAAAATGCTTGAGTGACGAAAGTAGAAAGGGTGACGTGTATAAGTATAAAGGGCATTTATATTTATTGGCTTTATTTATTAAGTTGAAGGGTGGAAACACATATGTTACCTCTGTAGAGTGATGTGGGCCACAGATACGAGACATACTGCATTTCGTACTGTGGGTAGTGTTTCACAATACTTCCATAAAAGTCCCATGAAATAGAGCCTAGTGCCATTTCAAATTCAGTCCAATTAAACTCAGCAAATGTGTATTGAATTTGTACTATGTTAGAGGCTAAGGTGGAAATGTGAATAAGACCTAAGTTCTTGCCCATCAGTGAAAATAGCGAGTGTCTTCCAACGCTACCTCCACTGTTCTCAAGGTGTGAGAAAACGTCCACAGTATGCGAGCAACTCACAAAGCCTAAGCAGATGTGCACAATGATTAGCATGGCAATCCAATAAATCTCAGAACCAAGTTGATCTGGCACACATTTGATGATATGCATAATCATTATCATGCAGCCTGATAATTAAGGATAATTGGTAAATAATTCATGTAAATTACCGTAATTGATACAGCTCTGCGGTTAAGCCAAGATTGCTAGGGTCAGCTAAGTAGAGAAAGAAGAAGTTAGTTGGCCCAACTGAAAACCCACTCATCAGCTGACACAGAAGAACCTTGTCTTGCCCTAACAGGGCCTCCCACTGTCATGTCCCCCAGGAGCCCCAGGTTGACCCCTGAGCCCAGCCTCCCAGGAATTCCCAACTCTGGCATGTCTGAGGTTCACAGTTGCAGTTGGTTTCCTTTAGGGAGCGGGGTTTTCATCCATTTGTGGAGAAAAGAAAAAGGTCAACACAATTAGCCTGGACCTCAGGCTTCAGACCAGAAGCTTGTAAAAGAAGGGGAAGGAAGCAAGACTAACTCCTCTCTCTAGCACTGAAGGGGGCAGAAATAGGTTTTCTAAAGGCTGTGACTGAACTTTCTTTTACCACTCCCTTAAGGCCAGATCCACCCAGGGGAAAATATCCACAGACGTGA
>PVJI01000754.1:0-111305 GCA_004026765.1 Micronycteris hirsuta
TCCCTCCCTCCCTTCTGAACTTTTCTCTTTCCCTCCCTCCCTCCCTCCATCTACATAATACCAGTGATATTTGAGCAAATCAAGTGAAGGGAAGAGTGGAAAGAGGTTAGGTTGGGGGCTAATCATGATTAAGGAAGACATTCTAGCCCATAAGAGGAAGGTTGAATTTTATGTTAATATAAGGAAAACCATTGCAAGATTTTACAAGTAAGGGAAGAAAATTATCAGAAAATCATTGAGAAGATCCCCTTTGCTGCTGTTTGAAGAATAGATAGGTATATCTGTGGGGGATATAGGCTGAGGGAGAAGAGTGAAAGTGGAGAAATCAGTTAGAGGTTGATGTGTTCAGAGACAAGAAGAGATGATGGAGGTCTTGACTAAGAACTTCAATGAACATGAAGTGAAGAATAGAATTTCAGTTATGTTTTCAAAGTAGAATCAGTAAGGCTTGGTAATATATGTGATGTCTAGTTTATCAGAAAGGAAGGATTTCTGGATGTTTGGCTTAACTTTATAAAACACTGTGCTTTTTACATAAAGGGACAGGAGTAGGGATTTGAGAAGGGCATGGAAGGTTAAAGTCCAGAATTCCATTTTTTCCTGCCATTTTCTTGAAAATACGTGGAATTTTATTCTGTAATATTTTTAAAACATTAAACAAAGCAAAAAAAAAAAGACATGTTGGCTGAAAAGGATAACTGAGATACACTTTATGATCAGACCAATTTAAATATACATATTTTTTACTTTATTTTCTTTTGGATCTGTTAAGTTAAACAATCAAAGACACATTCAAAGGGAAGATGTCAGGCAGACGTTGGACATGAGAATAAGGAGCTCAGGGGAGAGACAGAGCTCCAGTGAAAATGTGGGAGTCAGCACAAGAGGGCTGGGAACTGATGAGATCACTTAGGGACAAAGGTTAGAGATGGAAAAGATAACAGCCTGAGACCAAATCCAAAGACCAAATGAGGTTGTTGGAAAAGGAGCTAGCAAATAAAACAAAGAAGAATAGACAGAGGAAGGAAAGAAAGCAGGAGAGAACAGTGTTTAAAAACTAAGAGGGCAAAGTCCTATTAAGCTGACAAGATAACAAGGATACAAAAGTCCTGAATCACTGAAGGTTTTAAATGGAGGATATTTTGAAATATTAACTCTTGCTTCTTCTAGGGTGGGAGGCAGAGTACAGATAATACTGCGGCCCATGGCAGGAGGGGGACACTTCCTCCATGGCAGATGGATAGAAGTGTGCGTCAGTTTAGAGATGCCAAGATGAGGGAGTTCATGTCTGATGCTGACAATTTTCTCAGTCAAGTATGACACTCTTAAATAGGATCAAATCTGAGATATGTGGAACCAAGTGAAAAAATGACAAAGTTTCAATACACATGAGTCTCTGGAACAAGGAACCCCACAAAATGAGGACTATTTGTATAAACACATAAATGAGCATACTGGCATCAAAGATTGTAAAATTTCAAAATATACAATAATATAAGAACAAATGAGCCTTCTGTCAAAGCTGAGTCTATTAAGCACTTGACTGAATAAAAAAATGGATTGTTAGCTGCTTTGAGGGCAACCTTTTTAAAAGTGGTCAATGCCCCAAAGGAAAGAGGTTATAAATGAGGCCTTACCTTCTTCATTCCTCTCTTTCCACTCTAACTTTTTTTTGCTCAAGGCTGTTGTCACACTCACAGTGAAACAACAGCCTTTGTGCTTCACGATAATTAGTTGAGACAGAAGGGGCAAATTGTTTGATTTTATAGACTGAATTTTATGTTAGTTTATTAATCTGATTATACCTGGTAATTGAAATATAACAAAAGTTCAGCTGAGATACTTGTAGATACAATCCACCTCCAAAATCTGAAGGAAAACTTAGTTTGAGATGCTAGTGAGCAAAGGCCCATTGGTGATACAACTATAAAACTGTGGAGAGCTGATGTGTGCTTTATATATGCCAATTCTAAAATAATAATATGTAGAACAGGTTTCACAAACTAAGGTCATATGTAACTTTACTAACCTGAGTGAGTATATTTATAAATTATTCATAACTTGTCCTATTTTTTCCATAACTTGGAATTGACTTTCCTTTTAGTCCTTTGGGCTCTAAATTGAATTTTAAGAAAAAGTTGTCAAGCCCAGAGATACCTTCTAGACTGAAATTGCCTAATGTCCCTCCTCCAATACCATAGCCAGCTCTCCATTTTCTGGTCTGAGTTACATCTGGTGCCTTGATCATGCTCTTCTCCCAAACTGAAGAGGTAACTCAAAATTGGATGGCAGAAAACAACGACATACCATTATATACCTATTAGAATGGAGAAAATCCGAAACATTAACACCACCAAACGCTGGCGTGAGTGTGGAGCAACAGGAACTCCCCCCATTCATCGCTGGAGAGAAGGCAGAATGGTAAAGCCACTTTGGAAGACAGTTGGGTAGTTTTTTATAAAATTAAACATACTCATTATTCAATCCAGTAATCATGCTCCTTGGTATTTACCCAAATTAATTGAAAATATATGTCTACATAAAAACCTTCACATAATGTTTATTGCAGCTTTATTCATAGTTTCCAGAACTTGGAAGTGACTAAGATATCTTTCAGTAGGCGAGTAGATAAATAATCTGGTCTACCCAGCAATGAAACACTATTCAGAAGTAGAAATAAATGAGATATCAAAACACAAGAATAAATGAAGGAATATTAAAATGAATATTACTAAATGAAAAAAGATACTCTTCATGACATTCTGGAAAAAGGCAGAACTATGGAGATGATAAAAAAGATCAGTGGTTTCCAGGAGTTAGAAGAAAGGGAGGAATAACTAGCAGGGGTATATGGGATCTTTAAGACAATGAAACTACCCTGTAAGATACTACAATGTAGATATGTATCTTTATACATTTGTCAAACCCACAGAAAGTACAATGCCAAGAGTTAACCCTAATGTAAATTATGGATTTTGGATGATTATGATTTGTCAGTGTAGGCTCGTTGATTGTAACAAATGTACCACTCCGGCGAAGGATGTTGATACTGGGGGATCCTTTACATGCAGCAAGTACATGAGAACCTGTGTACTTTTTGCTCAATCTGTCTGTGAACCTAAAACTGCTCTAAAAATACAGTCTATTTGTTTTAAAAAATGGATGGAAAACTACTGTTCCAATCAGTACTTACCAAATTAACTGAAAATTCCTAGATCTGTCTTACATATGAGTGTTGCTGTTGCCACTCTAAAATATTTATATTTGAGTCTCTTTTACCTGAGCTTTTTTTGAAAAAAGAAGCTTTAAACCTTATTCTTTAGTGACCCCAATTCCCCTGTGTTTCCCCCCACACATAGTGCCAGTTCAAATAGGTTATATCACATTCTCACATGTTTCTAGGATTAACCATGTTCTGAACAGCACTAGCAGGTACATTTCATTGGTTTTACATTTTATAATCTCTAAATTAAAAAAAAATCACAGGTAAAGAGACAAATGCTATAAAGTCCTACTTTTGGGTGATTTTTAAAAGCTTATTATTTAAGTCAGTCTTTATTTTGAGAAAGTGACTTCAACAGGTCATGGTGGGCCTGAATTCAGACAGAACAAGCCCAAATTCCATCCCTCGCTGCCATGCTAAACAGGAAGGAACACATAAAACTGTCGAGCCATTTCACTGAAAGGTCTGTATTAAAGTTTTTTTTTTTTAAAGAAACATTTCCAGTAGTCTTCTGGAAGGTTTTATTTCACTTGTTTGCCTTTTAAAGTCGTGCTTGGTCATCTTATTAAAAGACAGCCTTGCTATAGAAAACACAAACCTGCTCCATGAAATTATGCATCAGCAAATATTGATTTGCACCAGATTGGACCCTGGTTTCAGAAAGGCAAAGCTATGACCCAAATAGTCCCATTGATTCAGGATAGAAGAACTGTGTCTTCTGTCTGTTTTGACTCTCCAGGATTTCCCTAACGTTTCCCTCATCAAACATATATCAGTCTGCGGACTGAGGTGTTGAATGAATGTGCCAGTAGGTGTGAAGCATTGGGCAGGCATGCAGAGCTCTTTGCATTTCCCTGTCAAGTGCTGCCTGACACTGGCAACCTTGCTTTGTCTTTCCTTTCCAGTTGCTGCTCTGGCTTCTTGCTTACTACTTTTCTTTACTATGCTTTCACTCAAAGGCCATCTTACCTTGTACCAGAAGAACACAGACCCATTATTTCATCTTCGCAATATGGCAGAATCAAGACAGATGTGGCACAGTTTGGAAATGTAGCAGAGGCTGTGTTGAACGATATACAGCAAAACTTGTTGAAACGTAGTTGACCCCTCAGTCTACATTCTTTATATTTTTGCATTAAGTAAAGTAAACAGGCAGTTACATTGAAAGGAGTTAGTACTATGAGAATGTTAGAGAAGTTCTATATAACAGATTCACTAAAAAGAGTCTGAGGGCAGAGAAGGTAACAAAGGAAGAGGTTTTTTTTTTTTTTGTAGTTGTTTTTGTTTTTGAGAAATGATGACTAAACTGAGAGTCAAAGAATGGGAAGCATTTAACTAAATGTTATATACGGGAGGGTTAAGATATAAGATGAGTAAGGCTGGAAGCTATTTTATTGTCCCCATTCATCATCTCAGGAAACTCAGTCAGAAAGATGAAGTAACTTTCTCAGGATAACATAGTTGTTACCTAGCAGAAGCAGGGTTCAAACTGTCCCCCAGAGGCTATAAAAGGACTTAGGTTCAAATCTTAATAAAAGTTACTTCACCTTGCCCTGGCTGGGTGGCTCAGTTGTTGGGAGCATCGTCCTGTACACCAAAAGGCTGAGTGTTCCATCCCTAGTCAGGGCACATATGGGAGGCAACCAACTGATGTTTCTCTCACCTGGATGTCTCTCTCTTGCTCGCTCTTCTTTCCTCTATCTCCAGCATCAACGAAAGCATATCCTTGGGTGAGGATTTAAAACAAAAGGTTACTTTACCTCCCCAAACTTTAATTCCTTCATTTGTAAAGTGATAATGAATCAGATTCTTATTTCAATGACTATAAAATAAGAATGAGTCAATCAATCTTATTAATTCTACCATCATTGTCTATTTCACTAGACTGTAAACTCGAGGGATACAGGCAGTGTGTCCACTTGCTCACTGATGTATTTGCGGTTTTTATTTTACCCCATGTCTGGTATATGACAGCTGATTCATAGGTATGAAGAAATTATTGAAAGAATGAAATGAAACAACATATATGAAATTTGGGGTCAATACCAGTTCTTTCTCAATAAATGTCAGCTCTCCTACTGCCATGTCAGTTAAGACAACCCCTTTTACCTTATAATTCCAATTGGAGTGTGAATTAGTACCTTTACATGTCACTTGGTAGTGGCATTCAGGCTCAATGCTACACCAAATTGCTAATGGTTGTCCAATCTATAATTTTGGTAATAGGTCAGGCATGATCCAGTGTTACAGGTACTAATACTGTCTCCAGTAGAGATGATAAATAAAAGGAAGAAGGACTGGTATGACCAAGAGAAGTTGTAACCCCACCTATGCCCAAGACCTTAGAGTTATCCTCAGAAAAAAAATGGCTACAAACAAATGCTGTAAGTCATTTTGAAGTTCTAAAAGCTTATGATGTCTTTATTTTTCCATAATAAATGTACATTTCTCTTTCTTCTGATATTTTGACCCTTTCCTCTTTCCAATGGTTATCTGATTGTGTTGGGAGCAGAGAAGCCCTGGAAAGTGCTTTGGCTCCTCTAGACTACAGTAAACAGCATCGTCCAAGAGACCCTGTGCACTGGGTGGCAGAATGAATTTCTCACCAAGTGCCTGTTGAAAGGGTCACGGTCATTATATCAGAAAGCAATTATGACCATTTATATAGGGATGAAGTGGCTGAGAGGTTGGGACATTTGCTAAATGTCCCCTCTAACACTTGCCATCAATCTCCATGATGGCAACTAGAGGTTTAGTCTAAACCTGAGTGATAATATACCAATTTCAAGAAGAGAGCCACTGAGAGTAAACTAAAAAGTGAATCAAGTATCACTTTTACTCGCCTTTCTCTTAATAATGAGAAAATGTATTGGGGAACTTAAAAGAGATACTGCAAACAAATTAACTTATACTGATAAAATTTCTGAAAATAATTATTATTTATCATCTCTATTCTAGAGAACCCATATTATCTCATTCTAACACAGATTTCCTAGTGTTGCATTCCATGACAATCTTCTACTTTAAGGATGAAAACACTATTTTATCATTAGCTCTATTCTGGTGTCCCGACCTTTAATTTCTATACGCTAAAGTCCATCCAAGCTGGATGTGCCAATATAAGTACAAAATCCCTGGTAACCTTCATTCTTTAAGAAAGCACTCATTAAAAAATAAAAAATAAAAGTTTGCAAACTCCATGCTTCTGAGGCAGCTCTGTCCATGCTGAAGGGCAGAGCTCCCCTGGCACTTGGTTTCAGGGATGCAGAGGTAATGTCCATACAGATTACTAACCACAAGTCGGAGGCTTTCCACAAATGCAACAATCTATTGTCTCACTATAGGTTCTTTCTACAGATCAGTAGCATATTCAAGCAGAGGATAATCATAAAATGGAAATGTGCACTGCATATAGGAAAATGTATCCTGAAGCTTAAACCAATAATTAGAGGGGTCAGTTGGTCAGAATAAATTGTATTTAAGAGGTTAATTTGAAGGATTTTTTAAATTTTTACTTTTGCAAATTAGGTAATTCAAATGAGTCTGTCATTGAAAGTTTTACAAGTTTGTCAATTATCACATTACTATTCAAAGACTACCTGCTTATCATCAGAAATACCTGAATGGGCAATAATATGTAATATGTGCTATAGGGTAAGCTACATATCCTATCTGTTTAAAATATAAATTATTTGTTTAAATAAAACTTTGATAAACACCCTTTCTCCTACCCAAAGCCTAACTCTATTCTCATAGTGACACTAGAGATTCCATTCACTCCTGTCTTGTAAGGGTCTGTCTCCTGTAGGTGAGCCCTTTCTCTCCCGCAATATTAGCTGATTCCCCTCTTCTGGATCATTGCCATCAGCACTCCAGTCCTATAAAGCAGCTATAAAACACCATCTATCAAAAAGTCTCCCCTTGATCTTAAGTCCATCTCTAGCCCCACTCCACTGCTCCTCATAGCAACACTTCTCTAAAGGTTGTCTATAGTCTCTCTTTCTATTATTTCCCACCCATTCTCTCTTGATTCTACTCATGAGCAGGCTTTTCTTCCCACACTTGGCCCCAGGAAAAGCAATCCATTTAAAGTGGCAATTGTATGCATCATGAATCCAGTGCTCCACTTGTGGTTCTCACCTTACTGGACCTTCCAACTTCATTTACCCAACTGATCACTGCCTCCCATTCACAACATTGTCTCAGTCACCTCTCTATATACCACTCCTTCCCTTTACTGGTATTAACAAGTCTTCTCTCCCTGCTCCCTCTCTCATCCTTAGCTTCATCTGAGCTCAGATTCTATCGGCACCCACTCTCTGGGTACCCTCATATAGTCCCTTGGTTTTAAATATCAGCTACATGCTGATGACATCTCAATTCATATCTCTAATTCTGATACTGTTGTGCCCTTGGCCCATACAGTAGGTACTTAACCTCTCTACTTTGATGGCCAGTTGAAACTCTGCCTAGTGCTGTTTTTCTTCTCAGTAAAGGTGCTATTACAGTCTTTTAGCTCCACTTCCAGGAGCTCTACCCTTCCAGACATCCTTTACGAAATAACACTCACCTTCACTCACTGCTTAGCCCTTTATTCTGCTTTATTTTTCTTCACAGCACTCATCATTACCTAAAATTATGTATTTATTAAATACTTATTATAATTCCCCACACTTTGAATGTAAAATTTGAATGAAGTAACGGGGGACTAACGTAATTGTCTAACTCAAGTTTTTATCCCTAGTGGCCAAAACAGTGACTGCCATATAATAGACATTCGATAAATAGCGTTTTAAATAAAATAATAAATTTAGTTACAAAATTACTAATTATTATCTTTATGATATTCTTAAGTCATTATCAAATTGATTTTAAAATAACTTAATAAGAAGAGGAAATATTGTACAGATTCCTATGTCCAAAATCATTTAACAAAAGTTCAAATCTGAAAAGACTTGAAAAAATGTAAATATCTCTGTCTGTGACCATTGAAAAGAATAATGAGGGGCTGTGCGGGAATGAAGAAAGAGGAAAAAATGCTCTGAAGAGACTTGCCCTACAAAATGCTAAATATATTTTAAAGCTGCAGCGATTGGTAATGTGGTACTACTAAACACGCATCACAAAGATAAACAGATTAGCTGTAAAATCTATTAAAGAAACACTGGCATGTAATAAAACTTAATATTTTATAAAGTAAACATCTCAAGCCAATAAATTAAAGACAAATATTTTTTAAATGGTATTGGGCAAATCACATATTTGGGAAAACTCCAATCAGGTCCTAGCTCAGCAGCATGTAAAACAATAATGACAACAAAGTCTGGACCAAGCATAGGGATGAATGTTAGAAGTAAATTATAAAAAGGCACGACAAAAATGGGAGTAAATAGTTAATGGATGTTGGGGGTAAGGAAGGCCTTCCAACACATGATGTTTATAGGAAAATAATAACAATGACCACATTAAAGAAACATAAACACTTTTGAATGTTAAGGTATAAACAATGGAAAACATAATTCCCAAACTAGAAATAACCTAAATTTTTTTCTTAAAGACTAACAAAATTAATATTTTTAGAAAATACATAAATCACCCCTACAACCAATTACCTCATGAACAAAATAGGGAAAATAGTGTTAACTTTTCAGGGGTAGTGCCAAACAAGCACCTGGTAGATATTCAAAATAAGTCATACTTCTTATTAACAATACATTTAAAATAAAAACACTAGTCTTTTAATAGAAAGTGGAAAATGACAAAGACAAGAGGTTAACAAGTAGTCAAATTAAATAAGTGCAGATTAAAACTATGGCTTACCATTTTTACTGGGACATTAAAAATACTAAATATTCACAAACTGTTCTCAAATTATTAGTAATGTAAATTGATACTACTTTTCGCAAAGCTATTTGATCCATACTATCCAAAGCAATCTGTAAATTCAATACAATCCCTATCAAAACTCCAATAGCATTTTTCACAGAAATAGAAAACACAATCCTAAAATTCATATGGAACCACAAAAGACCAAATTGCCAAAGTAGAAAAACACTTCCTGATTTCAAATTATATTACAAAGCTATAGTAATCAAAACAGCATGATACTGGAATAAATACAGACACATTGGCCAATGGAACGGAATAGAGAGCCCAGATATAAACCTACCATACACAGTAACTAAATCTTTGACAAGGATGCCAAGAACACACAAAAGCAAAAACATTGTGTCTTTAATAAATTGTGTTGAGAAAACTGAAGTACTCACAAGAAAAAATATTAAAATTGGACCCTTATACCACTTGCAAAAATTAACTCAAAATGGATTAAAGGCAAATATAAGACCTGAAACCAATCCTAGAAGAAGATGGGAAAAGCTCCTTTATACTGGTCTTGGCAGTGATTCTTGGAGGGCAAGAGGATGTTTTGGTGGGTAATAGATATGTTTATGGACTGATGCTGGTGATGGTTTTAAAGGCATGTACTTATCCTCAAATTCATTAACTTTATACATAAATATATACATATTTTTAAAATGTTAGCTATACCTCAATAAAGTGTTTTTTAAAAGCAATATACTGTATTCATCTGAGTATAAAGTACAGCACAATTTATGTACCACTAAAAAAAAAAGCTAGCAACACAATATGCCATCACTTGTAAAATGCATGGGAACTGCAGAGTTGACAAAAAGTAAAACATGGGCAATTTAGAACCAGTGAGATATGTTATACTAAGAATCTTAATGTAGAAAAGTCAAAGTCATTCACCCAGTAATTTCTAGTAGTAGTTGTAGTAGGTTGAAATGGTGGCCCTCCAAAAGGTATGTCTATACCCTGACCTCCAGAACCTATGAATGTTTGGAAAAAGGACTTTTGCAGATGTAATTAGTAATCTCAAAATGATATTATCCTGGATTATTAGTGGGTACTAACTAGTTAGTGGGTACTAACTCCAATGACCAGTACCCTTATAAGAGGCACATGGCACAAGAGAAGAGCATAAGAAATGCAGGCAGAAACTGGAGTTATCCAGCCACAAGATAAAGACTGCCAGAGGCCACAAGAAACTGGAAGAGTCAAGGAAAGAATTCTCCCCTAGAGCCCCACAGGCCTTCTGAGACTTTGATCTTGAACTTCTGGCCTCCAGCACTGTGAAAGAACAAACTTCTGTTGTTTAAGCCACCAAGTTTACAGTAACTTGTTATTCAGCCTCAGGAAGCTGATATAGGAGGATATTCATAATGTTTTTAAAACAGTGAGAAAATATAAATGAATAAATGAAAAATAAATGAAAATGTGAAAAAGGAGATTAAAATGAATTATACCGAAATGTTGACACTGATTGTATTTGGGTGAAATGATCATAGAAGCTATATGTTTTCCATAATGTTATTTTCCAAATTTTCAGCTATGAGCATAAAAATACTTCTATAGTCAGGAGAAATAATAAATGGTATAAAAATATAAAACTGAAAGAAGTCATTTTTACAAAGAAAATTGTTCTACTATAATCTTATACATTTTTCTCTTCTAAACTTTGTCTTTATAATCACACAAAACATATATTGCCAATTAAAAGCAAAGAAAAAATATTCCTTACAATTTCTCTAAAAAAAAATTTGAGAGGATCTATTTCTATATGTTTTCTTTCATTTAACTGTGTTCATTTCTTAATGCATCCCCATAATTCTTCTTGAACCTCCTTTTGTTCATCTCCTCCCAAGTCTGGTCTCTAGGCATTCCAAGGTGGCAATGTCACAGGTCACAGATGAAGAAAGGAAAGTTAATAACTAGTTGATAAGTAATTACAAGTCACACCTGGCCTCAGCTGTAGATCTTTAGTAATGACTAGGCAAAACATCTTGGGTTTTTACTCAGGAAAATGATTATTCGCCATCTTCCTCCTTCTGCCGGGAACTCCTCATATCTGGGCCTGTACCTTTAGTGGTTTGTTTCTTAGACTAAGACTCTCATTTGTGTTAGCATGCACTTGTCAGGGGCCGTGAATGTAATGTAAACTTGCATTGTTACATAGCAGTGTGAACTAGTTTTGATCTGTTTCCTGAGAACCAGTTTTGGTAAGCAGAATAGAGAGGTAGTATGATGAAGGTTAGCAGGTGGGAAGTTGGAAATGAATCGGTAGGAAGCAGGAAAGACATATCAAAGACATCAAAGAGCCACTTCCAGGAAACAAAAACTAATTCTAAACTCTCAATCTTTGTGCATTTTGTTTAAAAATTAACAATTGCATTATGCATTCTATCCAAGAAAAAGGAAATTACATGTGTCATTTTTAAGTTCTGATTTTTCTTAATTTTGATAAGGGGTAAAAGCTTTCTGGGGTAAAATATTTCCCTTTATTTATTTTTTTGTTAGTTTTTCTAAAATTGCTCTAGAATTTAGGTATGGCCCAAAACTTGCCAAAAAGTATACTCAGCTATAAATGACACACTAATAATATAATACGATGGGCTAAGATATTGAGGTGCCCATATCCGGAACACAGATGAATTTGGAAAGGAATCCAATTATAAAGTCTCAAAATCATCTCTGGTTAGGTCTTGAACTACTCAAACTTACAATTTTCTCTTCAATTAATTTTGATTAAAGACTAATAATTTCCTTTGACTCTCAATGTTAACTTACACCCACACTGATATGAGCTTCAAGATAATATAAACCTAGCAGTGGAATCACCGGATTAAAAGGCAGTTCCAATTTTTAGTTTTTTGAGAAAATTCCATACTGTTTTCTACAGTGGCTGCACCAGTCTGCATTCCCACCAACAATGCATAAAGGTTTTCTCTTCTCTACATCGTCACCAAGCACGTGTTATTTGTTGATTATGGCCATTGTTAATTATGGCCATTCTAACTGGTGTGAGGTAGTATCTCATTGTGGTTTTAATATGCATCTCTCTGATGGCTGTGATGTTGAACATCCTTTCATATGTCTCTGGGCCCTCTGTATGTCCTTCTTGGAGAGGTGTCTGTTCAGGTCCTTTGCCCATTTTTTAATTGGATTGTTTGTCTTCCTAGTGTTGAGTTATATGTGTTCTTTATATATTTTGGAGATCAAACCTTTGTTCAAGGTATCACTGGCAAATATGCAGCCACTGTAGAAAACAGTATGGGATTTCCTTACTATGGAAAATATTTTTGATATTTTTGAATAAAAATGAGATTGCCTTTTGATCCAGAGATTCCATTGCTGGGATTATACCCTAAGAATCCCGAAACACCAATTCGAAAGACCCTATGTACCTTGTTTTCACAGCAGCACAATTTACAATAGCCAAGTGCTGGAAACAGCCTAGGTACCCATCAGTAAATGAGTGTATCAAAAAAACTGTGGTATTTACATAATGTAATACTATGCAACAGAAAGGAAGAAGAAACGTCTACCTTTTGCAACAGCATGGATGGAACTGGAGAATATTATGCTAAGTGAAATAAGCCAGGCAGTGAAAGAAAAATACCATATGGTCTCACTTATAAGAGGAGCCTAATGAACAAAATGAACAATGAGCAAAATAGAACCAGAGGCACGAAAACAAGGAACAGTGTGACAGCGGCCAGAGGGAAAGGGGGTGGGGGGATAAGTGGGGAAAGTAGTGGAAGGGTCTAGTCAAGGAACAGGTATGAATGACCCATGGATACGAACAACAGGGTGGGGATTGGCTGTGGGAGTAGGGGGTGGGAAGGGCAGGGGAGAGAAACAGAGGAAATTGGGACAACTATAACAGAACAACTATAAAAAACAAAAAAATTAAAGAAGATAATACAAAACCTAAAAAATGTCAGTTTAAAATAAAATGCTCAGTTACTTCATTTAGGAACAACCTGGTAAAAATAGATATTTGAAATTTTAATAGATTTATCAAACATAAATTTGTGTCACTAATTTTAACATTCTCACCCTTGTATATAAAGTGACCACCTGGGCTTGGTTTGCCAGGAATTTTCCTCATTTTAGCACCGATGGCCCTACATACCATAAAAACAGAAATGAGTGGTTAAACCACCTATGTGGAACACATTAATACTGGGAAACCAAAATACTGTTGTAACTTCATTGATTACTTACTAATTCACCTAGGGTAACACTTACATCAGCATGTTGGATAATAAAGGGCATATTTCAATTTACATTTCTCGTATAGAACACAATGACTTTTTATTAAGCCATTGAATCAAGATAATCATATTTTTCTATTCTACTACATAGAAGAAAATTATGATGATTCGTGGAATAGCATATAGATAGATTTCTTAGAGATTCCTTAGAGGTAAGGGGCTCAGTTTTAATGCCCAAAACAAGGAACTATTGTTGCCATTTGGATTTTTTAGGAATGCTGAAAAAGAAAGTATGCTCAGGTTTGTGAAGCCAAAGAAAATATATAATTGTGTAATGATCTAGTGAATTTGGGTTGCCATGGGCAGCCATATGGCAAGACAAACAGAGCTCACTTTGGGGTGGCTGAGTAATTTTTATTGTCCATATAAACTGTTTGGAATTCAAAACATATTCTTCATAACAGCCGTGGAAGTCATGCATTGTTATTCCCCAAGGCTCAGTAAAGGTAAGTAACTTGACAAAATTTTTGCAGCTAAAACACAGTGCAGATAGGCTTGAACACAGAAGTGCCTGTGGTCTTTCCATTATGCCCTCTTTTTGCCCAGTATAGGCTAAGGGTTTTCTGAGGGGAAAAACACCATTTAAAATAAATAACACAAATCCATAATACATGTAAATGCTTGATAGCAGTCAGCTCTCTCCATTTGAAAACTCACTAGTGGAACAGTGAATGGTATCTGGATGGTCCACATTTTTAGTTTGATTGCGTCAGTGCTGTGATTGTTCTTGTTTTTCTTATCATTTAGTTACGTAGAGCAAAAGAGTTTCTCTGTGGAAATTTCTCCATGAAGAAAAAAAAAGAGCATTCTTGAGCAAGAGATAAGCATTAACTGCTAGACTCACGCATTCTGACCCTAAAGTTTTCTGCACTCAGATCACAAGTTCCTGGAAGAGGAAGGACATGCGGCTATGTGGGTATGAGGGACATGCTGCTATGTGGGTGTGACGCACATGCAAAACTCACTCCAGTCTCAGAAACAGTGGTGGCCACTTGCCCATTTTGTGAAAGCACGAATATTTCCTCTTCTTTCCCTAACTTAGGAAAGTGATAAAGCTAGTGAGGGATCCTAGGTGGTTCCTAGTACAGCATAGTAATTATGGGGGTAATTTGTGGAGCCAGACCAACTGGGTCCAATTCCCAGGTAGACCACTTGGTCAAGTTACTTCATCTCTGGCACTCAGTTTCCTCATCTATGAAATAGAAATGTTCAATTTCCCTCAGAGTTGTTGTGCAATTACCTGAGTTAATGCAGACAAAATATAATATATTACAAGTGCTCCATTAGTTTTAGCTATCATCATTCTCCAGCCAAGGGCGTACAGCATTCATAAAAAGCCATATACTGAATCCCCAAATCCACAGTGCTTAGCACTGGGCACCAGAACTACAACAGGATTAAGACATGGTCTTGATATTTAAGAAAAATATAAGCCAATTAAAAAAATAAGAAATGTAAGTTTAAAAAGATAAATGACAATACAAGTAGGACAAGCTACTGTGCTAAATACTGCCATAAATTATCAAATTTGATTAATGACAGACAATATTAAATAGAATACTATTATTCAAAGATGAAAAATCTGAGGCTCCAAGAGGTCACCCCTGCTCTTAAACACTATGCATCCTGTTTCATTACATATGAAGGACTGTGACCTCAGTTTCTTCAGTCCCAGCACCCCCCTGAAGTCAACAGACTGAGTATGAAAATCTTTGAGATCTTATGGAGGAAGGGAAGTGTCTGGGGAACAGCCAGAGAAGCTGGCTCAAAAACACCATATGCGAGGATCACACAAGTCTTTCAGTTGTTAGTGGTGGCTTGCCTTAAGCTCAGGTTCATGCTCAATAGTCATCCTCTTTATTTCATGGGACAGACCTCGGGAACTCCATGAGCTCCCTGCAGCTCTTAATGCTGCCATTGCGCACACAGTGTTTGGAGTATTGTCTCCATCTTCCTCGAATTGTTAAGGAGTCTGATGGGATATCCCTTCTTACCATTCCCTCCCAGTCTCCCCCAGCTCTCGTAGAGAACAGCTCATAGATCCTATGTCTTTAAACTGTTATATGCCACTCAATTTGGAATAACAGGGAATAACAAATAATGACAAAGTAAATAAATTTAAGAATCTTACAAAGTTCTTGTTGGCTTGGTCCCTGGTTGATAGTTGCTGACTTCCTTTTAAGAAGTTAACAAGGAGGCCTTGTGTGTTTGTTTTTCTTTTCTTTTTTTTTTTTTTATGAAATCTTTTTTTTTTTTAAGATTTTATTTATTTATTTTTAGAGAGAGGGGAGGGGGGGGGCAGAGAGGGAGAAACAGCAATGTATGGTTGCCTCACATGGTCCTCACTGGGGACCCAGCCCGCAACCCAGGCATGTGCCCTGACTGGGAATCGAACCAGGACCCTCGGGTTCCCAGCCCGCGCTCAATCCACTGAGCTACACCAGCCAGGGCGTGTGTTTGTTTTTCTTCTGCAGATCTGCTGAAGGATGTTGATCAAACCTCTGCTCTCACTTTCCTAGATGTAAATATTCTTTTTTTTTTCTTTTCTTCCTCACTTTCCTAGATGTAAATATTCTTTTGAAGGAATAAGCCAATCAACAAGCAGACTATACTGTTGGTGGTAGAGAACAGAATAAGCCAATGCTATCTGAGATGGATGTAGACTCATCCTGAAGGCTTTGAGTGAGTCTCATAAAAGTGTTTCTCCATCACAAATGTCCTCCATGGGCAAATAGAGGCAGTGACTGCTCTTAACAAAACAAATACCTTGCAACTAAAAATCAAGCCATGAAACCCTGAAAGACCTGAATCTTGAGAAGCTGTTTATATATAACATGGTTTCTAAATCTGAAGCAAAAAGCATCAATATTAACTTTGATAATCCAGAGAGACACTAAAACCACTGGAAAAAAATTAAAAGCATCATTTAGTCTGGACCTGTCAAGCCGATTGTCTCTACAGACTGAAATTTGTGGATAGCTTTACTCTCCTATTCAATCTGAATACTTTTTATTTATACTCACTTGTGTTTAAAATAGTATTAAGGAAGTTCAAATTGCATTGATGGATGGAGACCAAAAGCTAAATCTGATAATGATTGTAAATGTGTTAAGCTTTGAAGGCAGAGGAAGAGAAGAAGGGCTTCTCAGTCCTGAAACAACCATATTTCTGAGAATGATTATGCTAAACACTGACAATTTTTTGTAGGAAAGAGATTAATAAACAGTTTCATTTTCATTAGAACTAAAGTTTCAAACCACCTGTACTTAAAAAATACTTAAACTGAATTTTATTTTACTGAAGTATAGAATATTACACAAAGGTTCAGTTACCTTGGGTACAAATTGTTGTCACAAAAGATGCATATCTCATAAAAAGGAGATATAAAATGCTTTCAATATTTTATTTTTATTGGGCTCCTAAAAGCCTGCCTAAAGTATTTCACAATTTATTGTCAACCACAAAGATTTTAAGGAGAGTATTTAAATTTCAGTGATGATTTTTAGTATGTGATTTTCTTTAATTCAATACCCCACTGTTGTATTACTAATTGCCCAAATGACTCTGTAATAAGGGCCTAGCTAAATGTTATCAATATTATTATTACTGTTCCATAGTACATGATAAAGACACTAATCTAAAATATGAAGAAAGTACTTGTTCTTCCTTTTATATTCTATTAGAGTCCATTTAATAAAAAGGAGGCTTAGGAGGCCAATCTTCTAAAATATTCTGTTTTTATTCTATTGATAAACAGCTTACTAAAGAAAAAAAGTGAACTTCGGGGATCCTATATTAGAAAGAGTAAATTGATTCATAATTCACATTATTACCACAACTAGGAGGGGGTCATTCAAATGAAAAGAAACTTCACTGCCCTGACTGGTATGGCTCGGTTTTGGCGGCATAATCCCGCAAAGTGAAGGGTCACTGGTTTCATTCCTGGTCAGGGCACATGCCTGGGTTGTGGGTTCAGTCCCCACTCAGGGCTCTTATGACAGAAAATCAGTCAGTGTTTCTCTCTCACATTAATGTTTCTCTCCCTCTCTTTCTTGCTCCCTTCCCTTCTCTCTAAAAGTAAATAAATAAAATCTTAAAAAAAGAAAACAAATTTCACTGAATAGGATAATTGATGAAAAGAACAGATGTTCTTTATTACTATGACAGAAAATCAGTGTTTCTCTCTCACATTAATGTTTCTCTCCCTCTCTTTCTTGCTCCCTTCCCTTCTCTCTAAAAGTAAATAAATAAAATCTTAAAAAAAGAAAACAAATTTCACTGAATGGGATAATTGATGAAAAGAACAGATGTTCTTTATTACTATTTGGGTTATTTAAAATAATATGTACTTGTTGAATATTTAAATGTTTCCTAGATATAGCTGCCACCAATATTCTGCTATATTTCCTTCCCCATTTACTTTTATGGATTTTAATTTACTTAAAAAGTGTTTCCTAGTAGTATAGCACACTCATCAAAAACATCTTTAAGGTAGCAAAACATGTTCAAATGTTGACGGTTTCATTATTTATTTTCTTAATTATTCTACTTTAGAACATGTATATCTTTAAATTGTCATCTGGTTAGCCCCTGCAAAGCAGTTGGTACAGTGTGGTCAATGTCAAATAGTGTAGTCAGCCAGCCTGAGGGTCAACCCCACCCAGTAACAGTCAACTGCAATCAAGGCGCAACCACAACCGTAGACTCAAATGACCCACATAAGAGATGTTCCTGGTGCACCCAGTTCAGGTGATCAGGCAGACTACACCACTGAGCTCCAGGAGACACCAACTGTATAAGGCCACCCAACCAAGGGCAGAATATAGAGCATATCTACCTAATACAGAAACAAATACAGAAAGGCAGCCAAAATGGGGATATAATGAAATGTCCCCCAAGTAAAAGAATAGGAGATATCTATAAAAAAAGAACTAAATGAAAAGAAGTCAAGCAATCTATCAGATACAGAGTTAAAACAATGGTTATAAGAATGTTCAGGGAACTTAAGGAAAGGATGTATGAACACAGAAAGAACTTCAGTAAAGAGACAGTAAATATAAAAAAGGACATAAAAAAGTCAGAAATGAAGAATGCAACATCTACAATAAAAAATACACTAGTAAGAATCAAGAGCAGCTTAGATGAAGCAAAGGATCAAATCGGTGATTCAGAAGACAAGGTAGCAGAAAATACCCATTCAGAGAAATGACACTTATTTTTAAAGTGAGGATAGTTTACAAGACCTCTGGAACAATGACGCTGGGATTTTGTCCCAGCGAAATCCGTGGGGGACCGTACCCTGATGCGTGAATCAAACTTAACTAGAGACATGCTTGGAGAATAGAGTCCGGCAGCCATGGGTCTTTCCCTCCATCTTGGAAAAGGCCTCGTGGGTAGCTCAGCCGGGCTTTTTATTAGAAGCTTTAGGACACATTTACATTGGATTGATTATTCATGGGCTTATGCAGAATAGGAGTTTTCAGTTGGGTCATGAAGATATATGGGAAGGGAATAGATAAGGGGTAGGTTTACTCAGTAACAGAGCTTTAGGATGTAAATTCAGGTCCGGTGGCAGACAGCACCAGGGTTAGAAGAAAAAAAAAATGCTACAAAGTGAAGTTTTGAAAACAAGCCATTAGACTTTGCCTCTAAAGCTGCTTAAATGAAAAGATCTCGGTTCTTACTCTCCTCACCTACTCAGCAAAGATGCCTGAGAGAGAAGAAAAGTGATCTTTTCTTTTATAATTACTTAATAATATTTATTTATTAAAATTAACATGGCTATAAAATGTTTTTCGTACCGGTTCTTTCTCTGCCCCACTCCGGACGACTCTTGGTCGCCGGTCCCTCACCGGGATGAATGCACGCTTACCTTCCAACTTGAAGTGGGGTCTGTACAGTCTGTGGCTCTTGGCCCATCAGGCCCCTCATTGGGCTGCCATATGACGCTGGGATCTCGCTGGGACGAGATCCCAGCATCAGAACAACATCAAGTGTAACAACATATGCATTGTAAAGGTACCAAAAGGAGAACACAGCAAGGGATTGAGAGCCTATTTGAAAAAATAATTACTAAAAATGTATCTAATCTGGTGAAGGAAAATGACATAACAAGACCAGGAAACAAAGAGAGTTCCAAACAAGATGAACCCAAACAGGCAATCCACATTAAGGTACACCATAATTAAAATGGAAAAAGATAAAGAGAAATAAAGAATCTTAAAAGAAGCAAGAGAAAGACAGTTAGTTACCTACAAGGAAACTCCCATAAAACTGCCAGCAGATTTCTCAACAGAAACGTTTCAGACCAAAATGGATTGGTGCACAATACATAAAGTGATGAAAAGCAGAATTTAAACTCGACTACTTTAACCAGCATGGATATCATTTAAAATTAAAGAAGAAATAAAAAGCTTCCCAGATAAGAAAAAACTAAAAGAGTGCATCACCAAAACTGTAGTACAAGAAATGTTGAAAAGACTTAAGAAGAAAGAAAAAAAGAGGAACATAAATAATCAATAATAAAATAGCAATAAACACATATCTATCAATAAGCACTTTACATGTAAATGGATTAAATGTCCAAGCAAAAGACATAGAGTAGCTATATAGATAAGAAAATAAGATGCATACATATGCTGTCTATAATAGACCCATTTCAGATAGAAAGACACACTGGATAAAGGGATGAAAAAGATATTTCATGCAAACAGTAATGGGAAAATAGGGTAGCAATATTGTAATAGTCAAAACATACTTTAAAACAAAAGTTATAATAAGAGATAAAGAAGGACATAATGATAAAAGGATCTATCCAGTGAGAGAAAATAACCCTTGTAAATATTTATGCACCCAACACAGGGGCACTGAAATGTATAAGGCAAATACTCATAAACAGAGAGAAAGACATTGACAGTAATACAGTCATAGCAGAAGACTTTAACACTCTATTGACATCAATGAATAGAGCGTCCAGACAGAAAATCAGTAAGGAAACAGCAAGCTCAAGTGACATATTAAACCAAATTGATTTAATTAATATTTTAAGAACATTTCATCCCAAATCAGCAGAATATACATTTTTTTCAATGCACATGGAACATTTTCCGGGAAAGGCCACATGTTAGGCATTATAACAAATATGAATAAATTTAAGAAAATTAAAATCATATCAAGTATTTTCTCTGACCACAATGTTATAAAAGTAGAAATCATTTACAAGAAATAAACTAAAAAACACACATACACACGGAGGCTAAATAACATGTTACTAAATAATGATTGAGTTAATAATGAAATCAAGAAAAAAATTGAGATACCTTGAAACAAATGAAAATGAGAACACAACAGCCCCTAATCTATGGGACGCAGCAAAAGGAGCCTTAACAGGAAAATTCACACCATTACAGGCCTCTCTCAAGAAATAATAAGGATCTCAACTAAACAACTAACTTTATACTTAGAGGAACTAGAAAAACAAAGCCCAAAGTGAGTAGAATGGAGAAAATAACCCAGGTCAGAGCAGAAATAAACAAAATAGTGTTTAAAAAATACAAAAGTCAATGAAACCAAGAACTTGCTCTTTGAAAATATAAACAAGATTGACATAGAGGCAAAAATCCACAACAAAATATTAGCAAACCAAATTCAGCAATACATTAAAAAGATAATACACCATGATCAATGGGATTTATTCTAGGGATACAAGGATGGTTCCATATTGGCAAGTCAATTAATGTGATACACCACATAAACAAAATTAAACAAAAGTCACATGTTCATATTAATAGATGCAGAAAATAGCATTTGGCACAATCCCACACTCATTTATGATAAATCTCTCAGCAAAGTGGGAATAGAGGGAACATACCTAAATATAATAAAGGTCATATTTGAAAAATCCACAGCTAGCATCATATTCAATAGGAAAAAATGAAAAGAATTTCCTTTAATATCAGGACCAAGGCAGAGATGTCCACTTTCACCTCTCTTACTTAACATAGTACTGGAAGTCTTAGCCCCTGCAGACAAGAAGAAATAAAAGGCATACAAGTTGAAAAGAAAGAAATGAAACTGTCTTTATTTGCGGCTATCATGGTAGTGTATACAGAGAACTGTAAAGATTACACCAAAAAAACTACAAAACTGATCAATGAATTCAATAAAATAGCAGCACACAAAATAAATATTAAAAAACTGATTGCTTTTATATACAATAATAAACTATCAGAAAGGGAAACAGAAAACAACCCCATTTACAATTGCATCATTAAAAAAACGGAAATAAATGTAACCAAGGATATAAAGGACCTGTACTTAGAAACTTACAAGACACTGAAATTGAAGAAGATACAAATAAATGAAAACATTTATTGTGTTCATGGATAAGAAGAATTAACATCATTAAAATATCCATAGTACCAAAACAATCTATAGATTCAAAACAATTCCTGTCAAAATACCAATGGTATAGTTATTTCACATAACTAGAACAAATATTTCAAAAATGTATATGGGACTATAAAAGATTCCAAGTAGCCACAGAAATCTTGATAAAGGACACATGGACAATAACAAGGGGGATGGAAACAGGAGAGGGAGGTAGGGAGTGGTGGAGGGAAAAAGCAGAAAGCTGTACTTGAACAACAATAAAAAATGTTAAAAAATAAAACATAAATACAGATTCTTTAAATAAAGTACTACTGACACCAGATAGTTACTCACATATGAAACTTCTCACAGAGAAAACACTATGCATTATAAGGGTAAATGTCTTTAAGAATCACTTACAATAATCATCTATAAATTCTTCATAAATAACATAATTAAAACTTAAAAAAACAAAAAAAGAGAATGAAGTTGGGAGCATCACACTATCTGATATCAAAATATACTGTTATACAAGTCAATATAATCAAAACAGCACAATACTGGCATTAAAACAGACAAATAGATTAGTGGAACAGAATAGAGAGCCCAGAAATAAACACATGCCTCTATGGTCAATTAATATATGACAAACAAGACAAGAACATACAATGGAATAAAGAGAGCCTCTTCGATAAATCATTTGGGATAAATTGGAAAGATACATGCAAAAAAAAAATGAAACTAGACCACCTTCTTATATCGTATACACAGAATAACTCAAAATGATTTAAAGACCTAAATATAAGTCTTGAAACATTAAGATATCTCCTCAAACAAGTAAACATTTGATATCTCCTCAAACAAGTAAAGCAAAAGAAAAAATTTTGAAAAATAGAACTACATAAAAGGTTTTTATACAACAAAGGAAACCAACAACAAAATGAAAAGACAGCACACTGAATGGGAGAACATATTCACCAGTGATACATCTGATAAGGGGTTAATATCCAAAATTTATAAGGAACTCAGACAACTCAACATCAAAAAAAAAACAAAAAACCACCAACCCATTTAAAAATTGGGCAGAGGCCCTGAATAGACACTTCTCCAAAGAGGACATACAGATGGCCTATACACATATGAAAAGATGCTCAGTGTTACTAATTATTACAGAAATGCCAATTAAAACCACAATGAGGTATCACATCACACCTGTCAGAATGACTATCATCAATAAATCAACAAACATCAAATGTTGGTGAGGATGTAGAGAAAAAGGAATCCTTGTTCACTATTGGTAGGAATTCAGATGGGTGCAGTCACTATGAAAAACAGTATGAAGCATCCTAAATAAGTTAAAAAATGGAACTGCCTATGACCCAGCAATTCCACTTCTGGAAGTATATCCAAAGAAACCTGAAACACTAATTCAAAGGAATATATGCCCCCTCTGTTTATTGCAGCCAAGGTATGGAAGCCAGGATATAATGCCCAAGATATGGAAGCAACTCAAATGCCCAAAAATAGATGAGTGGATAAGAAGTGGCAGTACATATATACAATAGAATATTACTCGGCCATAAAAAATGAAATCTTACCATTTGCAACAGTATGGAAGGATTGAGAGGGCATTATGCTAAATGAAATAAATCAGAAAGAGAAAGACAAGTACCATATGATTTCACTTATGTGTGGAATCTAAAGAACAAAATAAACGAACAAAATAAAATAGAAACAGACTCATAAATACAGAGAACAAACTGATGGCTGCTAGAGGGGAGGGGCTTGAGGGGCATGAAACAAGTGAAGGGATTAGGAAGCCCAATTGGTAGTTATTAAATGGTGACAGGGATGTGAACTGCAGTATGGGGAGCATGGTCAATAATATCATAGTAATTGTATTGTGCCAGGTAGGTGCTTGAAATGTGGGGGCATCGCTATGTAAAGTGTATGATGGTCTGGCCATTGGGTTGTGCACCCGAAACTATGTATTTTGCCACGTTTAATGCACACCCACATTTCTGGCCCAAACTTTCAGGAAAAACAAATTTTTGTTTTAATTTTTTAATTCAATTATTTATTTTTATTTAGAAATAATACTGATTATCATATTCCAAAGTATCATTTCACATACAGATATTGTTATTGCTTTCTAGAGTTACACTTTTAACTCATAAGCATAAGTAAAAGAATTTAAAACATTTATATACATACAGAATTAGTATTACCCATGTATAATGAGCATCCTTATTTCTCCTTTAAAAATTTGGGCAAGAAAAGTGTGCATTAAACATGGAAAAATACAGTAATACAAAACAGTTTTGAAGGTAAACTGGAACTGAAAAATAAAATATAAAAAGATCTCACTTATATATTGCAATATATAGCATAATATATTTATACATATAGCATATGTGCATATTGTGGAAAAATAGAGTTTAATTTACATATGCTGATAATAAGGGTTTCAAGCTATGTATCTGGACTATTGACACTGGTCCCAGGAATGGAAGATAATTGACTCTTAATTTTTGTATTTTGAAAAGGGTCAAGTAAAAATAAATTATAATTACATTTTAAAATGTGTCCATATCAAATGTCAACCAGAAAAAAGTGGAATGTAGGCATATATGCAGTTTGACCAAAATTATAGTTTTTAAATGCTTATGCATTTTTAAAAACTGAACAGAAGTTTACCAAATCTGAATGATAATTATCTTTGGATGTTGGAAATATGGATAGTTTTTCTTACATTCTTCTTTTGCACTTTTTCTGATATTTTATAATATATATGGATTGGTTTTATGATGGAGAAAAATATTTATATACTTTATTGACATTTTTTAAAAAGCACACCTGGCTTTGATTCCAGTCTGGTGCCCTTTAGCTGTGAACTAGATAAATCATTTGGCCACTTTAATCCTTATTTTCATCATCTGTAAAGACAATGAACAATGTCTGCTCCGCCTACCTATTGCACTTTATTAGAATTAAATAAAAACCTTGTGGCCCGGCTGGTATAGCTCAGTGGATTGAGCGCGGGCTGGAAACCAGAGGGTCCCGGTTCGATTCCCAGTTGGGGCACATGCCTGGGTTGCGGGCCAGGTCCCCGTGAGGGCCATGTGAGAGGCAACCATACATTGCTCTTTCTCTCTCCCTTCTCCTCTCTCTGAAAATAAATAAAATCTTTAAAAAAAAAAAAACAAAAAAAAAATAAAAAAAAACCTTGTGGAAGTACTATGTAAACCACAAGATCACTGCCTTCACATTTGAAAGGAGTCTTTACACAGTACCATCATTTTTCTTGTGCACAGACCATCACGTGTGCAACACATAAAATGAAGAGCTGGAGAAAATATGTATAAATTGATGCTTCCAATATTTAGACATCATTTGTAATGGTGATTTATATCTAATAGATGGATGGACAGTGCAGAGTAAATTACAGAGAAAGTAGAATAAATCAAAAGGAACCCCAAAGCACATCCATTCCCCAGCACTTAGAGAAGCTAGAATGAGAAATGGTGTGGAGTTACCTTGGAGACTAGGGTCAAGGAAAATCACAAGAAAATTACTTTTCAGTTACATCCTAATTAGCCTCTATCTCATCTTTGTGTCACTGAGGACATGCATTTGCTTTGAGGGCTTGCTAATGGCTTGCTAACAGGGTAGTAGGAAAAGAAAATGTAGTGCCAAGGTCCAGGATTTCATTTTGCTCTCAAATATTTTTCTTTCTAAAATTAACTTTAACATTTGCCGTCAACTAGATAAATCTGGTTTCAGTCGTGGCTCTGTCACTTCAAGGGTGTTTTAGTTTAGGCAAATCTTTTCATGTCTTTGAGCCTATTTCTTAGCGTCTGACACATAGTAAATGCTCAGTAGATGTAGCGTGGTTGTTACACTCTTACACTGTGTCTTCAGGTCTCAGGTGGGTACAATGGGGCAGTGGGTGGATTCGGTGGTCATTTGTACTTCTCCACCATTCTACACAAGAATACTGCCACTCATGCAGATGTCCCGTATTCTCATAGGCACCAGGTGGAGTTACTGTTTCCCTCACCCCATGCTCTGCCAATATGGTGTGTTATGCTGAAAGCAAAAGTCACTGTGCATGACTGTTTGCTAGGCACCGTGCTCAGCCTACCACATGCATGAACTCACTGACTCACCACAACAACCTATTAGGCTGAAGCTGTTACAAATCATGAAACTATGGAATGAAGATGGCAGTGGTACCACTCAAGGTCATCCCCACATTGGAGCTGGCACTAAATCGAGGCCTTTCTGACTCTAACATTCACGGCCTTCCTCATCCCACAGCACTAGTTCTTGTGTCCAGACCCATTTTGACAGAGTGGTTCTCTTCTGGTCGAGGCAGGCAGCTCCAAGTCTTTTTGTGAATAGCTTCTCTTTAAAGATAAAAACTCTGCAAACATCTATTATATCTCTCCCCAGGGATGCTTGTATGCTTAGTGTCATTTCAGACAATGTATAAGAATAAACGTCACCTTGATAGCAGATATACTTTCAGATAAATTTGCCTTTTATAAGGCATGACAGCAGGTGTATACATTAAAAAAATAAATTCACTATTGTGTGGGAGAAAAACTGTTTACCTAAATCAGCAGCATCCTCAGTAGTGTTCACCATCCAGTTCTTTCTTGTTTCTGCTCAAAATTACATTTGACTTAGAAGGTCTTCTTTTAGATGTGTAGGTTAATCTCTATATTATTATACATTTTAACATTCTCATAGAAATGGAAATTTTAGATGTTCTTTTATTATTCTGTATATATTCATATATAACTCAGTATATGTCAGGTACTGAAATACAATAGTGAGCGCAATTTTAATGTCTGTCCTCAAGACTTTGAAGTCTATAGGAACGCATAGATAAGGAAGTCAACTATCAATTAAAATACATTTTGGAAAGTACTATGAAAGACAGTACAAGGTGTCTTAGAAGGCTGGAAGGGGGTATCAAATTCACGGTATCAAGAAAAGCCTCCAGGGGCCCGGCTGGTATAGCTCAGTGGATTGAGCGCGGGCTGGGAACCAGAGGGTCCCGGTTCAATTCCCAGTCGGGGCATATGCCTGGGTTGCGGGCCAGGTCCCCGTGAGGGCCATGTGAGAGGCAACCATACATTGTTCTTTCTCCCTCCCTTCTCTCTCTGAAAATAAATAAATAAAATCTTAAAAAAAAAAAAAAAAGCCTCCAGGAGGGCATGGTGTCTAAGTTATGGTGAGAAGAAGGATAGGACAGTCAAATGAGGGCACCAAGGCGGAATGAGAGAGTAGGTGTAGATGAGAGAAGGAATGTGGATTCAGGGAACTGAAGGTGTTTGGTATAGGACAAAAGTAGAATGTGAAGGGTAGAGTGTCCTAAAATATGCCTGGAGACTTAGGCAAAGGAATTAAAAGTCCCTGTTAAAGACTCCAGATTTCATGTGGACCGACTGGCATGAGGAAGAAATATTCTGCCTCTTCTAGTTGTCCAACATAGATGCCAACCTAATCTGCCTTGTGTAGCACCAGTTCTGTGCCACTCCTTACAGATCTAAATCCTGCTGCTACATAACACTGGGTTATTTTTATCGATCAGGTGCACCCACCCATCTCCTAGCTACTGTGGGTGCTCGCGGTAAACAGTTCACAGGTGCTCCCCTTCTTCCAGAAAATTGCCCTGGGCTGGAAGAAGCCCCTTCACCCAGGGAAGATTAAGATATTCACTACCTGACAAAGGACCTCTCCTTTGACCAAGCTTTCATCAACCTCCTTTGATCCCTCCGCTCCACTAGGCTGGACCTTAGGCTTCCCTCTTTGTCTTCAAAGAATCCAGTTTGAGTAAAAATCCTGCTCATCAAGCTGGATGAAAATCCCTCACTTCTATCTCATCAAATTCCTCATCCCCTACCTTTGATATCTTATCACCCTTGCCTACCTTCAGCAAGAATTCTTTTGAGTCACTCTAGCAAGAATCCTACTTATTTCTTTGTAATTTTGTACCCACTGATCCCTGCCCTGCTCCTTGGTTATAAATCCCATTTGTCCTTGTTAGAGTCGAAGTTGAGTCCTTTGTCCTTTGCTACAAAACCCCATTGCAGTACCTTCCCTTGAATAAATTCTGTATTATAAAATTTAACAAGTGTCACGGGTAATTTTTTCTTTAGCACACCCATGACTGAGTGATAATGGTATGGGATCAAATCTTCAGTGCAGTTGTCGACATAAGAAATATCAAAACCTGTAGAGAATTTGTATAAGAACTTATTTGAGCCAAATTGGTGATGTATGCCAGGGAGCAAGATCTCAAATGCTCTGGAGAAAAACAGTTTCGCAGGTTCTTTTATACATTTGAAATTAAGAAGGGGACCTAAAGAAAATTGTAGAAAGCAAGGTGGGTAATAAATTACAGGATAGTTAACAAGATTATGTGCTTTCTTGAGGGTTAATAGCCCCTTCAATGAGAATTACTTCTGGTATTTCAAAGGTATGTTAACCTAGATGCACAAGAACAATGAACAGGCTGGCTTGAAACCTTTCACTAAAGAAGTTACAGGCCTGGGATGTGACTACCCACTATGACCCGCCCAGTTAGGAATTTATGATGTGACCACCCTTTGAGGTTGCTTTCCATAGAACCCCTTTCTTGTCCACACAGTCAAGGGTTCAAACCCTCCTGCACCCATCAGACCAAAACTAGACTTAACTTCAAACCACATCTTTACCTCCTTCTTTCTCCTTCTTACTCTGCTTCATGCTTTCCTATAGAGGTTTTCCCGAAGATGTTTTCCATAAATCAAGCACACCTGAATTTCTGGACCAGCTCTGTTTCTAAGGAACCCGCCAAAGGCATGCACAAAAACTTTTTGAGGTAAAACATATATAAAGGATATTAAGTTATCTTCGAATAGATGGCTCAGCAAGCAGCTTATTCATGTGATGCAGCCTCTTGATATGGCACCATAACTGAGAAAACCCAGACTGGAAAGTAAAAACTATTAAAAAATTACTTATTTTTGATGTTCAATCTTTGAAATATCAAGCAGAGACTATATGGATCACATTAACACTTCATAAATTCTTTCTCCCTTCAGCCAACTTTCCTCACACCAAAGTTGCTTTCCAACTTCTCTCGTTAAAGATTCTTTAACCCCTTCTACTTCAATTCCATCTCAAATGGCCCTTCTTGTCCTTCCCATTTCTTCATGATTGTAAAACACCAAAGCAAAAAACACACGTGCTCCACACACCCTCATAGGTTCAGTAGAACCATGTGGTAAGTGAGGGGGAGTAAAATGCTAGAAACATGCATATATGCATAATTTCTGTTCCTTCATTGTCAAAATGCTCCCCACATTTTCTGATTGTTTATTTGAAGACAAAATCTTTAATGTTTTTCTCTAACGTTCTTTCCATTTTGTTTCTTAGCAAGATATTCTCTATCAACACAATAGAAGCACAGCTAAACCACTGAAAGAAAAATGCAGAAAACAAACCAAATAAAATAGATTAAAACTGAGATGTACTTTTTACTCTTATCTCTCCTCACACATATCTTGAGGCAAAATGCCTGCCAAGGGAGCTCTTAAAGCACATGAATTGGGACAGAGCAAAAATATAGGAAGATCAAGAATTATTTTTATCAAGAAAAATGATTAATAATATCTACCTTCAACCAATAGGGCAATTTTGAGATTGTTAAAAACATGTTACATTCCCACAATGACATTCAGATGTCCATGAAGAATCCTTCCAGATGTGCTGCCAAGACCTATTTGTACTTTGCTAGAGTGACCCACCAGAGCTAAGAAAAGTTATTAATATCTTATCCTTGGAAAATGTATCTTTGAAATCCTTCCTTTAGTTGATAGTGGCACCAGCAGTAACAGCAGCACCCCATTTATTGCGACGTGTCAACACGCCCTGGTACTCGGAATATACAGCACTGTGTACAGCAGAGTACAGCTCTCTGCCACAGCCCTCAGGAAGCTCACTTTCTGTCAAGTGGGTTGCTTTTCTATTTTATTAGATGCAAACTAAGGAAAATCCCTGTTTTTCTGGCTTCAAGAATTCTGTGTACATACATCAGGTATCCAACTTATATATTTTTCTAAGCAACTCTAAAAAGAAAATATGATCATAGGTATTTTTTTTAAGGGTTCCAATGTCTGATTTTATCCCAGGGAGTTAAAGCAATGGGTCCTAATAGACCTCACCTTCTCAGTCTATTTTACAGATTGAGATCAATTTCCCCATGAAGTTGTGAGTTACTTGAACAAGGTCTTATCTTACTCACTGTTGTATTCCAAATATCTACCATATCATCAATTGGTATTTAATGTTTTTCAGCTGAATTTCTTCCATCCACATAGTAATAAAGTAAGAAGCTTTTCCTGTACATCCAGGAGTTATTCTGATAAAGTGGTGCCTCATAATGTATATTATACTTGTGTCCTCTTACTAAATACATTACTATAAAATGAGATTTTATAGTCTCAATTGTATGAGAATCTACATATTTTATTTCCTCAATATTTTCTTTCAGGGACAATGCTTTACACAAGAAATATACTTCTATCAGATAAAATCAAGCTGTTAATAACTGGAGTTAACATATAGTTCAATATAACTATCATATATTTTTGTATTATGTTGTATTCCCTTTGAGTTCATAATTATGAATAATGAAATTGAAGGATTAGATGGAATTGCATTAGAATAGTTCTAGCCTTGGTTAATAAGAATTGTTAAACAGCTACTTATTTTCTACCTATTTTGTCCTATCTCAACATCTTCTGGTGACCAGAATGTCATCTTATTGATAAATAAAATGGGAGAAAGGGAATAAACTGTACATACTTGTCGCAGGTGTGAATCGAACCTGCCGATACCCGTGGGTGACTGTGACCCGATGCGTGTATGAATCTCATACCGAGACACGCGGGGAAAGAGAGACCGGGGCCACGTGGCTGATTCCTCCCATCTCAGGAAAAATCCTCGTCGCTTGCCCAGCCAGGGTTTTTATCAGGGGCATTAGCACACATTTATATTGTATTGATTATTCATGGGATTAAGCAGAACAGGGGTAAGATTACTCATTAGCAGGGCATTAGGATGTAAATTCAGGTCCGGTGGCAGGCAGGACCAGGTTAAAGTAATATGCAGGGCACAGCAAGCCAGAATTTTCTAAGATACATCTTTGCCAAATTCCTATTAGAGAATTCCCATTCCACAGACATGATCCACACTTGCTCACACGGGAATCACACGGAGCTGTGCTCAAAATGTGTAAATTCTCAGGACTGCGTGTTTACACGCGTGTGGAAATCACTGCTACACATACTATTCAACCTAAATACTATGCAAATTCAACCTAAACTGAGAAATAGTGTGGATTTATTTTTTGTCTTTTTCATTTTTTTTAATAATAAGATTTGAAGTCTCTCCATGAAACTGGAGCTGACTCTGCTTAAAATAAATGCACCAGAGGAGAGTAGAGAGTGTGGAGTGTAATAAACACCAGAACACATGCTCAAGGAGTATTCCATGTTGAAAACAATCAAGAACATAATCGATCCATCTTCAAGATATTTCATGGTAGGATCTCTCCTAGAATGTATACATTCTAGGTAAATTCATGAGAGTATTAAAAAGGAATACTTTACTGCACCATCTGGCACTTTAGAGAATTTAATGGCTTAAATTAAAAGTCCGGTGAAGGCAACAAATACACACAAGTTTGAAAAATTTGGGGTCCATATAATGTAGAATTTACTTCTATGTAGACTTCTTAGTGTAGTCTTTCAAAAGTACCCATGACTGAATAAAATTATCTTGATTGAAGTCAATGTTAACATTTCACCGTTAAATAGCTGATGAAGGTCACCTAGCCAGTAGAACTGTATTGTTATTTGTATCACGTGAGTTTTAGAAGAAATCTCTAATAGAAAAAGCTGCCATCATATGCAAATAAAAAACTTTTGCCATAGAGATGAACAGAATATTGGTAATGTAGGCTCAGTTCTGACAAACTAAGTCTTGTATAAATTGAGTTATATCAAATCACTGCTCTTCTAACAGGATTATGGACATAGAGTCTAGTGTTTCTGAAAGTGCTCACCTGAGAGTATGTACCATTTAAAATACTCCCTGTTAAAGATGAGAAACTGCTGCAGTACCACCTTGTAACAGGTAACTTTGATTCTTCACATTCTAATAAATTTCAGGAACTAAGATATATTAGGAGGGCCAGGATAAATTGCTTTAATATTCTGTGACACCCATATAAGTAACAATAAATGACCATAAGTGTGAAAGAATTCTCAGGCACACTTGATAAAATTTTTAAAAATAAAAATAAAATAAGATCCTTTGCTACTTTTGTTAGACCACCGCAGTTGATGAAGGCTGAATTCTGTAAAATGAATACACTATGGGAAACCTTCATGGAGAAGATTTCAAGTTTTATGCTACAAAAGCTTTTTGAATAACAGGAGGTTTATACTAATCTGAATCAATTCTATAAAAGCAGCTGAGCAAATAGACACTACTTGTAGATTTACTAAATTATTTCAGTACCTAGTGTAGAGTTTGTGATAATGAAAACATTAATAAATATTAGTTTAGTGGAATGGAAATCTATTTGGAGATCAGTATCAATCCAGTTATATAATTTATTCAAATTAATGCTAGACACTTATCTTTCCATTGAAGAGAAAAAATCAAAAAGTCACTGCAGTGCTGAATCACAGCATCATTGAACAATTTGTACCTAATTGCATAGGGTGGATCACCCAAATCATATTAGGGTTAAATTCCAATACAAGGTAAGACTTCATGGAGTCTACATGTGGTTGTGAACGAAGCATTTGAGGAACTTTAGTGGCATGCAGATTATTCTGATGGCCTGGAATAGGTTCAGATAATAAAGATTTCAAAATTGAGTAGCACTTTACATACACCACTTTGAGTTTAAATGTGAAAATATATGGTGTTGGTCAAGAATCCTCATTGATTCTGCAGGTCCATTCTGGGGGAAGAACTTTACAAATGGCCTAGACTTTTTTCCCCCAAAACTTGTTTGAACTGTTCCTAGTTTCAGTACTTTTTAAAAAATTTTTAATTACTTTATTGTTATTCAATTACAATTGTCTGTATTCTCTACTTTTTTCCTAACAGCATGTCTAGATGTACTTCCTTCAGGTTGGAATCTGAACAAATGGGTCTCCTGTCATTGCCACAGCCCATCAGCCCCAGAAAAACTATCACAGTAAAAAAAGAGAGCAGAATATTTTGTATATGTTCAGGCAGACAGGGTTTGTGAGACTTACCATTTTCTAAAATGTCATTCCATGTTCACTGCCAGAAGTCATTCCTGCTGATGAACTAGGGAGGCAATAAATTTTGGCTTTCATCTCCAATTGAATTACTAAGCAGACAAAAACAGATTTTAGGTGCTGGACAGTAGATTTTACTCTTCCTTTGACTGTATTTAATTTTTAAAAATATTTATTTATTTATTTAGTCCATAACCATTTATCCCCATAAGATTTTCTTCTGTGGCATAACATTAAAGTCAGTTCTTCTGTTGTACTCTCGACTTCCATCAGGAGAAGCCCACTCACATGCAACATCACTAAGCAATTTTAATTTTGATAAAGATGTCAGACCCAAAATGAAATAGGAGATTTATATATAGCACATGTCATGGAAAACAACCCTCAAATCCCTCTCTTTTCCAAAGATTTGATTGTTTTAATGGCAGTTGCATTCAACCTCTCTGTCTGCCTTAACCTCAACTTTACCAAATAATTCAAATCTGTCCCCACACTCTTACATTCCACCAATCCCCATGCATAACAAATAGGAAAAATATATAAAGAAATAATTATAACAATTCTTGCATAAAGGTAACAAAATTCAGCAGAAGGTAGCATAGAAAAGTAGCTGTGTTAAGGCTCAGGAAAACACCAATAGCTTCATTCAGGCATTTCCTTGGTATGGTATCACTCTTTCCACCAGCATATCGAAATAGTTATTCCAAACCTAACAAACTTTCTCCATGAAGTTTGTCTTTCAGTGAAGACTCTCTCTATATTGTTTCTATAGGAACTAGGTACTCGGACTAGTATGGTTTCCATGGTAATTGAGATCTAGGGGCCTAGGCCTTTACGTTCCAGGGAGCAGATGGGCAGTATATTCAAAGTGTGAGATTATCTTCCCCATACAAATAAAGGAGTTGCCTCATTGGGTTCAACTTTCCCAAAGTCATCTGGGTCTAGACTCCATCAGTATCCCAATGAAAAGGGAATGACCTTGCCGCTCTGGCAAATAACTATTAACGTGCCCTCAACTGATATCAAATAAATGCTTAAGGGTTTTAGTCTAAAGTTGGCTAGCAGTGGGACTTAGGTTTTAAAGATATATAAACAATTATAGATGTCAAAAGTGAAATACATTAGTTTATTTTGCATTCTTAATGCAAAAGAGTGATTTACTCATTTGGAGTTTAATAGCTGCATTTCTAAAATGATTAGCTCAAAATAATAATTGTTTCAGTGAATGATTTACATTGAAATCCTATTTTTCCCTGCCTGTTGTTTGCTAAGCCAATATGGAAAGGTATAACATTTATTGGCTACTTGGACATTCATCTCCTGAAAAAAAAACTCTTCTACATTAGGGAGTTTACTTGGACTTAATGACCAAATGTAGACCACAAAAAGTAAATATATTTGGCCTCAACTAATAGGCACAGTACTTCATATGCAGAAATTGTGAGATACAACTAGACACAATTCCATACAAGTACATTTTAGACATAAAGTTCCACATAAAATAAATAATATTGTAATGAGAAGTTTCTTTTTAAAAAGTTCTGGCCTCTTCTTTTTGGTTTACATATAAAATTTGAAATAAAAATATTCTCTTACATAAGTCTAATAGACTTGTAATGGTAACAAAAGACCATGGTGATGTTGTTAATTAGTTAAGAATCATTGGAATGACGTATGTACTGCTAAAGTAGACAAGCAATTTTGCCTTTTAGCATTATGACTCATAGATTGTAATTGCTTTTGCAGGACTTTTACCCTTTCCCCAACCTTTATTTTATTATCACCAAGATAACAAAATATAGCAGAAGGTAGCAGAGAAAGGTAGCTCTATTAACATTGACTTTTTAGAGACATTCTGCCTTAGATTATACGTGGCTCTAGACTGCAAAGTATCAAAAAATGTAGAACTATACCCTCCGATGAGCCCTATGTCTTAGCCTGCCCCCATTCCCGAATTCAGGACCCTAAATGAATTTTTCATTCCAGTTGAAAATACTCATGCCAAGTAATAATCTTTCATCCTAGAAAACAAAAAGCCAAGCAGCAAGAAAGAGCCTGTTATTAGTTATCATTTTATAATTATCCTAAACTGGCAAAAACAACTAATCTTAAAATAAACCAAACTGTAAGATAAAGGGAATAATATACAGAATGGAGGAAACTTTTATCCTGTCTAAATGCATGAGAACTTTCCATAATGTCATTAATGAAGAAAAGAATGCACACGTGCTTTTATATCAGCCCCTAGTCAAATATTATGTTTGGAGAGACATATATCAACGTGAGGGATGCCCTATAGTATCTAAGACCAGATCAGATCCTTGGAGTCAACTCTTGTCTCAGCATGAACTTAATACCTGGAATTGAGTTAATAGGCTAAACCATGATATGCTATATCTGAACATAACTGATGTCTCTCAGCTAAAATTAGCTATATTTTGAGTTTTATTTCTGTATGTACATATTGTATATATGTTGTTTTCCAATTTTTCATAAGAAGTAGAGACTTTTTTATATCATTTTTTTTAAGTTTCTCTGAGTGTTCTTCTTCAGTTGTCCTGACTCATGGAAAGGTGAAAAGCCACAATCTTGTTTCCTACATTTTCTTTCTCTTCATACCAAGCTAATTCAAGTCAACCAGTACCTATTAAATATCTATTGTGTCAGGGAATTAATATCAGAGAGCAAGACAATTAGAAAGGAGTTTAATTAGGCATACACTGACAGTATTTATAATTAGGTTCACAAAGTCACATATTATGTTATTCCTGAATCAAGCTATTTTGTTGAATACTCTAGTCAAAGATAACAAAAAACAATAAAATAAACTTCTTCCTCCTAGAATATATGAGAGGATTTTAAAGAAATAGCCATTTATTTCAGTTATTTCATTTCATCATAATTTGGTTTTGAACTCTTGGGTTAGTAATAAAATGCCACCATCAGCTCTGCAAAATACAGAAAGAATTCTCCCTACATGCTTGGCCATGCCAAGGTCCCACCTAACTGGGCTCAGTTCTTGGCTTTCTAACATATTTTCTGGCTGCAGCTCTTGAGACATGAGTTCTTATTATGAATGAGCTAAAATGCAGACTAAACACAAATGAGATTCTTCCTGTAAATGTGTATAAGAGGTCTGTCTATAAAATGTCCGGCCATGTAATATGAAAAATAGAGACATTTCTTGAAGAAGATTCAAGATACAAGAAACATTGTACCTAGGACAATGATGCCTCAGTCCCCTTCAAAGTAGGCACCTTGGAACCTTATACAGTTCCCTCAACTACAGCAGATGTTCCTTCTGCTCTGGTAGCAGAAGCCACATAACAAATTTTGCCATGGTATGTTTCACGCCAAGATCCTGCATCAAAATCTTGGACACAGTAGTTTTTGGAATCCCAAATCAGCTTCTAGTTCTCGCACTATGAGTCGCCGATCATTATTGATTGCAGCCTGTACACGTTCATCATTCTCAGGTGTCCTGCTTGTTGCAGGCCTTCCAGAACATGGATCACTTTCAACACATTCTAGACTATCTTTGAAGAGTTTGTGCCACAACTTTATTTGCCTTGCACTCATTGCATGGTCCCTGAAAGCCTTCTGAATCACCCGAATAGTTTCTGCAGGGGAAGGTTCAAGCTTAATGAAAAATTTGATGCAGATTGGTTGCTCTACTCTCTATCATTTTGAATACACAGTACACAGGCTAACTCAACAGCGTCTACTGCCCCCACTGACTACTACAATGAAGTCGTCATTGTTCATGCATGCACATTCCAGTCCACTTTCCTTTGCTGCCATGTTACATCGATGTCACGCAAACTGTTCTTGTTATATTGATAATGACTGAACTTTTTCCAGACAGACCTCATACAGGAATCACTCTGGTAACATTTTCCATGCAGGATTTAATTGCTAGAGAGTCTTCCCTTCTACATGCCAAACCTCTTCTGTTCTTGTGCTCTTTGAATAAAGCATATGAGTCTGCTAACACATAGAGTATAAATAATAATAAACTGAATGTTTAAAGACATTCTATATGAAACAGAATTCACATGTCTGATTTATTATACCTTCTTTACATAATAAATTAATAGACCCAAAGAGAAACTATGGGCCTCAAAATTTACTTGACATGTAAAAGATAAAGAATGAATCTAAAACATCAACCCTGTTTGCAAGGAGATCACAATCTCTTTGAAAGAAAGAATAATACAGTAAACAACAGCAAAATGTTCAAGATATTATGTTAGCAAAGCTAAATTGTGGTTGCTTTCTATAGGAATGTCTAAAAGGCATCTCAAATTTAAAAAGACCAAAGCTGAATATCAGTTCTTACAGCCTAATACTTACTCTCCCATTGTCTTTTCCTTCTAAGCTGAAGGCAAATCCATCCTTCCATATGGAGCCATTCTTGACTCCTTTCTCTTTTTTTTTTTTTTTCACACACCACATCAAGACCAAAAGCAAAACTTGCTGGACCTACTAAAAGAATATATGCAAGATCTAGCTAATTCTGACCACTTTCACTGTTAGCCCCCTAGCCCAGGCCACCACTGTTTCTGTTCAACATTACAGTTATAGTCCCCTAACCATTATCTTCTCTTCCATCTTGCCCACAATAGTTTAATCTCAACCCACCAGCCAGAGTGATTTTTTTAATATGAAAATCAGATGATGCCTCAATGCTAAAAACCATCCAGTGGCTTTTTGACCCATCAAAGTGAAAACCAAATGTTGTACAATAGTCAACAAGGCTGGTCAGGATCTGAATCCCATTACTCCTGTTATCTCCTTTACTACAGCCCCTCCCTTCCATTCCAACCACTGTGACCTTCTGATGTTCCTCTAACACATGTGGCTTACACCCATTGAGGGCCTTTGACTGGGGCCTCTGTAATGCCAGCTCTCTTAGACTTGTCCCTCTCCTCTTTTAAATCTTTGCCCATGAATTTCTCTTTAATGAGTGCTTCTCTGATCATCCTATCTAAAAGTACAGTCTTCCACTAGCCCCTCCAGCCCTTCTGATTTATTTTTCTCCAAGTTTTAATCACCTCCTAAATTATAAACACTGTAATTATTTATCTTGCTTATTGTTTAACCTTCTATATTAGAATATAATCTCCTATCTCTTTCCTTTTTTAATTATTTATTAAATGTATTGAGGTGACATTGGTTAATAGGATCATATAGGTTTCAAGTCTACATTTCTATAATGCATGATCTGTACATGGCGTGCCCAATACCCAATGTCAAGCCATCTCTTTCTCATACTGATATATCCCCAGTACTCAGAAAAGTGCCCATCACATAGTAGGTGTTGAATTAACATTTGTTAAATGAATGAACCCACTCAAAAATCTTAGAAAGCCAAGTTAACCTTTTAAAAAAACATTTTTGTGAAACTTCTGGACAAGATGGATGCATAGGTAGATACATTTTGTCTCCTCAAACAACCAAAAGAAGGGCAACAACAAATTTAAAAACAAAAAATAACTGGAACTGTCAGAAAATCAAACTGTATGGAAGTACGACAACCAAGGAGTTAAAGAATAAACATTCATCTAGACTGGTAGGAAGGGTGGAGATGGGCAGCCAGGATGGAGAGAACACATGCCAAGTTGGTGGCTGGAGGACTGGGGCAAGCGAGTCAGTGGCTGGTGGACCTGGTGAGGTGGTGGCTGGTAGAGTGAGCAGTCCCACATTTGCATGCAGATAAACCAGGAGGAACAACTAGGGAGTGAGACAGACCGCGCCATCCAGGGTTCCAGTGTGGGGAAATAAAGCCTCAAAACCTATGACAGAATAAACCTGTGGGGGTTGAGGCAGCAGGAGAAACTCCCAGCCACACAGGAGAGTTCATTTGAGAGGCCCACAGGGTCCTAGAACATACATAATATGACCCACCTTGGAATCAGCACCAGAAGGGCCCAATTTGCTTGTGAGTAGCAGAGGAAGTGACTGAAATCCGACCGAGAGCTGAGCAAGTCAAATTGTTCCCTCTTGGACCTCTCTCCTACATACAGCACCACTACCCAGTGATGAAAGTCGCCCCTCCCTGGCGAATACCCAAGGCTCCACCCCTTACTAAGTAACAGGTGTGCCAAGACAAAAAATATGCCGCAGATGAAAGAACAGATCTAAGCTCCAGAAAAAATACAACTAAGTGATAAAGAAATTGCCAACCTCAGATGCACAGTTCAAAACACTGGTAATCAGGATCCTCACAGAAATGGTTGAGTATAGTCGCAAAGTAGAGGAAAACTGGAGGCTACGAAAAGTGAAATAAAGGAAAATGTACAGGGAACCAACAGTGAAGGGTAGGAAACTGGGACTCACATCAATGGTTTGGAGCAGAAGGAAAAAAAAAAAAAACATTCAACCAGAATAGAATGAAGGAACAAGAATTAAAAGAAATTAGGAGAGGCTTAGGAACCCCCAGGACAACTTTAAATGTTACAACACCACAATCATAGGGGAGTCAGAAGGAGAAGAGGAAGAACAAGAAATTGAAAACCTATTTGAAAAAACAATGAAGGAGAACCTCCTCAATCTGGCAAAGGAAATAGAATTCCAGGAAGTCCAGGAAGCTCAGAGAGTTCCAAAGAAAGGGGATCCAAGAAGAAACACACCATGACACATCATAATTAAGTTACCTAAGATTAGGGTAAGAAGAGAATCTTAAAAGCAGCAAGAGGAAAGGAGACAGTTAACTACAAAGTAATTCCCATAAGACTATCAGCTGATTTCTCAAAAGAAACCTTGCAGGCAAGAAGGGACTGGAAAGAAGTACTCAAAGTCATAACAGGCAAGGACCTACGTCAAAGATTACTCTATCCAGCAAAGCTATCATTTAGAATGAAAGGGCAGATAAAGTGCATCCAAGATAAGGCCAAGTTAAAAGAGTTCATCATCACCCAGCCCTTATTATATGAAATGTTAAAGGGACTTATCAAAAAAAGAAGATAAAAAATATGAACAGTAAAATGACAACAAACTCACAACTCTCAACAACTGGACCTAAAAAACAAACAAAAAAATAACTAAACAAACAACTAGAACAGAAACAGAATCACAGAAACAGAGATCACAAGGAGGGTTATCAGTGGGGAGAGGGGGGGAGAATGAGGGAGAAAGTACAGGGGATAAGAAGCATAAATGGTAGGTACAAAATAGACAGGGGGAGGTTAAGAAAAGTATAGGAAATGGAGAAGCCAAAGAACTTATATGTATGACCCATGGACATGAACTAAGGTGGGGAAATGATGGTGGGAGGGAGATACAGGATGGAGGGGAATAAAGGGAAGAAAATATATGGGACAACTGTAATGGCATAATCAGTAAAATATATTTAAAAAACATTGTCTTTATTCATACTAAAATACCAGTTTGTGTAATTTTTGTCTTCTTAATAAAATATTATACATATATCAAACTTTAAATTTAAAATTTCTATAGTGAGACATTTCATTAGATTTCTAGAAGTCTGTTTTATTTCCCTAAACTATGTTCTATTTTCTTAAATATCTTTTTCTATCTTCATATTTATTATCTATTTATTCCAAAAATTAGGGCAAGTTATTACTCCTTGGACACTATATCTATGAGGAATAATAACTTTTTTTTGATGTTGACACAAACATCCCTCAAATATCTGTGTCTTAACCCAATAGCAATGTATTTCTCATGTACATTATGGTCTGGTAGCTCTTCATGGTGGATTTTGGGCTCCAGGCTTATTCCATTGAATGACATTGCCATCTTTAACATATGGCTATCAAGGTTGCCAAGGAAAGGCAAAGTTATTTGAAATGATTATGCAAGGGCTTTTATAACCATGGCTGGAATTGGCATACATTACTTTCCCTACATCCCTTTGACCAGAATATAGTCATATGACTCTAACACAACCACCTAAGAAGCTGGAATGTATAGCTTCTTGTGTGACTATAAAATAAAATCAAACAGAACCTCAATATTTAAATGGAAGAATTTTCCAGAAAATTTCTATCCATTCATCCAACTGTTCTGACATGAAATTTTTGATCATTAACTCTAGAAATCATTAATATAATTCTGAGGGTTAAGGCAAAGGATGTAAGGGAATGAATGAGACACAGAAGGGAAGCATTGGAGTGGTTCCACAAGATGACTTATGAAAGTTTCTCACATTTTGCATCAGCTTTTGCTGAAGAATGTCTAAAAAGGCAATTAAGTATAACAGAGCACTAGGTAGTCAAAAGTTTGTCTAAGCTTCCTCTCAAATGAACAATTTTGTCCATATCAAAAAATATCCCTAGAGTGAGCACTGTAATTCCAAATTGTCTTTGGTGAAACTATGAGAGAAAAGCATGCACAAGAGTTACCTTGTAAGCTAAGTGAGAAAACATAAGGGAAGCAGGTGTTTGGCCTGGAAGAGGCATAGTTTTAGATTGAAAAGACCCCATGAGAACTGTAACACGCCTGTGAGACAAGTGCTCATGTGAGATTTTGTCACTGGAGCTTGGTCGAAGACCAATTGTCACCCATCAGGGAACAAATAAAAGTTCCTGATTCTCGGCAGGTGAAACTAAAAAGCAATTCTCAGGGACACAAAAACAAGATTGAGAAAGAAGTTATCACAAGATTTTAAAATGGTAACCTGGGACATAGTTTGTCCAAAGGATGCTGAAAAGATCTACACAATACAATATGCAAATGATGGATTATAGAACTGTATGCCTGAAACCTATATATAATTTTATTAACCAATGCCAACCCAATAAATTCAACAGAAAAAGTAAAAAAATTAAAATAATAATTTTAGAAAAAGAAAAAAAGAAATCTCCAGAACTTGTAACCCACAGGCTGGCTTGAGAACAGTTAAAGATCCAGTAATCTTTGCCTGGGAATCTCCAAGTCCAGCACAAGTAGCAGCCATCTCAGATTGCTTTAAGCTCATGCAAGGTGGCACCAGGAAAATCACAGGTGGGGGCTGACCTTGGCCCTGTACCACCCAGGAAACCCTAGGGCCTGTGCACTCAGTGGACAGCTATAGACTATGTTAGAGTCCCACTACTCTGTCCCTTCATGGCTAATCCTTCACAGAGGGTGGAAGTTGTTGGTCAGTGGTCACAGCCAACACTTGCAACTGACTAGCCTAGGTAAATCCCTCCTATTGATCTGCCAACAGCAACTAAGGTCAACTACAAGAGAAGGGTGCACTCAGCCCACATGAAGAACATACCCTGAATCACCCAGCTTGGGTGATAGGGGAGGCTGTGCCACTGAATCCTACAGGATACCTACTACATTAGGCCACATTATCAAGGCAAGGAGTCATAGCAGCTCTACCAAACACATAGAAACAAACACAGAGAGGCTGCCAAAATGCAAAGACAAAGAAACATGGCCTAAGTGAAAAAACAGATCAAAACTTCAGGAAAAAAAAAACTAAACAAAATAGAGATAAGCAGTCTATTTTATGCAGAGTTCAAAACACTGGTTATAAGGATATTCAGAGAACTTAGTGAGGACCTCAACAGCACCAAAATTCCAGTCAGAAACAAAGGATACTAATTGAAATAAAGAATAATTTATAGAGAAACAACAGTAGAATGGAGGAAGCTGAAACAAGTCAATGTTTCAGAACATAAGGAAGCAAAAAAACCAATTAGAACAAGAAGAAAAAAAAGAATCCAAAAAAAATGAGGATAGTATAAGCAGCCTCTGGGACAACTTCAAGAGGTCCAAAGTTCACATCATAGGGGTACCAGAAGGAGAAGAGAAAGAACAAGAAATTGGGAATCTATTTGAAAAAAACAATGAAAGAAAACTTCCCTAATTTGATGAAGGAAATAGACATGCAAGTCCAGAAAACACAGAGAGTCCCAAACCAGTGGGACCCAAAGAAGACCACACCAAGGCACATCATAATTAGAATGCCAAGTGTAAAAGATAAAGAGAGAATTCCAAAAGCAGCAAGAGAAAAGAAGTTAGTTACCTACAGGGGAGTTCCTAAGACTGTCAGCTGATTTCTCTAAAGAAACTGCAGGCTAGAGGGGATTGGCAAGAAATATTCAGAGTCATGAAAAGCAAAGACCCACAGCCAAGATTGCTCTATCCAGTGATCTATTCATTTAGAATTGAAGAGCAGATAAGGAGCTTCCCAGACAAGAAAAAACTAAAGGACTTCATATTGCTGAACCACTATTTTATGAAATGTTAAAGAGACTTATTTGAGAAAAAAGATCAGCAGCATGAACAATACAATGGCAATAAATACATACCTGTCAACAATTTAATCTAAAAAACAAACTAAGCAAACAAAAAGAACAGAAACAGAAACATGGATACAGAGAGGTTTTGATGGTTGCCAGAGAGGAGTGGGGTATAAGGGAATGGGTGAGCATAATTAATAAAATACAAAAAAAATTAAAAATAAAGAAAGAAATCTTCTCAACTTGTAACCTGTAGGCTGACTTGAAAACTGATTTACATACCCTACAGACTTTTGCAGAAAAAAATCATTCAAGACACACAGACACACAGACAAAACAAGACACTATATAAACAGCTAATAAGGGCAAAAAAAATTCACTAAATTATGATGCAAATCTCATTAGAAAACCAAAACCCCACATAGGGACTTATTTTCTAAGAAAGCAAAATAAACTCAATGTGAAGGGGCTTTAAGAAAGTACCGGAGCACAATTTAAACCAAATATTATTATTTTATAAAATATAATTTTTCTCCCTTCTAAATAGGTAAAAAAAAGAAAATAAAGAAAGAAAACAAAACAAAACAAAGCAAAACAAACAAACAAAAAAAAAAAAAACAGAAACCCAATGCTGAAGGGCTTTGATGAAATACCAGAACTCAATTCTGCATTAACTTATGTCCCAACCACGGTCAGGTTGACTCCTATGGGCTCTTCCTATGGGCAGATAGAAGGGGTCTCAGATGTGTGCAGTTATTGAAGAAATCAAAGTGGAATAATAGATTTGGAAGATGGACTGGCATTCACAACTAGGCCATGTTATTTTTCTATTGGACATAAGCAAACTCACAGAATAATAAAAGGTTACTCTGAGACCATAATAAAATGAGAACAAGGAAGGCTACCTCATAAATTTATCTAAACAAAGACAAAAACAAGTTCATTGTGGCACCCATCAAATAACAAATACTTCTTCTCTGGGCCAAAATGAGTGACTACTACTTCTTTACATATTACAGCTTTATCCTTATCCCAGCTTTTCCCTTTCCATAGATAAGATTTATTGAAGTATGCAATCACACAATTAGCTGTGCTTTCTAGCAGCATTTGATCTAGTCCTGCTTCCTTAGTCACTTCCCCAAGGTGTTTTTTCTAACACCCTTTCACTGAGTGTATTAGTGTCCTGTGGCTGCCTTACAAATTACCGTAAATGTAGTAGCATAAAACAATAGAAATCTATTCTCTCAAAATTCTGGAGGACAGAAGGCTGACATCAAGGGATCAGCAGGGCTGTACTCCCTCTGAGGCTCTAGGGGAAAATCCACTACTCACCTCTTCAACTTTCTGATAGCTGTTGGCATTCCATAGCTTGTGGCTTTGTGGCAACATGACTCTAATCTCTGTCTCCCTGGTCACCCCAGCCCCTCCTCTGTTTGTCTCATTTAAGGACACTTGTCATGGGACTTAGGGACCATCCAGACAATCCAGGATTATCTCTTTATCTCAAGATCCTTAACTTAATTATATCTGCAGAGACTCTTGTTCCCGAAAAGATAACATTCACGGGTTCTAGGGATTAGGACACAGGTATATCATTTTGGGGGACACTGCTCAATCCACTGCTCTGAGAGAACTCGTATTCTCTCTCACTGCAATTAGTGATAAACCCAACTTTTTCAATTACAGGTGTCTTCCTGGTGATCTTTAGCTAGAGGTCATTGACAGAAGAGAAACAAAAGAGGACTTGGTGAGGACACATTTGGGACACAGGTATGAGGACTTCAATTTCCAAATAAAATTATATTTCTGAAAAGTTCATTCATTTCATCCAACTGCTCTGACAGAAGTTTTTGGCCATCATCTCTAAAAATCAAGGTTGACAGTAAAACTGTCTTTTCATGATTCAGAGAGTGATGAGGAATGATCAAAAGAAAAAAGAAACAGAAGGAGAAAGAAAGCAAATGATTCAGCCTAAAAAATAATCAAGATTTAGAGCAGGTGGGTTGGAATATTCTCAATCATTCGAATAACCTGCATTCCATCTCCCTTCTTTCCTTTCTCAGGTGATCTACACTGGCCTTTTCTTATAGTTCCTCACTAAGTTGTAGATTTAATATAGTGCAAGGGCTAAAATAATGCCTTCTGGTTCTTATGTAGCCCCTGAATCAGTTGAGTTATGCTACATATAGAATTCAATTATTTATGTGAGTGCACCTCTAATATCTTTTTTCCTTTGATCCTATTAGTACACTTTATCTTAGTTGAAAATTCTTTAGTAGGAAGAAATAAAAGGCAATAATTCATTACAAGTTTGACCATCATATCTTATCAATGGTTCAAACAAGTCATCTTCCTTTTGAAAAATGTTTATTTGAGAATAGACATCCCAAAGACTTGCGAACCGAATAATAATTCTAAACCACTGCCTTTAATCCTCACCTAAGGAGCTTTTGAAAAAATTCTGATGTTAGAGATCTACTCCAAATCAACTAAATCAAAATCTCTTGGGGAGGAACCCAAGTGTTCTTATGTTTTAAAATCTCTCCAGGAGAATTCCGGGATGTTTTTAGAGTTAAGAACTACTGCTCTAAATGGAACATGTATGATATTAAAAATTAATTGCCTTGTCTACTATTATTTATTTTTTAAAAAATATGCTAGAAACAAATATACAAAATTTCTGACAAAAAGATCTGTAACAGCCATAATTTCTTGCTAAGGAAAGTAAATAATTGGAAAGTTCAAATTTAACACTGTAGAAAGCACTGATGTAATAAATTCCAGCAAGATTATGGCAAATAATTGATTTAATTGCCCTCATAGTTTGTGAAGTGTTGAAAAATATTTTAATTCTTCAGGACTTAATACAAAATCAGTTTTAATCCAATGTATAGAAAACTGTTCCTTTTTAATGTCTACAAGTGAAGGAGTCAAACAAAATGAATTTATTTTTTGTCATAGTACCTCTCCCAGCACTACTTGAAATTGTAAAAAACTCTTAATATTTCTATTAATGAGAATATTAATAATGAGAATAATATTTCTATTTATTCCAAATGAGATTCTCTCATGCCTGCTGGGCCTATGTGTCATATATATGCATGGCATTATATATATAAATATTTTTTTAAATTTTTCAATAAAGTTGTCAAATCAATGAAACCAAAATCTGGCTCAAATGACCAAAGAAGATTTTCTTGATTGATTCACCAAAGAAGATTTTCTTGATTGATCAAACTTTTTCTTCTATTAACCTTACCAGATGAACTCTTGGATGAAGCTGAATGACAAGTATAGATGGTTCTGCCAGAAAAACAATTATGAGCTCCTTGCTATTTTCTGCTCTAGTGCCATCCTCAAACAAAAAGGAAGGCTCACTAACTCTAATTCATCTTATGCCTTCTCATGTCAATTCATTGGGGTAAAACTCTAGACCTTATCAGCTGAAAATTGAAAAAAACACATCACCTGTAAGGTCCAGAAGAGAACTTAATATTAATTCCTTTTTCCATTGTAAGTATAAGTAAATTTTTCTCTTCAGAATAATAAAGCGAATATGCTACTTGATCTCCTCCTGCCAAGCAATAGAGGCAGTAGAATTTAATTGAAGTTTAACAGCCTGGGTTTGCATACTGTGTTTGTCTAGTGCAAGTTGCTTAATCTGTGCCTCTCAATTTCATTTACTGTATAATGGAGATGATATAATAACATTATCTACCTTGGAAGTCTGAGAAAATTTATGATGATACATGTATAGCATATGTAAATATAGTGTCTGGCACATAGCAAGTAATGGGCACATGGGTCCATGTCCACATGGTTATTGTGCACTAGCCAACCTCACACTGAGACCAGGTCCACTTTGCTTGCCCCACAGGGCAAATCTCATTTCTCAAGTCACAAGAGCAGGCTGATAACCTCTGGCCTGATGCAGACCTGCAAACCTCTCTTTTTTCACCTGTGCCCATCAGTGTTGTCTATTTGAGCAATTGTGTAGGAAAACAAATTGATTGATAAAAACATTCACTTTTTTTTTTAATGTTTTGCCATCGAGAAAAGACACAGCCTAAGGATAAATAGTTAATTACTTTCAGGATCACACAATAGTGGAAAGCAAGCTCAGCTCAACATACAAAAAAAATGTTGTTGTTACTTAGGAAAATCACTGCACAATTTACAGTGTGGTGGGTGAACACTATCAACTAAGGAAATAGAACTAAAGTATACTGTGAAAAGTACCCTTGATTTTCAAGAAAACATGATTTCTTTCATTTATATTGCACAGAAACCAAAATTAGAGTTGCTATATTAAATATCACATTTGTCTCTGTCTTGTTTTGACTTAAATTTTGTTATATTTTGCACATATATTTTCAAGATATTATTTGTATGGTTTTCTTCCATTTGCAAATCATATTTAGCAAGTATGAGATTTGCAATTTATTGCCAATTTAGGCAATTATTGACTTGGAATGAATATTTCTTTTCTCATTTCTCCCTTAAGGTATGGGAATTATTTTTCAATTATTGACCACCCCAAGAGTTTTCATATAATAATGTTCTTTCATACATACTCTACTGTAGTTTGCCAGATTGATTAGCTACATAAAATGAATTTTAATTTTAGGCAAATTATTTATGGTATTTGTCTATATCTTTTACAATATTGCTTTCCTGGACCTTGCCATACAATTTCTCTATCCCTCCTGTACCCATATTCAGGTCTCGTTATTATTTTTACATAGTGGTTTCCTTAAATCTCCACTCTTGTCTGTCATTTATGGCTAGCATTCAGTTGCTAAAAGCTGACGACTGCACTACAGACACTTAAACCCATCTATCTCCACCCTGGTCCATACGGATCCTTCTTTAACAGGCCAGAGTTACATCAGTCTGAATTTATTGACACCACATATGGCAAAATCATTTGCTCTCTGGTTTCATCTGTCTCATTTGGCAATTCAGTAGTCTAGGTTTCTTCTGCCCATAAAACTCTCGAATGTTGGATTATTCTATTTCAAATTATTAATATACTTTGAAATTTTTTCCTGTTAGAATTCATTTTATTCCTCAATTGCCCAAACTACCGATCTGGTAGTACCTTTACTTCTTTTATACAAGTTTGCCTAGAGTGTTAATTTCTTAACAATTAAGTATTTTCAGAAATAACACTAAAATATCAATGAATAGTTTTTTCAATTTCAGAGCATATTTCTCTTGAAATTTTATAGTATATATAGCCACTTTTAAGTATATATAAGCAAAACTAATTTTTTGAATAAAATAAAAATAGAGACTAAAAGAGATAAAAATATTATGTAACCCATTTTTTAAAAGATGGTAGAATTAATGTAAAAAAAATAAAAAATGAAGAGGACCTTAAAATTATGCTTTACTCTGAACCTTCCAAATAGTATGAGGGATGCTAGATCCATCTGCAAATATTTAGGAAGATCATAGAACCTTTGACTTGAAAGGAATGCATGTTGAAACTCATAACTAGTCTATACCTACCCCCTCAGACATTTATAGATTGATATTTTAATTCCAATTTCCATTCCTTTCTTGTTTTGATGAGGTTGTAAAACTTCTCAACCATCTTAGTGGCTACCCATGAGCAAACACTTTTTTTAATGTGCCTTTTCAAATGTGACTCTTGAAATTGAATGCCTGATTCTGAATGCTCTTTGATTAGTTGTGAGCAATATAGTCAATTGGCTGTCCCAGGCCACCATTTGCAAAGTGTATAATGATCCTTGGAGTTATGTAACATAAGAGCCAAGATTAGCATTCAGCAATTATTCCCACTCCTTCAAGTATGTTGTCCAGTACTCCAGTGACTGGAAAACTTAAAGCTCCACCTCCCAGACTTTCAAGCAATCATGAGACATTTGGAATGCACAAGTGAGGTAAAGGCCATCTTATCTTCATAGTGCTTTTGGCTGTTTTCTGCTTCCAGGAATGTTTATAGAGATTTCAGCATCCAATTGCCAATCTCATGGGTGTTGAGAGAATTGTGCCCTGAGACAGCTGTGTTCCACACACAGTGTGTCCAGGCAGTTGCCACAATTGTCCCTTCCTGATCCTAAGATTGCAACTGCCGGCGTATTTGTGAACTCGTTCTTGTCAATAGAGACTTTCTGATTCCCCACCATCCCCACCTCCCTGCAGGTAAATCTTGTGTTACTCTGTGAGTCATTCCTGGGGGACCAGCCTAGCATCTGCTTTCTAGCCCTTCCAACAATTAACATTGTAATTCACTGTTTTAAAACCATTTTCTGCTTAAAATACATAATACATTTTTTGTTTCCTGCACTAAACCTTGTTTGTCATAAACACTAAATATAATGAGACTATTGTGTACCCCGACCCAGAATCTTCACCTCTTACACAGAAAATATTCCACTGACTTACTTATACATGTTTGAGTTATATAATGAACATATTTTACTAAACTGCCCAGCCTTCTTGCTCTCCAGATGGACCAGAAGGCTCCGGTGGCCAAGAGCAAGCCTCTGAAGATCACAGGTGCAAGCAGTTAGCAGTAACACACAGAAAAGCTGGGAGACAGAGCTGGTAAAAGAAATCCAAGGGGCACTTAAAGTGTCTATTGCATAACTTTTGAGTCATGTGAGAATTGATAAGAGTTGAATCTGTACTTTAACCAAAATGTTGATAAACATGTTGTCTAGGACAGGGCCCATTGTAGCGAATTCTATTAAACAACACTGTAACATTGTGAAGAGAAAAATCATAACAAAATTCTTTCTTTCCTTCTAAGATAGTCACAAAGTAGGTAGCCAAGAACAGGAAAGAAATGAGAAATGATGTGTTCTACTCAAAAACAAACTTTTGTCTCAGCCCTAAAGACACTTTCATCTCCAACTAGTATAATTATTCTAATCTTGAAACAGTCATTGTCCAACTTTAAGACCATACTAAGGAAGAGTTAGACATTTTATGATATCTCCTAAAGGCTTAGAAGAATCACCTCTGAGGCTGCCTTTTTATAATATGCTTACTTGATAACCCAGAGAATGAATGAGGGATATGCTTTCAAATTTATAAGTGTTACTAAACTAGGTCCATGCTAATACTAGAATTACAATTCAAAATGGCCTTGATAAGAAAAACCTTGCAAAAACATTTACATGTATTGTGGACATGTGTTAGAATATGGATAATACACACACATGTGTGCACACACCTGTGTACAAAACAGAAACAGTTAAAGTATGTGGCAATGTGAAACAATATTCTTAAGAGATGAAGAATTTTTTGTTTTTAAAGAGGGTCCAGAAAGCAATCAGAGAAAAAGGTAACACTTGCTTTGTGTATAACTTAAGCTCAAGTTACAAAAAAGAAAGCTAGAAGAAATCATTATTATCTTCAGATTCCTAAAGGTTTATTTTATGACTATAAACATGAGAGAATAAATAGAAATAATCCAGTTTAATTAAGGCACAAAGGAAAAAAAAGTCTTAGCTTTTTGAGGTACTAAGTGGATCCCTGAAGATAGGAAGCAGGATCTTTTGGTTTCACCTGGTCATTGGCTAATGATGTGGCCCAGTTGTCTTCAGCTTTCTCCTCTCCATCCTTCTCTGCCTGCTGGCTAACTTAGAGACTGATCTGCAATGAATGAATATCATCAAGTTGCCTCCACTCCATATTCCCTCATTATACCCACACCCCCATGGTGCCTCTGGCTTCCAATGACAACTCAGCTCAACAAAGGTGGAACCTCAGCAGAAGATCAAAGGGAGAGAGTAAAGCAAAATCAGGGTTTTTAATTCCTTGATACCCCCATTCTGCAAGCTACATTTATTATTTTGAGAATTACTTTTCTTTGAAAAGTACTTTTAAAACATCCTATTATAATAACAATGCTTTCCATTTTGCATACACTTCTGGAATCTTTATGAAGGCTTTTCTACAGTAATCTTGAGTTTTCTTAGCACAATAGCTATTTTTATCCTGGACATCTGCATAAAAATGCAAAATATTTATCTTTTAAACTGTTGGTTTAATCTAAACCAGTGTAAAATGTTTTATGGCCTAACGTCTCCATCTTTTTTTTAACTTTCTTTCCAAAATAAATATGTCCTGTGGCTCTTTGGTCTCACTTTTACAATCATCAACTTTCATTATTGGCTTTTCCCCATGTGGAAAAGAATTGGATCTAATTTCTCACAAAACGAAATTTTGAAAAATGTATTTGCCAGTGATGTGACACTAGCCAAAATGGATGATTCTAGATTTGGCTTCATTGTTCTGGTTCTGGGTCAAAATGGATTTGTCCGGCATCTATTTGGAAAGGGATTAATATGTGATTGGAACGTTTTGAAAGGCAAAGCTAGTGACAGTCCTGGCCTTGTTCCCTCCAACATCTTGAATCATCATTGCCTGGAGAAGAGTCCATCAATAATTGCCTCAGAAACAAAGAGAGGTGGGAATGAATGAATTCTTTGTACTGAAGGGTTTTAGAAAAATGGGACAAGGTTGGGAAGAGATGGTGAGTGAAATTATGACATTCTTGTCATATGTGGGAATTCTGCACTGTACATTTTATATTGGTTGTGTATTTAAGCACCTTAGGTATTGAAAGTACTAGGTGTTAACCAATCATGAAAAAGATGTATATTATCATCATGCCTTTCAAAGAATATAAAAATCATTTTACCTAATGAAAAGGAAAATCTCCATTTGCCTTTTATAGTGATCATATATATTGATACTAGATGGATTACTGATATTTCTTGGTACATCTTATAAAATTTTCTAGATTCAAAGGTAAAATGTATTGGAGGAAATTAAATATATAAGAATATTTTCCTGCCCTGGCTGGTGTAGCTCAGTGGATTGAGAGCGGGTTGGGAACCAAAGGGTCCCGGTTCGATTCCCAGTCAGGGCACATGCCTGGGTTGAAGGCCAGGTCCCCGGTGAGGGCCATGTGAGAGGCAACCATACATTGCGGTTTCTCTCCCTCTCTTCCTCCCTCCCTTCCCCTCTCTCTAAAAATAATAAATAAATAAAATCTAAAAAAAAAAGAATATTTTCCCTAAATAAATGAAATACTGAAAATATTAATCACCTTTCCTTTTTACAATAAGCAATGTGAACGGTTTTTCATGACACATGTAGAATGTTCTATTGGGTGGCATTAGAAATAAAAAAGACATCTTGCTTTCCAGAAATTTATAATCTGAACAAATATTTGTTTATCACAAATCTCACCAGTCGCCTTGCTCTATCAAAGGAAATATTCTTTACACCACACACATACCAAATTCAATGAACCAGTTTTCCTTTCAAGAACTGAACTGCTACAGAAAACCAGCCCTGTTGCCTGGGTTAGTGGGGGTGGCACACTTAATGTCAAGGTAGGTGCTTGTCACTCATCTCTAGCTTGTAACAGCTACAGCAATCTCTTGTTAGCATGTCAGATGGTTTTAAATGGGGTCAGCACAGGACACGCATGAGTCTAAAAGAAAACATGCCTAAAAGATTAAATCTATTATGTTCACAGAGAAGATTTATGGATATTACAAAATAGTAATATTTCTAGAAAATTCATATTGATAAAGGAAACTTTTTGGAACATTTTAGCATTATTTAGAATTTATTTAAAAATTTCGTTTCCCTTCATGACTTTTCTATTAATCCTCTGTAAGTCCTCTTTCAACTAATGAACTGATTAAACCATTTAGAATAGAATTAAATCCAAAAATAAAAGACCAACATCCAATTCCTAAATAAAAATTATGCTTTCTAAATAAATTATTTTACCGTAATAACACTTTCTTAGTATTCATACTCTTTATAAAATGTACACTGAGGATCTATCTCTACCTTACTTAGAAGTATGCAAGTTGATAAAATAAACATACAGAAGAAAAATATGATGTTAAACTGGCATGTCCAAAGATCACTAACTTCATTCGGCTGGGTAATTTTTGGAGAAAAATTTTAAAAACACATATTTCTATAAACAAAAATATACAATCATAAAACCAGAGAAATAATTGTGTTTTCAGATATTATCTAAACAACTTTGCTACTTTTAGTCTTCCATCATTACACATAAAATATGCTTATCTCATTGTATAACTTTCTTATATAATTACAAAACATATACTTTCATTCAAGACTCTTTGGAAAATACGTAAAATAAAATCTTACCACATAAATTTAAAACAAAATTATGTATTTTACACATTTTATACCAAAACTACTATGTCATAGACTAGGCTGGCATAAAGCAAAACTTTGAAATACATTTCATAAGGTTTAATATTCAATTATCTTCTTCCCTTACTAATTCTTAGGGATCTCCTATATTTCTAATATTTCAACCATTTGGATTTTTTCTGTCTGTATAACTTCTAATAAACTCCTGAGCTCCAAATAGTATTCACATTTGTTTACTGCATAGTCCCACCCAAATATCTCACTGGCGTATCAAATACCCAATAGTGAACTCATCACTTCCCTTCAAAAAAAAAAAGTTCCTCCTCGTGAGGTTCCTAACTCATGAGATAACTATCTTCCATTTCTAAGATGAAATATCTCAAAGTCATCTTTTATTTTGCTTTCCTTTATTCTCCTCTTCTAGTCAGTGTGCAAATTTTTGTATCTCTCTCTCTAGAAACTATATCCATCTATTCACTTTCACTGCCTTGATTCAGGCATCATTGTCTTTCATGTTATTCACTGAACTGTAACATATACAGAAAGATGCACAAAATGTACAGCTCGATGCATTTTTGCAAATATCCGGCACCAACATCAAGACGCAGAATCTCACCAACATCCTAGATCTCCTCTAGTGCTCTCTCCCAGTCACAGCTCCACGGGTGCAACCGCTATCCTCATAGCTAATAGCATGGATTATCTTTTGCCTATACTATTCTGATGGCCTCTGAATTGAACACTCTGTCTCTATAATCTCTCCTACTCAATTCTATACATGACACTAGAATTTTCTTTCTTAGACCCGCATCTGTTCATGGTATTCTGCTGCTCCAAATCTCCACTGATTTCTCACTAGATTATTGAACAAAATCTAACCTTTTGGTATTGCATTCAGCGACTTCCTCCTCATCCCATTTAATCCTCAATATCCACCAAGTCAAACCCTTTTGCTCCTCACACATCCTTTAAAAGGTTTAAGCACTGATTAATTAAAAATGAGATAATACTAATGGTTGAATATCAGTCACTGTCACAATAAGGACATTAGTCCATGTAACAGTATGGTTAGTATTTGGGGAAGGGCAGGTAATATTGTAAAAAAGTAGAAAGTATCCTCTTGATATAGTCATAGGGTTGGTCTCAATAAACAAAATAAAATGTTGGCAACTGGGTAAAGAGGGGCAAAGAAAACTATTTTGTTCATTTCTTCATCATTTATTTATCAGTCATGTAGAGGCACATTCATGGGGTAAGGTGAACATGCAGATGTTGCCACAATATACCTGGTCTTCACTTACACAGAGGTCTCCATTCTTCTGCATCTGTGGTTTGGCACCTATGGAAATGCTAATGTCATTTTAAAATAAGCAATTTCTTAAAAGAGCCATATTCATTTGCAAGCCTGTCTCTTGCCAGATATTCAAAAGCAGGTGTAATAGGGTCAGCTGCCTCTGAGATATAAACAAAAGGTTTCATGTATGAGTCACTGTGACCTTTACTGGCAGAAAACAGGATAACCACAGCTGAAAGCAGCAGCTTATGTATTTAGTTAGTCCAGTATCATGAATAAGCAGAGTGTAAAGGGTACATTTTCACTAAATGTAGAATAAATGTGGGCCTCGTGGGCCTCCTTCTTAATATTCATAGGTGAAATTTGTTCTCCAGGTTTAAATTTTTCATCATGGACCCATACCTCATTGACAGATGCATTCAAAAAATCATCACATTTCTCTTTCCAAAAGTTGGGAGCTTCTCGCCCAACAAATTCATCACCCATATAAGTAGATTTTAATGAGTCAAGCCCTTCAAACAACAACAAAATAACCTTTCTTTTGGCAAAGTAATAAAAAGTACTCTGTTCCTATATTTGGAATTATTTCAAATACTTTTTTATGCATTTTAGTGATTCTTTTTAACTCTTTTGCAACTTATTTTAAAATAAAATTCTTTAGAAAATATTTTGTTCCTTTTTATATCTTTTAGGGGGAAGACTTTCTACTGTAAATGTCCTTTGGCAAATTTAAGAGATTAAGCAGTGTTTGTTTTCACTAAGTATATTGATACTTAGAAATGTCCTCGAAGGTAATGAACTTGTATATAAACTGTGAGGAGTGCAGTCTGGGAGCTCTAGCCTAGTTTTCGGGACTTAATTGAGCAAACAATTTTTCATTTGCAGATTTTTGGCACCAGAGAAGAATAATTTTGATAGCATGACTTTATCCCAAGGGAATTCAAGATAGAGTTAATTTCCAGCAGCGGCATTAGGTTCCAGTCTGCTTTCTCTATAGATGGCTTGCACAATGTAGACACCCCCACCCCATTTATCATCTGTTGAAAAAAATGAGCAAACTGCATGTACGTATGTGTGCACATGTGTAAGTTCCTGAGTATGATGTCTTCTGGAAAGAAGCCCATGGTCAACCACCACCCTGAGTTCTCTGAACTGATACTAATGTATCATGAGTGACCAGATGCACTGAGGCTTTCTCTGGCCATAACTCTGACAGCCATCAGAGGTCATTGAGGTCAACATGTGATAACAGAAAATATTTCGCAAATAAGTCAGGCTCATCTTTTTTGTTCTGCTCATGCTGTTGATTTCAGTGATTTCAGAGTTCTTGTCCTGGGATTGAGACAACCAGAAGACTTTCTGTGAGCCTCTGGTCAGTGCTCAGGAAGTGGAAGCCCTGCTGAGGGATCCTGGGTAGAACCAATTAGGTTCCCTTAGTGTTTTCTGAGGCCCCAGGAAACTTTTTTTCTGCAGATTTACCTGAGGTGTTTTTATTTTATATAGATTTTCTCTCTCACAAGAGAAAAGTTAATAATTAGGCTTTCTATCTACATATTTTGTGATGTACTTAGCAACACAGAAACTTTGTCAAAGGCTTTTGCCCAGATGCATGTCTTCTCGGTACCCAAGTTCCATTCACTTTTTTCAACATAAGCATTTTACTGAATTGAACTTATTGAAAAATTACATTCACAGAAAAGTGCTCCTTGCAAGTGTATACAGTGAACACACCATGTAGCCACTCCCCTTTAACCGTCATTCCTCCGAGAGTAACCACGATTTTGATTTAGCTAATGACATAGACAGTTTACATGACTCTTGAATTTTATATTACGAGGTCTCATGAGTTATGTGCCCTAATGTATCGGTTTTTTTAATTTAATATTGTATTTATGAGACGTATCTGCTGTTGTTGCCTGATTTGTAGTCCTTCATTCTCACCACTGTATAATATTCCTCTGCAGAAATAGACCACGATGAATTCATTTTACTCTTGATGAGCACTTGGGTTGCTTCCAGTGTGGTGCGCTTGTGAATGATGCTGCTATGGACATGCCTGTGTGTGTCTTTTGGGACATACCTTTTGGTGCACATTTGTTCACATTTCTGTTGGGTATATGTCTAGGAGTGAAACTGCTGGTGACAGGATGCAAATATGCTTAGTTTTTAATGCCAAATAGTTTTCCAAATTTACACCCCAAACAGCAGGGTCTGAGTGTTGGTGTTTTGGGTGTTTCTCATCATTGCCATCTTGATGGATGCATGTCATAGTTGTAATTTGCATTTCCCTGATGACTAATAAAGGTGAACAATATATACTGGTAATCCACTTTGTGAAGTTCACGGTTATAACTTTTGCCCATTTTTCAATTGGGCTTCTGCCTTTTTATTTTATAGTTTGGTTAAAAATCCTTTGTCAGTTATATGTGTCATATACATCTTTTCCCATTCTGTGTCTTGCCTTCTCACCTTTGTCATGGTATCCTGATGAAAGAAATCCTTAATTTTCACATAAAACAATGTACCATTTTTTCCTTTACAGTTAGAAATTCTTGCCTACTTTAGTTATCACAGATATTTATGTTTTCTTCCAAAATATTAAAATATTTTTATTTTATCTTTCATATTTATATTAATTTTTGTGCGCTAAGAGGTAATGTTCAAGATACATTATCACCTGAGTTAGATTGACATTCTTTTTTTTTTCTTTTTTCTGTATACCCTCCAAAATTTAAAAGAGAACATTCAGGTAGTCTGTCTCTTTCTTTTTCTTTCTTTCTTTCTTTCTTTCTTTCTTTCTTTCTTTCTTTCTTTCTTTCTTTTTCTTTCTTTGTTTCTTTCTTTGTTTCTTTCTTTGTTTCTTTCTTTCTTTCTTTCTGCTTTCTTTCTTTTCTTTCTTTTTTCTTTCCTTTCTTTCCTCCCTCCTTCCCTCCCTCTCTTTCTTTCTTTTCTTTCCTCTTTCTCTTTCTTCCTTCCTTTCTTTCTTTCTTTCTTTCTTTCTTTCTTTCTTTCTTTCTTTCTTTCTTTCTTTCTTTCTTTCTTTCTTTCTTTTCTTTCTTTTTCTTTCTTTCCTGTTCAAATACAGTTGTCTCCATTCCCCCCTGCCCACTGCCCTAACTCTAGCCATCCCCACCTCCTACCCTCGATCCTACCCACCTTTGGCTTTGTGCATTTGCCCTTTATACATGTTCCTTGACAACCCTTCTCCCTTCTCCCCCCATTATCCCCTTCCACCTTCCCTCTGGTTACTGTCAGTTTGTTCTAGGAAAATATCTCTCTGAAATATAGAAACTATGATGAAATTAATACATAAGTCCCCCCAAAATGGGCAAAGGAAAGCAAAATATTATCATTATTCAAATAGAGAACTTTATTTTCCTTTCTAGTTCTACAATATCTTTTGAACAAATAAAGCAGGAAAAAACTATAATTTTAACATGATAGAAAAATGCACTGGACAAATAATTTAGAGGTCATATTGAAATTGTGCTGTCCCTGTGACCCGTGAGTGTTAGCTGCATTTACACAAATGCTACCATCGGGCCCAGCTTGTGAACATCACCAAGTTTTCTTTTGGTATTGTTTTATCAATCCATATGTAAGTTACCATTTTAAATATAAATCCACATATGCTACATTCAATAAATATAATTTCCATGCTTCTATAGTAACACTCATTTTACTATTTGCTTACTATTTTATTTAATCAGACAGGAAATATTTTATAAAACATTTAGTCTTGCTCAGCACTATCCAATAGCACTCTATACCATGATGAAAATGTCTTGCACTATCAAATCCAGTAGCTGCTAGCCACTTGTGGCAACTGAATACATGAAATGTGTCTAATGAGACCAAGCAAAAGAATTTTCAATTTTATTTAATTTTAATTCATTTAGCTTTAAATATAAATTGCCACATGTGGCTAATGGCTACTATATCGGTATAGCACAGTAGATATAATTGGTCTCAAAAATGTGGATTTTTCAAAGAATCATCCCCATGGTAAGGTGGAGAATAAATACAGAGTGAATATGCAGCACTAATCTTCCAAATGATTAGTCCTATAGGGATTTTTGCAACAAAGCAACTATTTTCAATGTAAAGATAGAATAAGCAATAATTATATTTCCACATGCATACACACACACACACGAAAATTTTTGTCCAGGATGTAAAAATTCAGTAGCAGATTAGAAGGCAGTATACCTTCTGGCTACCAATTACTGTTCTCTGTATGTATAACCTATAGCTTCATTTACAATATGTTTGGCAAGGTTCCTACCACACATTCTACAGGTTAAAAATCAAGTATTACTTTACCCAAGTTTCATGAATGAGATCAACCTTATTTTTTTAAGAACATTAATCAAAAATTACTTGAAGAAAACAACTATCTGTAATTCTGAAGCACCCTAAAGTGTATTCTGTATCACAAGTTAATGGACTATTAAAACATTCATTTTGCAAATATACTTTAATATTGCCTATTTAAAATATGCTTCATATTTTAATATATTTAATATATTGATATTTATATATATCTACCTCCTTTTATCACTATCATTTAATATTATCCTAAACATTACTCTTGAAATTATAATCTATTTTCATTAATGCAACTAAATTTATATCATAAGGCTTATAATGACTTATAGATGACAAAATTTAAATGAATTTTAAGTATTAATACTCAGCTTCAAAATTGCTTTTCCAATTATAAAATATATCTTCTAAAACATCAATAAGACCAAATTTACCACATGGATGTTTCTTGCTAGAAAGAAAATAATTATATACATGAGTATATTCTCTTTAGGGGCAGTAATGGGGATGTGTGTTTCATTTTCTATTGCATTGTTTGGCAAAATAAAATGCTCCATTTTTCCAAAGAGAAACCTACATCTAATAGACATTCTTAAACCCTCAAAATCAGTGGTTTTAATATTGCAACTCTTCTTCTTATGCAATCAAATAATCATGTTTATTTAGAAGCTAAAAGAAAACAGGATAAATTTAATAATTATTTGATTGGTTGCTTTAGATGTACAAAATGTAACTTACAGTCACCTGTGTCAATCCTCTCTGTGCCAATTCTACTTTCCCCTTTTGGCATTATGAAACTCTGTTCTCTACACTGACACCTTGGTCCCAAGAAGAGGACTTACCAGAGGCAAGGAAGGGAGGCTCCAATTGACAAAAACAGTCAATTTTACAACTCCTTTTAGTAAAGAAAATGAGTTATGTCTGCAGATGATATTTATTTACCCAGTCAGGCAGCCAATCAAGTATTATCAGGGTTAGGTATTACCCCATTAGAGTTTGGCTATTCAGTTAAATAGAAAAATGTCATTACTTACACCTTTCTGGCCTGCTCCATCCTGGCTGGGACACGAATCTTCTCATTGTCCAGCATATCCACGCCGTATATGCTACCTGCCTGTTAGTCACTTAGTAGCTATCTTGGTTATCAGATCAATTGTGGTGGTATCACAGTGCTTGTGTTCAACTAACAGAGCCTAACGCTCTGTCACAATGCCTACAGCATTCCCCAAATGTCTCATCGCACAGGCATTGTATCATCTCGGATCAGCACAAGAAGGGTGGGTACAAGATTAGATATTTTGAGAGACAGATAAGAGAACCTGTTCACAACTTCTATTACAGTTGATTGTTATCATTGTATTTTATTTTGTTACTGTTAATATTTAACTGTGCCTAATTGATAAATTAATCTTTATCATAGGTATATAAAGGAAAAAACAGCGTATATCGGCTTTGGTACTATCTTGGGTTTCATCATTCACTGTGGGTCTTAGAATATATCCCCTGCAGATAAAGGAAGGCTTTTATATTTGAATTCTGGTTTAATTAAGGATTTTATTACATTAAAGTAAGCCTAGTCTTCTGGTTCATTTGCATGTTGGTAATATCAGATGAATAATTTAATTATAAACTAATGGGATTTGCTGGCTGAGGCTTCCTTTGGAGGTAGAGAAATTTCCAGAATACTATTATTTCTTCTTTACACCAAATAATTTAAGTTTAACTCACAAACTCATGAAGACTAAATCTAGTATTAAGTTTTACATTCTATTTGTATATCTAATCATTGCTAAGCTCCTCCTTGCCTGTGAGGAAAGACTGACATCAGTCCTGGTCACTGTAAACTAGAGTGAGGAGATAAAGCCTGTGTCAACTACAGGTCTCCTGAGATTTATATACTATTTGAAAATGTTGAAAATTGTATTCCAGCTCCAATGTCTGCCTAAATCACCTTATGTTATTGCACAAGAAACACTCTCATGAGATAGCAGAGCCAGATGTTAGGAGAAAACCTTTCTTTAGTGGGATTTTCCATTGTTAGAATGGTTTTCATCAAATTAGTATTCAGAAATATGTAGATGTTTTTATAATAAAGTGTCTCAGCTGGGAAGAGCAGAAAAGCTAATTGCTAAAACTAGTTCTTAGCAATATTTTTCAGTGGAGGAAATGTTTTCAGTAATTTTTAGTAACCTTCTAGAATAAAGACTTTCTGATAAATTTCAAAAAGGAAACCCTAAAAAATCTCACACATTGTGTTTCAGATTTAACATTTAGTTCACTCACAGGTGAGTGAGATAGTTATTAAGAGTTACAGAATGTACCATGAAACAGATTTGAAAATTTTTGAGGACAATAGAGACAATTTTCCAGAGATAATCAGGAAGAGTTTTAGTAAGTAAGCACCCCACTCCTATCCTATCTGCCCAGAATCTAACTGAAGGTTTTAACTGTGCCAGTGAAAGACTTCCTCAATCAAGTACTTCAAGAGTTCGAATGTTTGGTACCTTTGCTGGTGCCTCCTCCTTACTTTCATCCAGGTATACCAGTTTATTTCCATAAGACAGCAGTGTCCAGAATGATAAGAACAGATCCAGCTACGTAGATTTGTATGTTGCTTTGCCACAATTTATTGGAGGTGGGACAGAAATGGAGGAAGTTAGTAATGAACAGATCACCTGCTTAGATACTGTGCATCTTGTTCCCTAACCATCACATATTGTACTTTTAAACAATTATGTTACTGATGGCAAATAAACAAAACAAGACACATCACATGCCCATTTTGAAAAGTTAATGATTTTATTAGTATCATGAATATGGTGCAGCAGAATGGGAAGGTGCAGCCTTTAAGAGCCTGCTCTATGACTCTGAAAAAGTTAACCTCTTTGTAAAATTCCAGCACTATCCTTCAATGTAGAAGACTCTGTTATCAACTAACACTAAATTGTTTTAGAAGTTAGAACTTAAGAATAATTTTGTTACTTTTTCATACCTCAAAACATTTTACAAACCAAATTCTAATTTAATATTAAAACCTTAAGGAGAAAATAAAATTCTATTTATAGAAAGCCATTTTGCAATCAACTTAATGGAAGTTATTCCCTCCCCTAAAATAAAATATGCTCAAAATAGAAACATTAAATTTTCTCTCAGTATTAGAAATTGTTGCCTTTAAACCCATAACTTTTTTACAAAGAAAATTAATTAAGGGTAGTAGAAATTAAGTGTATATTTTTAAATTATAAAATCAGTTGGTGTTCATTATAGTGAACTAGAAAATAAAAATAAGCAGTACATGTTTTTTTCAATTACAAATTCAGGATAATAACATGTACACTACTGGGTTCTTGGGATTAAGTAGATAGAAAGATAGATAGATAGCCCAGAATCACACCACTGCTAAGAATCAGAGACAGTCAATAACAATTGCTTGGATTTTATTAATGAACTATAATACCACACTTTTTCTTTTGATCCAACTGCTTGTCCAAGTTTATTTCAACAGGAAAAACATCAAGCACCGACTAAGCAAGTGGTTAAATAAAATGAGAGAATGTCACTTTCTCTTCAATTAAAAAAAGAGATTTCTAAAATTCTCTTCTATATATCTTCCCAAGTAAAAGTTACTAGAGATCTTAAGTTCAGGACTAAGGATAAATTTTATTAGTTAATAATATTTCTTAAATCATAGCACCTCAATTTAAGGAGAGACCTGAAAGCCCCATTCTTTGGGTCCTTTACCCATTATGTTACTACCTCGTATACTGTTTCTGTCTTACCTGTATCTCGTAGTTTGATATCTAAAATTAGAGGCAGCAAGGAACTCAGAGGTCATATACTCCTCTCCAGGAGGTACGGGGATGACTTTGACTGTAAGTTCGTATTCTGCAATCTTCTGTTCTCTCCTCCGGAGACAGGGCAGAGGGCTGCTACACACAGCAACTGACAAAACAAGTAAGAGGAAAGATTCAAATGTCAAACCTTAATAATAATGAAAGTTTAGGCAATTTATTTATCATAAGCAAAGGTTTTTATTAATAAAATAAGGAAAATAAAAATCTACATTTCTGGCTTATTATGTGAATTAAATAAAAGCATATGTCAAGTTTTAAGATTCAGACAAAAATTTAATTTGGAGGTTAAATTTTAGTCAACTACTTCTAAGCCTTTTTCGTTAACCAATTTTTTAGGTATAATTTACAAATAATGAAACACAATCTAATGAGTCTGATGATAAGTGTGTACATTTATGTGACAAATAAAAACCAACAATCAAGACACAAAACATTCCTACCACCCCCCAAGCATTTCCTCACACATCACTGTAGCCAGCCTCACCAACCCCAGCCTCAGGCCACCGTCGCTCTGCTTCTCTCTCTATAGATGAGATTTGTTTCTCCCAGATTTTCACCTAGACTGAATAAGTACTCTCTTGTGTTTGACCTCTTTCACTCAGCATAATGCCTTTGAGATTCATCCATGACAGTGTGTCAGTCAGTAGTTCCTTCCCTTTTATTGATGAATAATCTTCCATTATGGAATATACCAATATTTGCTTATTCTTTCATTATTTGAAGTTTTATGTTGATATATAATTTCATTTCCCTAAGGATAAATATTGAGTAGAATTGCAGAGCTGTATGCTAAAGGTATGTTTAATTTTACATGGAACTGCCAAACCATTTTCCAAAAACAGTTGTTGCATATTATATTTCTTCCCACCAGGACTGTATGAGACTTCCACTCGCTCCATCTCTTTACCAATACTTGGTAGTGTCGGTCTTTTCAATCTTAGTCATTCTAGTGGACATATAGTGGTTTCTCACTGTAATTTTATTTTGCATTTTTGAATGACTTTTCCAGTGATAGTTGACCATTCTTATATCTTCTTTTCTAAAGTGTCTGTTCAAATCTTTTTCCACTTTTAATTGGGCTACTAGTTTTCTTATTACTGAGTTGTTATAGTTCTTTGTATAGCCCGGGCACAAGTTTTGTCAAATATATGTATTGTGAATATTTTCATCTAGTCTGTGGCTTGCCTTCTTATTTTCTTTATAAAAGCAGAAGTTTATAATTTTGATGTAGTCCTATTTATCAATTATTGTTATGGCTCATCCTTTTAGATGTTTGATATAGAAAATATTTACCTATCCTAGTTTTATGAAGAATTTCCCCTATTATTTCTTCTAGAAATGTTATGTATTTAGGTCTATAATTCCCTTTTGAGTTGATTTACATATATTATAAATACGTATCATTTCTATCAGCTTCATGTATTTTCATATGGATATCCATCACTATTCGTTGAATAGACTACACTTTCTTCATTCTATTACCTTGGGACGTTGTCAAAAATCAATTAATCCTTTGTGTGTATGTTTATTTTTAGATCGTCTATTCTGTTCTATTGTTTTATATGTCTATCCTTTCACCAAAAGTCATAATAATGTAATGTTGTAAGAGACCTTGAAATCACTATTTTAAGGTTCCAAACTTGTTCTTTGTCAAATATTCCTGGTAATAGTCCTCCTTCTAAGGTCTCTTTATTTGATATGAATATAATTACTTCACCTTTCTTAGGATTAGTGCCTATATATCCTCCTCAATCCAATTTTACTTTGAACTTGTCTGTCTTTATATTTCAGTATGTTCCTTGTAGAGAAAGTATAGACTTTTGATCTCAGATCCATAATGTTGAGAAACAAAGTTTAATGATCTACTTTGATTGATTTTTTCACTGACTTAGCATAATGGTATAATAATAATTAATAATAGTATACTTACAATGCATCAGGTACTATGATAAGTGCCTTTTAAAAATATCTCATTTGGCCCTGTCTAGGTGGCTCAGGTGGTTGGAGCATCTCCTTGCACACCAAAGGATTGTGGGTTCTATTCCTGATCAGGGCACATACCTAGGTTGCAGTTCAGTCCCCAGTAGGGGCATGTATGGGAGGTTTCTCTCTCACATAGATGTTTTTCTCTCTCCACCCTCCTTCCTCTCTCTTCTCGGGTGAGAATTTAAAAAATAAAATAAAATGTCTCATTTTTTCATCAAAAGTACTACAAAGGAGGCATTATCAACACCATTTTATGGATGTAGAAAATGGGCTCAAAGAAATTAAATACCTTGATCAATATCACACAACTAGAAAGTGACAAATTTGCCACTCAATTCAGTCCACACTGGCCTAAGGATGCCAAAACCTCAGTTGTTACATGTGTCAATACCCTGCCCTATCACTGACTTGGTGCTGTGATCTGCAGGTTTTTCTTGCTTTTTCTCATCAACATAGAAATCACATGGCTTTGTTGAATTTATAATTAATAGATTTCATGATTAACTTCATGAAATGAGAAATACTTAAAGGTAGCAGAGAAGTAGGCTGGAGGGTAAGAAACAGGGAGTATCAATCACTCAGGTGAAAGTCCTAGGGAAAAGACAAGTCTCAAATTTGGACTGGGTGAAGCTGTACTCTCAAGTCAGAAGCTGCTTAAGTGGCACTTATAAAAATAACAATAAGCATTTATAGAAAAATCACGAGGCCTAAAAAAACTAAACATTGGAACAAAGCTCCATTTCTCTATCTTAAGAGAAGCTGTGTCTCAAGACAACATGCAGTCTAAAACTTATGGGGAACTTGGTTATTGAAAGAGAATAAAACATCAGCGATTTCAAGTCTGAGTTGTTGAATGAACTGTCTGCTACATGAAGGTATTTAGTCATGAGTTCAGATGATGCTGAAGCAATCACTGCAACTGTCATTACCAATGGGCAACTGGAGTCTGACGTCAGTAACACGACATCCTGGGACAGAAATCCATTCACTACGGAAGTCAGAGTTAATGCATATCCACAGATTATTCTGTTTTTTAGATTATTCCACTATTCTCCCAACTGTATAAACATAATTACCTGCAATTTCAGACTCCATTTTTTAGTCCTTGGTGATAATATTTGAAGCAGAAATGACACAACAGATTTTGAGAAGACGCATTAGCATGAAGATGTAAATCCAAGGACAGCATAAGGGGAAGGCCTAAACTCACCAACTGATGAGCAATAATATAATGCATACTTACCACTGCACTGAGTTTTCTAAAGAAATTTTTTTCAACTGGATATCCCACAAGATGACTTAAAAAAAAAAACCTCATTATTAGTACATCATAATATTAAAATCATATGCCACACTTAATTAAAGTTGGAAGGTAAAGCAGCTCTGGGTCTTTTCCAAAATTCTATAAGATGAGCTAATTTTTTGTATCCAATATTTCAGATTAATCTGAGAAAGGAGAGATGGTTATACAAATAACAACAACAATGACAACAAACAGAGACAAAATTTAAATAGGAGAGTACATTTTCCTCTAAAGTCTGTCATAGCCTTTGATACACTAATATAGTCATGCTAAAATACTCCTGAAACTATTTCTAGAGTATAATTAGGATACTACATCTAAATGCAAAGTTGGTCATATTATGAATGTGAATATTATAAATAATTGTCATATTAGAGAAGCCAGTTCATTAATTTCTGTAGCATCTCAGGTATATAACTAAAGGAACAGAATGATGAGCCTTATAAACTGTATACTACAACCAAACCATGTAACTTTTTCTTATTAACTACTTTTAATCAGTTTGTATTATTTCATGTTTACATTTTATATATAAAATATATTTTGTCTTGCATATGAGACAACAAAGATTACCTCTGTGCACTGAGCTATTTGTGTAGGACCAAATATTTGAATTGGGGACTGGTATTTCTCAGTATTTAAATGTTTTCCATGTTTCTCCCTCCTACCCTTAAATATCTCCATTAGGAAAAACAGCATTTACAAGTATCATTTTACAGTAAGCAAAATTTCATCGTCATTAAAGTGACCCATGTGATAAGGAAGATGGATGGGACAAAAGTTCGCTGTTTCCATGACACACAAGGAAAGAAGTGAGTGCCATACAAGTGATGGCTCCTGCGGAGTACATGGAAACTTTTCCTTTAGGAACAGGGAGACCTGCAGCCCCTAGAACTGACATCTGCAAGCCTTTCGATCTGTGCCACTGGCTCTCTGTGTTCCTTCAGGACAGTCATCATGTCTCTTCACTCTAAAATGTAATTGAAAGCACAGTTAATATTAACACATTCTATATGTGATACCATTAATGGTCGTCTTTGTTAAATAGAAACTGGACGGCCCATGTGACATGATTGAAAACTGCTCACAGAACAGTGTAACAACCTATCAACCTTATTTTGACACTTGATAGAAGAAGACATGGTGGAGAAAACAATAAGTTAAACTGAAGTGGTGAGGCAGTAAAATTCCATTTTCGGTCGGCCTTTCATCATTTGTAATACATGCTAAATGTACCCTCTTTTGCAATACAATCAAATGGCTCCTGCTTGCTACATATTCATGGAGGCAATTTTTTCTAGGATTTTTGGTGAAACTGTCCATCGTCCACTCCAGTCGCCTTCCTTACAATTCATAGCTGCCCTCAGTGAAGAGTAGACTCGGCGTGGGGATGATTTCAAAATTTGGCACCCTGGAATAGTAGCACTCTAATCCTCCTAGTTTCTAAGAGGCTGCTCAAAAGGACTTTATTAACCACAAAGTCAGTGCTAAATAAATAGACAACTTGTAGGTAATGGTAAAGATATAAGGTCTTTTCTAACTGTAGCTAGAAAGGATTTCAGGATCCTTTCATTCCACCTCACACTTTACAGGTAAAGAACTTGAACTCAGGTGACTAAGTGACTCCCTTAACTAATTAATAACAGAGTTGACCCAAAAATATGTCCTGACTCCCACCTATACATGGTCCTCACTAAAAATAACACTATCCTTTTAGTGGGGAGCAGAGCAAGATCCCTGAACAACAACAACAATGGCAAAAGGTGTTATTCGAGGAAAAGTCTTTTGTAATAACTCCACATTTCCATGTGGGACTCACAACCTTTCATTCAGCTCGGTGTGCCTGTTTGAGCCTGTCTATTAAATGTAGAACAAGAAAACAATTTAACCCAAAGGAAAGAAAGATAAAGACTTGCTACAATAATGGATTACCAACATGTATTTTCTGGACACAGAAACATTTACAATCAAGGAGTCTCAGTTGCAATTAAAAACAGGTGTCATGCCAGGCTGGTGTGGCTCAGTGGATTGAGCGCGGGCTGGGAACCAGAGGGTCCCGGTTCGATTCCCAGTCGGGGCACATGCCTGGGTTGCGGGCCGGGTCCCGGTGAGGGCCATTGTGAGAGGCAACCATACATTGTTCTTTCTCCCTCCCTTCTCCTCTCTCTGAAAATAAATAAATAAAATCTTTAAAAAAAAACAAGTGTCAGATCAACTGGCTTCATTTTAGTAATATTAACCAAGAGAATTTCCACTTATCTTCATCACCTATTTAGGGCTATCTCTCTCTGTCTCTGTCTCTGTCTCTGTCTCTCTCTCTCTCTCTCTCTCTCTCTCTCTCTCACACGCACACACACACACACACAGAGTAATTACACTTATAAAAAGGTGGCTAATAGGAGAAAAATATAATTTAATATTTCACTGATCCAGAAGTATCAATTCAAATAACTGAAATAAAGATTTAAAAAATTCTTAATAAGTTAAGCTTGAAGAAAATCATGCCACATGAGTAGTTGAAGTCAGTTTTAACTGCTAGAATTTAGTATTAGGAAATTTTTCATAAGAAAAGTGATATCTCAACTGGTAATTTCCAATTGCAATTAAAATACTACAGCTGGAAAAACATACATATTGGAATTCATAAAGTTCCCATGAAAATGAGAGGAAATCTTTTCCTAGCTTAAAGTAAATGTGGAAAAGACATTAGGCACTGTCATAATCTAAACTGAAGCCTGGTATCTTCACCCTATTATTAATGTGGAAAGAGTGACCTAACAGGTAAAACCACTTGCACAAGAGCAGTCTTCATCTTGTAAAATACTAGAAGTTAAGCATCCAAAAGAAGCATTAAAATAAAAAAATAATATTAGTACTACTAAATAGGTGACATTTAATATAATCATTTTTTACAAATATGAAAGAGGAAGTAACAGGTTGAAACAAGTGAAAGTGAATGTCTCCTTGAAAAATAAGAACTTGTTGATACATAAGATATAGTATGTAACCATAAAATATGTGGAATGCATTTTTATCATTTTTATTGTTACTCTATTACCATTGTCCCAATTTTTACCCCTTTGACTTCCTCTGCCCATCCCACTGCCCGACTACCACAGTCAATTCTCACACTGTTGTCCACATCCATGGGTCATTCATATATGTTCTTTGACTAGTCCTTTCCCCTTCTTTCCACCATTAGCTCCCTCTCCCTTCCCCTCTGGTCACTGTCAGGCATGTGCCCTGACAGGAAATTGAACCAGTGACCCTTCCGTTTGCAGGCTGGCGCTCAATCCACAGAGTCACACAAGCCAGGGCTTGAATACATTTTTGGTTAATATACTATGAAAGTTTGGATGAAAGAGTCATTAATTGTTTTCTTAATAACTCCTATTTTTGACCATGCATCTCTCAGGAATCTAGAGAAAAGTGATTTTTTAGTCTTTATAAAAATATCTTGAACTCTCTGAAGTAGGAAGACACCACAATAAAAGATTAATAACTTATGAGTATGTTGCATGTTATCTAATAAACCTAGTCATGAACAGCCCCAAACAAGGAAAGAAATAAGAACAGAAACCTCTTTACCAAACTTCAGAGAGATAGTGGAAGGAAAAAATTGATTTAGGAAAAAGAAAAACTTTAAAAATTTGAGTCATGGAACTTACTCAATTTTAAGGATTTTTTCTTTCCTCTACGAAAAACTATTTAGATTTTACACAAATGCCATATAAATAAGACTATTCGACTTTTACATCTTCTTTTCATATTCTTTATTTTACTGCTATCCTCCTAGGCACTGGGCTATGGATTGGCTGTAGTAACTTTTGATTTTATATTTAATTTTGCTGAACTCTTTTAATCTGATTTCCATTTTGGTAAAAGAAAGTTTAAGTATAATTTTAATTTCCCTTTTCTCAATAAAAGCATATCTTACCATGTTGGTAGTGAAACTGTTAAACAGGAGTTTCATTTTGGGGGTCAGACTGGAGGAGATGATCATTTAATGATGCCCAATGGTAGACCTTTATGTTATCACCCAACTACCAATGTCCTCCAGTAGACTGGGTTCTAGAAGAAAACTCATCTAACTTCTTTGTATTTTTTGGCTAGTAGGTATCCAAAAAATGTTTGTTGAGTTCCTATTTCTTTATTTTCCAAAGACTACATATCTAATATGGTTCTGATTATTTGACTATACAGAAAAATTGTGTGTGTTCCAAAACAGTTATCAGCTGCCTAACTTTTCCCAACCATTCCTTTCTACTACACACCATTTGTGAAGAACTGGTAGCTGACACATTGGTTTGATTGTCAAGACTTACTTATACTCCACCAACCTATTCAACCAAACAATTTCGGTGCATCTCATTTTGTTGCCCTAAAAGACTTCATACAGGAAGAAGTTGGTGGACATACTGTTGAAAGAATTCTTCCTGAGAAAACAGCATTAATATTTTCCTAAGGAACTTCAAGTTTCACAAAGGGACCAAACACAGTGGAGAAATTCATTCTCTCTCTCTCTCTCTCTCTCTCCCCAATTTTTCAAAGCAGTTTTATTTGTAGTAGTCAAAATCTGTAAACAACCCCCAAATTCACCAGCAGTAAAGTGGATAAATAAATAGACATGTGGTCATATAATAGAATACTACACAGTAACAAAAATGAACAAAATACAGCTGCCCACAATTACATAGATAAATCTCATAAATAATATTGTAACATAAAAGAAGACATACTGTGTGATCCCATCTACATACAATTTTAAATAGGAAAAAAATTCTATGTTGCTAGAACTTAGATTAGTGGTTGCCTTTGGGGAGGAAGAGGAGACGTAAAAATTAATAAAGGAAACCTTAACCAAGATTGGAGTTGGGAGGGCCTATAGGGGTAGCTGTCACACTCTATCGCCACTAGGTTGCCCAAAACAGGAAGAGACTCCTTACATCTCCACTGGAAAATGTTTTAAAATCTACTACCCCAGCAGGAGGAAGGAAGATTTTCTCCTCCCCTGGCAATGGCCGGACCAATGAGAGACTCTCACAACTCAACCAATAAAAAGCCATTACACTTTGAACTCCTAGTTTCCTTCAGTGGATTTTTGTTTATAACAGCTCCTCTCAACTAAGGAAAGGAAAGAAACTGGTGAGGTTGTGGAGAAAAGGGAACCCTAGTGCACTGTTGGTGGGAATGCAGATTGGCGAAGCCACTGTGGAAAACAGTATGGAATTTCCTCAGAAAACTAAAAACGGAACTGCTTTTTGACCTGGCAATTCCACTGCTGGGATTATACCCTAAGAATCCTGAACACCAATTCAAAAGAACCTATGCAGCCCAATGTTCACAGCAGCACAATTTACAATAGCCAAGTGCTGGAAGCAGCCTAAGTGCCCATCAGTAAAGGAGTGGATACAAAATCTATGGTACATTTACACAATGGAATTCTAAGCAGCAGAAAGAAAGGAGCTCCTACCCTTCACAACAGCATGGATGGAACTGGAGAGCATTATGCTAAGTGAAATAAGCCAGGTGGTAGAAGATAAATACCATATGATCTCACATATAAGTGGAACCTAATAAACAAAACAAAGTAAGCAGAATATAATCAGAAACACTGAAATAAAGAACAAACTGACAGTAACCAGAGGGGAGGGAGAAGGGAGGTAATGGGGGAAAAGAAAGGAAAGGTAGTCAGAAACTTGTATAAAGGACACATGGACAAAACCAAAGGGGTGTAGGATGGAGGGTGGGAGGTGGGGATGGCTGCGGCAGAGGGGAGTGATGGGAGGAAAATGGAGACAACTGTATTTGAACAACAATAAATAAAAAGAAATTCTCTTTTCTAACAGTTTGCAGATTGATATGGAGAAACAAGATGTCCCAGCAGGAAGGAGACAAGACACCTGAGGCTGAACACCCTGAGGATAGATCTGAGCACAAATAAAAGTAAACTCAGGTTTTCTTTCCCTCAGAAGCCCCTGTCAGCAGCTGTCTGTTATAGTTTCCATCCAATGCAAATTCAAAGTGTCTGTGAAAAATGGGACCCATCTGCTAAGCTCATCTCAAAGGCAGAATTACATGATTCCTTCTGTGTCTCTGAAAATGGCTCATTTCTAGATGTATCAGGAATGTGTGGGATAACTTTAGATGGAATTCTACAGAGGATTATATCTCTTTTTTACTAAATAATTGGAAAGGTCATTTTATAGTAAATACATTTGATGTTGAAACAAATATTTTCAGTAAACGGAACATGGGGTGCTTAATCACATATAATTAAAGATGACTCTGCTGTATAGGTGATGCAATCATGCAGGCAAGTGAGTAAGGGCCAGAGTCTGTTTCCAAGGCTGAGTTCAAACCATGGACTTATCATAAATTTCCAGAGAAATATGTGAAATTGTTTTTTTGGGGTCTGATAGATCTAACTATGAATTGAGGTAGCCCTTAAAAGCTCTGAGATCTTGGAGAAGTTATTTAATCACTGTGAACTCACTTTACCCATCTGGAAAAAGAAAATAGTATCCATCCCAAAGGGTTGTAATAACAATTAAATGAGATTAAAGGAAAAAGCAGGTTAAAAAAGCCATTTGCCAAAATATATATAGTAAGACTTCTCCCTCCTCCCTTCCCCCTTTCCTCCCTCCCTGCTTTCCTTCTTCCTTTTTTCCTTCCTTGTCATTCGAAAGCAAAAATTTAAAAAAATCTTTATATGGCTAGATGTATTGAGCATCATGGATGGTCTGGTTTGACTAAGGCCTCGGCCTTTGCCTTATTGCCTAGAACAGAGAAGCAGAGACTGGGGAAGAATACGAATGCTTGAATGTATGTTGCGTAGAGGGGGAGCAAGGAAGTCCTTTTAAGACCCTCCCTCTCTCTATCCTGTGTCATTAATTTCCTGTGCCTTCTGGATCACTCCCTTCAGCTTAGAAAACACCATTATTTCTTCCATCTGGATTCCACTCTTACTTCTCACTGCTGCTGCTGCCTATTTCTAAGATCCCCCTTATAGCCAAGTTCTTCCCTTTGAGATTTATGTATTCTCTCCCTCTCCCTCTCTCGTTCCTCTACTCTCATTCTCTCCTGAATCCTTGCTAGTTCAGCTATTTTACCACTATGACACTTAAATTGCTGTCATGGAAAATGACCAGTGATCGTTACTTTGCAAGATTCAGTGGTGAGTTCGGATACCCATCTTGGTCTGGGTAACATCTGATGCTGTTGATCACTCCTTCCTCTTGAAACAATGTCTCCCTTTGACTCCCAGGGCGCACACTCACCTGGTTTCCTCCCATGTCACTGCTGTCCTCTCAGTCTTCTGCTTCGGTTTCTTCTCATCTCCTGACCTCTTAAAGTTTACAAGACCCGGATTCAGTTCTTGATCCAGTCTCCTATATCTTTCATCAGTAAGGCCATTTAGTTTTGAAATTAAATGTCTCATATATATCGGCTTATAATTCCAAATTTATACCTTGACCCAAATTCCTCTTCTGAGATCCATTCCTTTTTATATCCAAATGCCTGCTTCTAGCATCTCCACTTGATGGCTAATAGGTACCTCTAACTTAATATGCCTAAAACCTAACTCCTGGCCTATCCCCCAAAACCTGCTTCTCTACAGTTTATCTCATCTCAGGGGATGGCAATCCCATTTCTGTTGCTCAGGTTGAGTCCTCCTTGACTCCGTTCTTGCTCTCCCTCCTTATGTCTAATCCATAAGCAAGTTGCATTGGTTCCACCTTCAAAATACATCCAGAATCTGACTACTCCTTACTACCCCCATGGCCATTACTCTGGCCCATGCTGTCAGCATCTCTCAGTTTATTTTAAAAGCTTCCTCCTTAATTCTGTTGCTTCCCTGGAATGTGCTATCCAGACGCCAGAGGGATCCTTTAAAATGTCATTTTGTCAAAAACTTTTTAGAAACTTCCACTGCACTTTCAAATTCAAAGTATTTACCTTGGCCCTATGTGATCTGGCCTCTTCGAGTGCATATGCTCATGCACATGCACACATACGGCTGATACACATTCTTCTTCCTTGCTTTTATTTCTCCTTATCATCACATAATGTTCTTATTGATTTCTCTCCAGTGCCTTCTCCTTCACACATACACAAGAACATAAACTCTACAATGATTAGAGTGTTTATTTGTTCTACTCACTGATATATCCATTGTGCTTCAAAGAGTACCCAACATATAACAGGCACTCAAAATATATGTATTGAATAAATTAATGATTTTTTTTGTCATGAGAGCTCTACATATTTTTATACCTGATAGACCTGGTCATGCAAAGCAACAATATCCTCTTATCAGCACATCACAAATGAAAAGTTTATAAAATGAAAATAAGATAAACCAATTAAAATGTTTCATGTCTTAGTTCTTCCAAAAATGTTTCTTAGCAAGGCAAATGAGCCAAGCACCTGATTCTCTTCCAGAGGAGAGACGACAATGCAAATACTTGGAGCATGAACATGAACACAATCGGATGCCCTACGCTGCCCTGGGAACCACATCCAAGTCCGCTCTCTCTGTTGCCTCTAAGCCTAGAATGCCTCAGTCTTCATTCAGTCTGTCTGTCGGAGCTTCTTTTCCTCCAACTACTTTTTCCTGGAAGATTCTCTATAGTATTGATATGCATTACTTCTTTCAATTGTGTGGACTCAGAGCATCATATTTCATTGGATAAAATGACAATAATGGTGGCTGCAGTAGAAGCAGCTAATACATATGCACCGTGATAAATATTTTGCCTACATTACGTCATTTAGTGTCAACAATAGCACCCAGAGGGAGGTACTGGCACCCTAATTAGACTATGTGAAATAACTGCATCTCAATATAGTAAATAACAGAGTTGAATGCTGTAAGTCCTCTTAACTACCAGCTAATAGAAATCGCCTTTAAATTTATTAAAAATATTAATTTCCAGGGCACTTCCCTGGAGGCTCTCATTCGTCCAGATCTGAGTGGAGCCGGGAATCTGTGTTTTTAACAGGGATTCAGGGAAATTCTTTTTATAAGTGTGGGAAAGACTATATTCATTACTCTGCCTCTCAGTCGGGCAGTTTGATAATTACAAATTGAAAATGACAGAGAGAACTTCTGGCTTATAATGTGCTCCCTACTGCACTCTCTCCGCTAATCAAGATGAAAGCTTTTATCAACTGTTTTGTGCTATACAATAGGATGTCACAGTTGTGTGTGTGTTGTTGTATTCAAATTTCATTTATTTCCTACATTGGCAGCAGTCAACTAGATCTTCAGACATGTTTCACTCCCTCCTATTAGGACTTTACAAATATGATACTCAAAATACTCATATGATTCTAAATCAGTTACATTTTCAGCGGAAGTTGTTCATATCATGTGTGCCTTTTCTTACCTTCTCTGATTCTATACCTTGTCCTCTCCCATCTGAGTGTTCAGCAGCGAGATGCATCCTCTTCATTCCCAGCCCTGAACTACAGGTGACGAAGAGGTCAGAGAAAGGACGATGAAAGGTCTGGGGCTCTCACACAAAAGCAGCTTCTTTCCTCACTGTGGAGACAAATAAAGAAAATGGCAAAATATACAACTAATGGTATGAATGCATGGTACTAATTATATAGAAACATAATTAAAATAATGGTCAGAGAAGAAAGCAATTTGGTGTGTCGTGATGAGTACTTTCTACTTCTTGTTCAATAAAATCTCAGAATTTTCACTGATGAGAAATGTCATTGAAATAAAATATACTTATGGAAACCAATCTGAGACCAATTGCTGAACATGCACAGATACTGGGGTTAAAATGGGTCCATCACAGAAAAGAACTCATAGCTAAATAGCTTTCTCACTTGGGGCTCTTATGTCCTGATGACTTGCGTTCTAATCTCTAGAGGAAGAAATTGATTTAAGTTCATTTTGCTCTGTCTTCTAGGCATCAGATCTATATCCAAATAGCAATTATACATGCTAATGAGATGAATCATGAAATGTTTCTCCTATTAATAATCATAGGGATCCAATGTCAATTCTACAAACTAACTGCAGTCCAACTTTTTAGTATGCTCTAATCAAAAATCTGTAAACACACACCCACAGTTCATGATTAAGAAAGGTGGTACTTATTTTCCATGTTATTCTTTTCTTACAAATTACATTTCTTAGTCCCTTGAACAATGGGCTCTAATACAAAGTTCTTTTAGTTCTTATCTTGTCTACCCGATCCCTTGGCCTTGATTTTGTATTTGACAAGTTGCCTACCCAGCCTGTCTCAATTCCCATTGGTAAAAGTAAGAACAGCATTGCAAACATCTCACTAGGTAACTGAGAAGAGCTTCTGATAAAGAACTTCAAGGAGTTTTGAACATTCATATTTGCATGGGTTCTAATTAGTGAATAGTGCTAGGGTGGGCCCAAGGATTAGATTTCAAAAGAACAATGGAGCAATAGCAAGGGTGGGCAGTGAGCTCCATCTTTATAAAGGCACACGTGGGCTGAAAGTTTTCCTTAGTCTTGAAAGCCTTAGGACAAGCACTAGAAACACTATCATGTGTCCAGATCAAGGGAGTCATAATACAAAATTACAGAGGAAGAAAATTCAAATTTAATAAAGAATTTTTTAATAATCTGGATTGTTGTGGCATTGCACATATATATAAAGTGTAACAGGCATAATGAGAAAAGAAAATGAAACTGAATAAATAAATATACAAAGTTATTTTGAAAAATAAAGAGTATATATTAATATAATCTACTTGATAAAAATCAATGATAAAATATTTCTCAATAATCGATATTTTGGCTTCCTTCTTTATTTCATGTAATTCACATGCATTGAACAACCACCATTTGCTAACTGCTGGCGAAACAACAGTAATGTGGAGCCGAGGTCCTTACCTTACTGGAATGTACTTACAAGCAAAAGAAATGGCTCATTTTAGAATTCTAAAAAAGAATTTCACAGTGACTAAAAAATTATATAAAAAAACATAAAAATAGTCCCTATTCTTAGCTATTGGTATTTTAAGTGACAAAAGCACATTAACACGCAGCACTTTGCCAAAAACAACTTAGAAAACAAAACAAAACCTCGTGATTTTTCTCTTTGAGATAAAAAACCCAGAGCAAATCTCAAAGAGAGAAAAATGTTATTTACTGCAAACATTTGGTCCGGGAGATGAGGTGGGATGGATGGTCCCATGGCAGTCAGAGGTCTTTTACATGAAAGACAATAAGCATGATTTCCTGTGATCCATAACACATGCAGAAGCAACTTCTAGAAAACGCACAACCAAAACAAATATGTAGCATATGAGTTAAGAACATGGATTCTGGAGCCAGATTCCCTAGGTCTGACTGCTGACTTAGACACTTAGAATCTACACAAACTTTGACATACAAACTCTGTATCTCACGTTCCTCACCTGTCAAAAGGAAAGAGTTGTGTCTACTTGTGGTAGATGGGGAAAATGCATATGAACCTTTACTCCTCCCTATATCCATTTCAGCTCCCCCCACCAATACACGTAGTCTATCCCTCCCTCCCCTTGACTATAGGCTGGCCCTCTGAGTCCTTTGGTCAACTGAATTCATTGGAAGTGACACTGCATCAGTTAGTTCCAAGGCCATGTCTCAAGGAAACTTGTTCTCCTCTACCCTCTCCCAGGCTCCCGCACCCGCCTTTTTAATTTGATGCATCCATCACATCAACATGCTGCTGGATGATGAGCAATCACGTGGACCAGAACCAGTGAGTTAGCACAGTAGTCCCAGTTGAGACTCCAGAGATATGACAAAGCTTAGATGAGATTATCAAAGCTTTGTACCTGACCTACAGCTCACAGAAGACACATCAGCTAATGCACAGACTAGCAAATAACATTTAATGATTATGGCTTGAAGCCATTAAGTTTTAGGGTGGTTTCTTACACATCAAAAGCTAACTGATACACATCAGATAGGGTCAATGTGAGGATTAAATAAATCCAAAATAGTGCCTGCCATGTAATAGCATAAAAATGCATAAAATAAAGGATTATGAAATCCAACTAATTGATCATCATTTTTATTCACGATTCTCCCCAATAGTCTGGTGATTATTTTCACTCCTACTAATCACTTATAAGCAACTTCTCAAAGCTAGCAATTCAGAAGTAAACCTGGGAAATAAATTTATGAATATGTTTATAATACTCAGTAGTCCCAGATTCCTCTTCTCCTCAAGACAGCAGCATAAAGATAGTACTCTTTTGGGCCAGAAACTCATAATATTCTCTTGTGTTTAATAAACAATATCATTTTTTTAAGATTTTATTTATTTATTTCAGAGAGAGGGGATGGGAGGGAGACAGAGAGGGAGAGAAACAGCAATGTATGGTTGCCTCTCACATGGCCCTCACTGGGGACCTGGCCCGCAACCCAGGCATGTGCCCTGATGGGGAATTGAACAGGGATCCTCTGGTTCCCAGCCCACGCTCAATCCACTGAGCTACACCAGCCAGGGCTAAACAATATCATTTTTTAATATAAGAGTCTATTTTTTAAGAGATTTTATTTATTTATTTTTAGAGAGGGGAAGAGAGAGAGAAAATCATTGTGTGATTGCCTCTTGAGCTCCCCATACTGGGGACCTGGCCCACAACCCAGGCATGTGCTCTGACTGGGAATCGAACCAGCGATCCTTTGGTTCACAGTCTGGTCCTCAATCCTCTGAGCCACAGCAGCCAGGGCAACAATATCATTCTTAATAGCTCCTTCAGCTATGTCACAATTAGTTTGTTCTTTGTCTTAAACCTTAACACTATATATCCTTATTCTTTGTCCTTAAACCTTAACTTATATGTCCTTTTCAATCCATTGTGATGTAGAAAAATGGTTTTATGCATGTGCATGAGATGAACTGTGAATATTTTTCCCAGTCAATTTTAAGAATTTCAATCCAACATTCTTATTTGTCTTTTATTAAATTTAGTTCTTGGGAATTTAAAGACCTTTTACATGATCCAAATGCCCTTTGGTAACTGCAACTCACATCTTTTTTTATGATATTGGTACTTTGAGTTAATGTTCATTTTATAAGTTAAAGAATTATTGAAGAAAACACTGGCATTTTTTTCTCTGTGCATCTCTCTCTCTCTCTCTCTCAGAGAATGTAAGTGAATTTGAGGTACCGTTTTATTCCTCTAACCAAATTAATATATGTATTCAATATAGGAATTTCACACCCAAATAAAGAACCTTTGATTTAATTGTATGTTTAAAAAACAGGCAAAGTTATTTTATTCTTTTTAAAAGATCAATATCATCAACCATCATTCGAAGGTACAGAAATAGCTGTTTCACTTCATATTAGATTCTATCCTTCTAAAAGCTGCAGGTCATCACACACGCAAAATATTTACTACCCAAATAACAATGTTACTTGGGAATTTATAGACTTAGCATGTAAAAACAATTTGTAATATTGGCATTGCAAATAATATGAGCACCAGAATACAATTTCTTTTTTAACATTTTTGAAAATCTTATAAGTCTTATGGGATTTACAAACTAGCATGTCCTCACTTCAGAATTCCATGTGATTACACCACATTTAGACACATTCTTTCACCTATTGTGAAAGGCAACAAACTCAGGCAAACATTCTGAGTGCAGCCTTTCATGGGTTGGTGAAGAGGTGGAAGTACAGGTGAGAGTCTTATATTGAATGAATTAAATGAATAAAAAAACTGATGTTCAAAGTAGTTAATGATTTGCACAAAGTCACGCCTTGGAAATCAGCGATAGAGCAGGACTAGGTTCCAATTTTTATGACATCTCCTTTCAAAAATTAAATAATATAACAGTAGCATGTTAAAGATTTATTAATTTAACATAGGTGCCAGTCTGAAACATAAGCCTGCTGACATTTTATATAGACAACTTTTGCTCAAAAATCACACTTACACTAAATCTTTTTTTATTTTTCTGACCACCCAATCAGACATAATTTAGTATCTCTATTTTAAAAATTATAAACTTGATGCTCAAAGAGATTAAAAGAAAGAAGGTTAAATTGCAAAAAGAGCTATTAAAGATGATCTTCTGCCCTATAAAGTAATTCTTCATTTTGCAGAAAGAATTCTTCATTGTGGTATGAAGAATTTCATTCAATGATAGCTCTCCTAGTACCGAAATTTAAAAATACACTTCAATGTGTTCATAACATTTCAGATAAATTCTTAAAGCATAAAGCAAGTGTTTCATTAGTAGCACCAGTTCATCTGGATTTCATCCTTCATTTTGCCTTAACCTTTTATTAACATAATTCTGAGGTTTAAGAATAGTTGTATAGCAGAATAGTTTACTTTCTTTCTATATATTTTGATTTTGTGTGTGTGTAATTTTGTTTTGTTTTAGTTTGAATGGATTTACCAGTCTTTTAAAGGGTCGGGGCCTACTTTGAACAAACCCAATCACTCAAAAAATCAGTATATTTATTATTTTTTAAAGATTTTATTTAGAGAGATGGGAAAGGAGGGAGAAAGAGAGGGAGAGAAACAGCAATGTATGGTTGCCTCTCACATGGCCCTCACTGGGGACCTGGCCTGCAACCCAGGCATGTGCCCTGACTGGGAATCAAACCAATGACTCTTTGGTTCCCAGCCCGCACTCAATCCACTGAGCTACACCAGCCAGGGCTAAACAATATCATTTTTTAATATAAGAGTCTATTTTTAAGAGATTTTATTTATTTATTTTTAGAGAGGGGAAGAGAGAGAGAAAATCATTGTGTGATTGCCTCTTGAGCTCCCCATACTTGGGACCTGGCCCGCAACCCAGGCATGTGCTCTGACTGGGAATCAAACCGATGACCCTTTGGTTCCCAGCCTGCGCTCAATCCACTGAGCTACACCAGCCAGGGCTCAGTATATTTACTATAAAAAAAAAAACGCTCAAGGAAAACAAAAAGACACAGGAAATAAAAAGTACAGGACAATTAAAATATAATTAGCTGGAAAAAGTGCAACATTTATCCCATGAAGTTATAACAATTTTCAACAAATAAGCTGCCTGCAGCCTGCAGCTGAGGTAGGCCTCACAAGCAACCTGTACTTCTGTCAATCTTCTGACCTAGGAAAGAAAGCCTTAGCAGCCTCTCATCTTACAGGCGTTGGTCAAAAGGGTCAGGTGAAATATTTTGAGTTCATTATGCCGGTCCCAAAGCAGGGGTGTCAAACTCATTTTCACCAGGGGCCACATCAGCCTCGCGGTTGTCTTCAAAGGGCTGAATGTAATTTCATCTCCTTAACAGTTAAGGAGTAGTTATATTTATACAGTCCTAAAATTATTTTAGCCCTTTGAAGGCAACCTCAAGGCTGATGTGGTCCCTGGTGAAAATGAGTTTGACACTGTCGTCCTAAAGAAAGCAGAGCCTGAAATGAAGCAAGGAGCTTCGTGGAATCATAAAGATGACCTACAGCAAGCTTAGGTGCTATGGCTTTCCCCTTCCTGATAGTTGAGTATCCTCATAGTTCGCATTTCACAGGGCTGAGGAACAGAGGAAAGAAGGCTCACACAAAGGATTTTATAGAGCATTGTCAGAGGAGTTTCCCATTGTTTTGACTGACCATGCCAATTATTTTACTTATAATACTAGTAAGATTTTTATCCAATTTAGTTAAGAATAGTCCAGTGCACAAGGCGATTGCCTAGTGAAAAGCCAACATATGAGCACTACATGCCATACAAAAACAGGAAACAATCATCGATGAATTCAATCCAAATAATTCTACAAGCTAGTAACAAATTATAACAACAGTGAACTATTAAAAAAAAAAACAATTCCTAGAGTATTATCAAAGGGAAATATATGTTTGTTAAACATTCCAAGAATGTGATATATGTTCATGGTTTGTAAAATCTCCACATTTTTTCCAGTAGCTTATAAACTTTTCATGTGCTTGCATTAGATACTGGCATATTTCCTCTTAAATGTACCCCAAAGAAGCATATATAAATATCCAACATTTTTTGCTGAGTATAGCTCTTATTCCTACTTGTAGGGCATTCATAGGTATGTGAAGATATGAAATTTATTAGAAGTGATAACTCTGACAACTGGAAAATCTGGGCCTACAATATATAAGTTCTGTCCAGAAAAAGTCCAGCCATTGTTAACATAAAAAGAACATGTTTTATTTTATTTTATTTTATTTTATTTTATTTTATTTATTTTTAGAGAGAGGGGAAGGGAGGGAGAGAAACATCAATGTGTGGTTGCCTGTCACGCAACCCCAACTGGGGACCTGGCCCACAACCCAGGTAGGTATGTGCCCTGACTGGGAATTGAACTGGTGACCCTTTGGTTCATAGGTTGGCACTCAATGCACTGAGCCACACCAGCACGAGCTAAAAAGAATTGTGTGACATTGATGTAACCTGGCAGCAAAGGACAGTGGATTGGAATGTGTGTGAATGAACAATGATGACTTCACTGTACTAGTCAGTGGGGGTGGTAGATGCTGTTGAGTGAGCATGTGTACTGTGTGGCTGTTGCATTCAAAATGACTGAGCAAGCAGAACAATGAATCTGCATCAAATTTTGCATTAAGCTTGAACATTCCCCCATGGAAACTATTCAGATAATTCAGGAAGGCCGATATGGGCAACAGGTGATGGGCAGCTTCATCACAACGCACCAGCTCATGCATCATGTTCTGTGCAGAGTTTTTTGGTGAAACATCAAATTACTCAGGTGACTCAGACCCCCTATAGCCCAGAGTTGGTGCCCTGTGACTTCTGGCTTTTCCCAAAACTAAAATCACCTTTGAAAGAAAGGAGATATCAGATAGTTGATGAGATTCAGGAAAATATGACAGAGCAGCTGATGGCAATTGGGAGAACTGTGTGAGGTCCCAACATGCCTACTTTGAAAAGGACTGAGGTGTCATTGTCCTATGTGTAACATTTCTTGTACCTTGTATCTTCTTCAATAAGTGTCTCTATTTCTCATTATTATATGTCTGGGTACCTTCTGGACAGATCTCACACACTCAACATACTCATATACTCACATACTCTTAAAAGAATGCTGCTGTACCACAGCTAGATGGAATACTTTTGAAATCTAACTAAAAATTTCTCCTTCTGCCAAATCAATTATAAGATCACAACTAGAAACTCACAAAAGTAAACTGATTTACAAGAAGAAAAAGTAAGGTCTAAGGTCTTTTCTATATGTAATGCTTTTACCACAGAGGCATTTAAGATTAAGGAAATTTATCTGAGCAAGAATGTATAGCACACAACACAGATTAAGCATTTATGTAATAGCCATCCTTATTAAAATAGTAAGCTAACTAATTACCGGAAAAAGTCCCACAGAGAATGTTTCCTAAAGTGGTAATTAGGAAACATAAGTATGCAACAAATTCTCTGCAAATATAACAGTACTAACTTTGTCTTTTATGGACATAAAGTATGCATGTGTAAATTGTAGAATATTTATGGGTAATCTACAAACTTGCAAATAAGCTTTTTATTGGAATATTGAAAAGTGTTTAATGTATATGGGAAAAAAAGCCAAAAATATTCATAGGATTTTAGGTTCCAGACCACTTCTCTCTTCAGCATCTTAAGGTAACAACATAGTTAAGTCATGCTAGGGAGAGAAAAATCAATTAGTAACCACTACAGAAAATGATTGAACAACAATCCTTAAAACTGTATTTCAATTATTAATTACAAATTTGATTTTTACAGACTTCTTTCTTTTTTACTAAAAGTAACCAAATTAAGCTCCTGACTCATCTAGATTATGTACAGCAAGAAACCTACCTGTTTGAGAATTTTGAAGGTAAAAACTCTACTAGCTGTCTTGGTCTGAGAATAAGGGTCCTATGGACTACTCTTTTCAAAACATTAGAAGGCACTAAAATTACATTTAGTGAAATTTGGGGATAGGGGACAAAGGTGGACTAAAAATCACTGTGGAATTTTCTGTTACTCTAGAATCCCAATTATGAACATCCCTGCAGCCCAGTGAAGAGTTCTGGTCAGCAGAAGTCGAAATGAGTAATCCCCTCAGACTCTGTCCTGTAACAATTGAATAATATCAATAAATTATACTTTTTGGGCATCTTATTTTTCAACCCTTTAATCATCTTTAAGATTCTGCTCTGAATAACTTCCAAATGTTCTTCATTCTTCTCTGGCTTCTTAGTTTTAAGTTACTCGATAAAATATCAAAGGAAGATGTTATTAGTCTTTAGAGTAGAATTTAGAATGATTTCAGGAATAGATATACTTTTTAAAATGATGACAAATGAAAGCCATGTTAATCAAAGCATTTTGCTGTAACACCTCAGTGAAATAGGTTACTAAGAGAGAGTTATTTTGCTAGTGTTTTATTATTTATAGAAAATAGTCTTTACTCAAATACATGTTATAATTTTAATTTATTTATCTGAAATTTTGGGGACAAGCAAAGAAGAAAGTAATTTTCAATGTTCATTAACTATACTCCTGCTTTAGAAGCATCAATTAACTTATGAGTAGGAAAATGACTGTAGAAAAAATACAAATTTTTATTTGAATGCACATCTATTATTGATATGACCTTCTGAAGGGAGTAGTACACATTTTTTAATTAACATATACACCTATGATGACATTTTGCTATACAGGATATTTTGGTGGGGAATCCTTAACCCTACTCTCAGGCCTATCTGAATAGAAAAAGGAATCCAGCTATCCTCCCCGTTTCAGTAGGGTGTCACCTAGTTGATTTAAAAATTTCTCTTTTCCATTCCCAATTTCAAATGCCCTTTCAAATACTCATGGACCAGACTAGAAGCCTGAAGGGATTTCCAAACACCTGTTAGAATACTGGGGTATGGAGGAAGAAATGAAAGGGAGACAGGTGGGTTTAATCTGCTCAGTCTGGAAACCCATCCAGACAGGTTCAACCTCTCAGGTTCATGTCCAGCCAGCAGCTTAACGCCTAGATTTAGTTACATGGTGTCCAATGAGATCACTGGCCTTTCACTGTCCCCAGTCACGGTAAGCAAAGCACAGAAGTGTTAATATACGTTCACAAATTCTTTGACATGCCTTCATCATAAAGTGGAGTCCTATTCTCAAAATGATTTACTTCTAAAAAATAAGTGAAGCAGAGATGACCCAATATGACTTCAGAGCTTAGCTTTGAAAAGATCACTGGGTTTCTCTCTCCCTTGGTACACACGCCTTGGGAGGCCTGAGCTGCTCTGTAGTAAGTCCAGTTAAGCTGAAGCTGCCCTGTTGCAGACATCACATGGAAAGGCTACAGAAAAAAAGAGAGAGGTGCCGAAAACCCCTGCTATTTTTCTCTCCAAGTGTTTGAGTCTTCCCAGACAAAAGCCAACATCAACTGCCAGATCTGTGAGTGAACAGTCTTCATTCAGATGGCTCCAGCTCAGCTTTCAAGCCACCCTGATAGAGCAGAGGCAAGTTGTTCCCGCTGAGCCTTACCCAACTCACACTGCAGCTTTGTGAGAAAACTAAATATTGATATTGTTTTAAACTACCAAGTTTCAGGTGGTTTGTTACATAACAATGGATAAGCGAAATGCAGACCTTACCTCTACTCATAGAGAAAATCAGCTTCACTTAGAAAAATAGTTAAATAGGTAGTCTCCAAACTTTTTTGATCACCCACAATAAAGGTTTCTTTATTCATTGATGTAACACATATATGGCTACATCAATGTATTGTGCACAAATATAAACTCTTAGAAGGAACAGCTTAAAATAGAAGTTCTAATATTTTCTCCCTGGATTATCCCATTCACCCAACTTTAAAAACTTCTAGAGTTGGTATGTGAATAGTTTAGATAACAGCTCTGAAGTTACGGGTGATTAGGCAGCTCATTAGTCAGGAACAGATTAAAAGTTCTAAGGTTTGAGGAAGCATATTATTTATATAATCTTTTTTTAAAATGTTGTTAGTGAACAAAGACTTTTTGAATAAAAGAAGGCCTTGGAAATTTTAGGTAAAGTTTCTCAACTCTGGTATCTGTAATGCAAGCAATTTGTTACCAATATCAGTTACAATACAACAATTCATGAAGCAATTCTCTTTTTAGTAAATTAGATTGAATCCTAGAAAGTCTTCAAAATAATATCTAATCAGTCACTCAAATTCAGTGGTGCTTCCTGGAAGCAGTCAGCATTGTGCAGTGGTCCAGGTCACCACCTTGCAAAGACAGCATGGCTTGGTGGTTAAATTCTCTGCAGTAAGCCCACTGCACCCCTACTTACTGATTGTGTATCCTTAGGTAACCGCTCAACTTCTTTAAATGTTATTTTCCACTTCAGCAAAGGCGGATAATGGCATATAACTCATGAGGTTGTCCATGAGGATTCACTGAAGGATGTGAAGTTCTAAGCACCATGCCTGAACTGGAGGGGGTGCTCAATAAAATGCTAAACATTGATTTTTGTTATTGTTGTTATAGAAAAAGAAAGAAATTTTAAATTTTAAATAGTTAAAAACATATGTTCTGCTTATAAATGTTATTCTTTCAGTCAAGATAAAGGCAGAAAATGAACCCAATCCCAATTCCAATATTATGCTCATACAGTCCTCTGCTTCTCCATCCCAGCCCACCCTCAAATTATTTATAAAAGGGGCAACTGAGATGTAGAAAAGCAAAATGACTTGTCTCAAATGACAAAACTTATTAAGGTTATACCAAAATTATGGAACAAGAGGCATAACAGAAATACCAGCATATTTTGGAGTAAGAAGTTGTAATTCATCATTTCCTCTTATGTAAAATTGGAGTCATCATACTCATCTTAATGCTCTTGTGTAGTGAAAATTAAAAATATATGGAATATACTCTTTGTTTAATAAATGTAAGGTAGAAACTTCTTAGGTGCCCAGTTCTTAATATGTTTTTACATGTTTTACACCAATGTTTTTCAAACTATAGGTGCTAACACATGTGATTTGTGGAAGCTATTTAGTTGATCAAACATTTGGCCAAACATGTTGACCAACATTTTACAAAAATTAAATAGAAGAGGATGGAGTAGAATAGAAAAACAGTCTTTATTTATAGTAATAAGTTTCAAAATCATTTTGTGAAAGTTTTAAAGAACAATACACATGTGATGATGTAAAAATGTTTTTTCACTAGGCAGTGTTTAAAGCCACCATAACAGTGGTTCCTAAACTCTTCTATGCCTCAAAACCATCCACAGACCTTGTTAGAAATATAAATGAGCAAGGAAAGCAGGTTCTGTAACAGCTCTATGGGAATTCCTGATTCATGGAAAATGGAGACTCTCAGCACAGTACTACTCTATGACATAGACAAGTGAGAAAGAGAGATATACACGTTCATACATGTTCTGTGGGTTCCAAACAATCGAATGTCCATTCCATCAATAAGATTTGGTCAGAGGACTACATATTGTGGAGTGCTTCAAACATCTTTCGAAGAAATCAACTGAAAACTGCTAAATACTTGATTAGGTCCCCAAGAGCTGACCAATGAGTTCCTTAAGGGCTGTCTGCATATACTACAGCGCCAGTGTTGGCCAGGCATGAGTGAAACCAAACATTGGTCTATTCTTATTTTCCCAACTGTAGGACATAGTCTGGATAGCAGCTGCTAGGTATCTTTCATTCATTAATTCCATAAACATTTATCAAGTATATTTCAAGCTTTGCATTATAAAGCTATATGTCAAGCTTTGCATTAAGAACCAGGGGTGCAATGGTGAGCAAACTGCTCTTGCCTCTGGAACTGTTTGGGCGGATTCATCCCAATCCAGGTAACAATGTACAACATGCATTACTTAAAGTGCTGATGCTTTAAAGTGTTCAGATTTAAAACATATGATTAAAACTGTTAAGAGAATTTTATGTCCATTATCCCATTAAGTCTGTATAGCAATGATCTGTGTTAGAGTTCTTTGGTATTAGTACATTTTTATGTTGAGGAAACAAAAACATCCAAGAGGTTAAGTCCCTTGTTTAAGTTAATTAAATTGTACATAGTAGGTCTAGAAATTAAATCTAAAAGCTTGATCCCATATTCTGTACTCTTTCAGCCATCCATCCTTGCTGGCTCTTCCCATCCCTGGCTTGATGTTAGATAGAGACAAGGATCAGAACATGAAGCTCAGTGCTTCAGGCTCCCACAAAGCCTACTTGGTTCTCAGTGCTTCTAGTCATCTGGTTGCATAATAGGAAACAGAAACTGCTCCAGATATTTCAATCATAAGATATTTAAATGCAGAAAGAGTCTACTTACAACATCTTTGAAAGGGCTGAGGAGGTGACATCAGAAGGACTTTTGGTTTTAAAATCAAACCATCACATGGTGGCCTCTGCTGAGGAGAGGAGGGGTGCTGGCTGAAGAGATGCACTCATAGGTGTTTTCAGGAGAAGCAGGAAACGTGTCTGTGATGTTCCTGGTGTGTTGCACTGGGGTGAGCAGGAGCAGGAAACAGATATCTACTTTGGACCATTTCTGAGGCTGAATTCAGAACAACATTAAGTAAGTGAATGTGAGCATTCAAGATGGAAGCAGAGTAAGCAGAGCTTTTGTCTCCTCTCAGGACCAAACTGAAAATACAACTAAATTAAAAAAATAATCATCCTGAATAAATAATTAGGACTAGCAGAAGAGGAGTCTTATAGCCAAGGATTTACAGAAGAAGCCACATTGAGACTCACCTTCACAGCAGCTCGCACACCATGGTTGGGATTCAGCCTCATAGTTAATCAGCCTGAGGGTTGATCCCACACATGAATAGGCCAACAGCAATCAACACTCACTTACAATACTAGGCCTCAGATAATGCACACAAGGGACATTCCTAGAGCACCCATCTCAGGAGATCAAGAAGACTGCACTCTTGGGCCCCACAAGACACTTATTACATAAGGCCAACCCAGGAAGACTAGGAGTCACAGCAGATCTATTGAATACATAGAAACAAACACAAAGAGGCAGCTAAAATGGGTAGACAAAGAAACAGCCTCAAATGAAAGAAACAGAAGGAATCTCCAGAATAAGAGCTAACGAAAATGGAGGCAAGAAATTTATCAGATTCAGAGTTCAAAGTAATTGTTATAAGGATGCTCAAGGAACTTAGAGAGAACTACAACAGTATGAAAAAGAATATAGAAACCATTAAAAAGAAAAACAGAAAATAAGAACACCATATCTGACATTAAGAATACACTTAAAGGAGCCCTAGCTGGGTGGCTCAGTTAGTTGGATTGTCATCTCATATGCCAAAAGGTTGTGGGTTTGATTCCTGGTCAGGGCACATACCTAGGTTGCGGGTTTGGTACCTGGTTGAGGAGCGGAGGAGGCAGGCAATGATGTCTCTCTCTCTGTCTCTCTGTCTCTGTATCTGTCTCTCTCTGTCTCTCTCCCTCCCTCTTTCTCTAAAATCAATGGACATATCCTCAGGTGAGGATTAATAAAAAAGAATACACTGAAAGGAATAAAAAGTAGGTTGGATGAAGCACAGTACTAAATCTGTGATTTGGAAGGCACGGTTAAAAATAAAAGACCTAATCAAAGCAGAAAAAAAAAGGAATTAAAAAACAATGAGGACAGTTTAAGGGAACTTTGGGACCACATGAAGTATAACAATATCCACATAATAGGGGTACCATAAAGAGAAGAGAGAGAGCAAGCTATTGAGAAACTATTTGCAGAAATGATGACTGAAAACTTTCCATACCCTGGTGAAGAAAAAAAGACATTCAACTCCAGGAAGCACAGAGAGTCCCAAAGAAGATGGACCCAAAGAGGCCAATACCAAGACCCATCATAATTCAAATGACAAAGGTTAAAGACACAGAAAGAATCTTATAAGGCACAAGAGAAAGTCAGTTACCTATAAAGAAGCTCCCACAAGACCGTTAGATGATTTCTCAACAGAAACATTTCAGGCCAGAAGTGATTGGTGAAATATTCAAAGTGATGAAAAGAAAAGACCTTCAGCCAAGACTACGTTACTCAGCAAGGCTATCATTTAAAAATGAAGGAGAAATAAAGAACTTCCCAGACAAACACAGACACAAAAAGCTAAAGGAGTTTGTTAGCACCAGACCAATATCACAAGAAATGTTAAAGAGTGTGGAAGAAGGAGGAGGAAAAGAAGAAGTAAAGAAGAAGGAAGAGGAGGAGAAAGAAAGGGAAGAAGATGGGGGGGAGGGAAAGAAGTGAAGGAGAAGGAGGAGGAGGAGAAGAAGAAAGAGAAGATGACAACAATGACAAACAACAACAACCAAAAAACAAAACAGAGAAAGAGTTAAAAAATTAAAGTAACAATAAATATGTACCTATCAGTAATCACTTTAAAAGTAAAAGGCTTAAAGGCTCCAGTCAAAAGACAAAGAGTAGCTGAATGGATAAGAAAGCAAGGCCCATATATATACTGTTCACAAGAAACCTATCTCAGGATGAAATTTATACACGTACTAAAAGTAAAGGGATGGATAAAGATATTTCATGCAAGTAGAAATGAAAAAAGCTGGGGTGACAATACTTATATCTGATAAAATAGAATTTAAAACAAAGACTATAGTAAGAGACAAAGAAAGACACTACAAAATGATAAAAGCAGCAATCCAACAAGAAGATATAACTCTAGTAAACATTTATACACCCAACACAGGAGCACCTAAATATGGAAAGCAAAATTTTATGGACATAAAAGGAGAAATTCACAGTTATACAGCCATAATAGGGGATTTTAACACCCCACTGAAATAAAGAAAATAGGTCTTCTAGGTGGAAAATCAACAAGAAAAAACAGCAGCTTTAAATGACACACTATATCAAATGGATTTAATTGATATCTTCAGAGCATTTCATCCTAAACTAGCAGAATATACATTCTTTTCAGGTATGGCTGGAACATTTTCTAGGATAAACCACATGTTAGAACACAAAACAAGTCTCAATAAATTTAAGAAGATTCAAATCATATCAAGCATCTTATTTTACCATAATGATATGAAACTAGAAATCAACCATAAGAAAAAAACTGAAAAAGACACCAAATCATGGAGGTAAATAACATGTTATTGAACAGTGAATGGGATCAAAGAAGAAATCAAAAGATAACTTCAAACAAATGAAAATGAGAACACAAGAACCCAAAAATCTATGGGACACAGTGTGAAAGCACTCCTAAGAGGGAAATTCATAGCATTACAGGCCGATCTCAAAAAAAAATTAGAAAAATCTCAAATAAGCAATCTAACTTTACACTTAAAGAAAATGGAAAAAGAACAACAAACAAAGCCAAAAGTGAGTAGAAAAAAATAATAAAGATCAGAGCAGAAATAAATTAGAATCTAAAAAAATAATACAAAAGATCAATGAAACCAAGAGCTGGTCCTTTGAAAACGTAAACGAGATTGACAAGCTTTTAACCAGGCTCATCAAGAAAAAGAAAGAAAGACCCAAATAAATAAAATCAGAAATGAAAGAGAAGTAACAACTAACACCACAGAAATACAAAGGATTGTAAGAAAACATTATGAACAACCATATGCCAACAAACTGGACAATCAGGAGGAAATAGATAAATTCCAAAACAGAATCTAGAATAATCAGAGAATCTGAATAAACAGATTACAAGTAGTGAAATTAATGCATTAATCAAGTAACTCCCAACAAATATAAGTTCTGGACAAGATAGCTTCACGGGTGAATTTTTATCAAACATTCAAAAAAGAACTATAACACCTATATTCTCAAACTATTCCAAAAAATTCAAGAGGAGAAAAAAAGTCCCAAGATCATTTTATGTGGCCAACATTATCCTAATTCTAAAGCCATATAATGACATTACAAATAAAGAAAGTTATAGGCCAATATCTCTGATGCACAAAGGTGCTAAAATCCTCAACAAAATCTTAGCAAACCATATCCAGCAATACATTAAAAAGATCATATACCATTATCAAGTTATATTTATTCTGGGGATGCAAGGTTGGTGCAGTGGATAAACGTGATACACCACATAAACAAAATGAAGGATAAAAACTACATGATCATATCAATAGATGCATGAAAAGTATTTGATAAAATCCAGCACCCATTTATGATAAAAACTATCAGCAAAGTGGGGATAAATGGAACATACAAAAAAGGCCATATATGACAAACCCACAGCCAACATCACACTCAAAGGGCGAAAACTAAATGCATTTTCTTTAAGATTGGGAACAAGATAGGGATGTCTGCTTTCACCACTCATATTCAACATAGTACTGGCAGTCCTAGCCACCACATAGGTTAGCAACAAAAAGAAAAAACAATGGCATCCAAATTGGAAAGAAGGAAATAAAACTGTCAATATTTGCAGATGGCATGATATTGTACATAAAAAACCCTAAAGACTCCATCAAAAACTATGAGAGCTAACAAATAATTTTGACAAAGCAGCAGGATACAAAATATTCATAAATTGGTGGTATTTCTATACACCAAAAATGAACTATCAGAGAAACTAAAAAAAAAAATACCATTTATCATCGCAACAACAGAAAAAATAAGGTACCTAGGAATAAATTTAACCAAGGAGGTAAAAGACCCATAGCTGGAAATAGGATACTGAAAAAAGAAATTGAGGAAGGTACAAGTAAATGTAAGTATATACTGTGTTCATGGATGGGAAGAGTTAACGTCATTAAAATATCCATACTACCCAACCCAAAGCATACAAAGCAATTCCTATTAAAATACCAATAGCATATCTCACAGATTTAGAACAAATATTCCAAACATTCATATGGAGCCAAAAAAGACCCCAAATACCCTCACCCATCTGGAGAAAGAAGAACAAAGTTGGAAGTATCACAATACTGGATATCAAACTATGAGATTAATTTAATCAAAACAGTCTGGTTCTGGCATAATAACAGACACATAGATTAATAGAACAGAACAAAGAGCCCAGCAATCAACCCAGGTCTATATGGTCAAGACAGTGTCTTCAGTAATGGTGTTGGGAAAATTGAATAGGTACACGCAAAAAAATGAAATGACTACCTTCTTATATCACACACAAGAATAAATTTGAAATGGATTAAAGACTTAAATGTTAGACCTGAAACCATGAAAATCCTAGAAGAAAACATAGACAGCAAAATCTTGGACACTACTTGTAGCAATACTTTATCTGATTTTTCTCCCCAGTCAAGAGATTCAAGACAAAAAAAAAAAAAAACAGGGCTATATCAAACTAATAAGTTTTTGCACACCAAAAACAAAGAAAACATCAACAAAATAAAAAGGCAAGCCATGGAATGGGAGACTTATTTGCTGATACATCTGAAAGGGGTTAATATCCAAAATTTATAAAGAACTTATACAACTTAATACCAGGAAGACAAACAATCCAAATTAAAAATGGACAAAGGACCAGAATAGAGACTTCTCCAAACAGGAAACATAGGTGGCCTTTAGAAATATGAAAAAAAGTTTCAACATCACTACTCATCAGAGAGATGTATATTAAAATCACAATGAGATTACACCTCACACCTTTCAGAATGGCTACCATCACTAAATTAGCAATCAAAAAGTATTGGCAGACTTGGCTGGTATAGCTCACCGGATTCAGTGTGGGCTTGGAACCAAAGGGTCGCCAGTTCAGTTCCCAGTCAGTTCACATGCCTGGGTTGCGGGCCAGGTCCCCAGTGGAGGCCAAGTGAGAGGCAACCACACATTGATATTTCTCTCCATTCCTCCCTCACTTCCCCTCTCTCTAAAAATAAATAAATAAAATCTTTTTTAAAAAAATGTTGGTGAGGCTATGGAGAAAAGGAAACCTTAGTGCAATGTTGGTGGGAATGCTAACTGGTACAGCCACTGTCAAAAACAGTGTGAAGTTTCCTCAAAAAATTTAAAATGGAACTGCCTTTTGACCCAGCAATCCTACTTCTGGGAATATAGCCTAAGAATCCCCAAACACCAATTTAAAAGAATATATGTACCCCTATGTTCATAGCAGCATTATTTATAATAGCCAAGATCCAGAAACTGCCCAAGTGCCCATCAGTAGATGAGTGGATGAAAGAGCTGTGGTATATTTATACAATGGAATATTACACAGCCTCAAAAAGAAGGAAATTTTATCTGTTGCAAAAGAGTCAATGGACCTGGAGATTATTATGCTAAATGAAATAAGCCAGTCAGAGAAAGACAAATACCATATGATTTTACTTATATGTGGAATGTAATGAACAAAGTAAACTGACAAACAAAACAGAAACAGAGGCATAGATACATGGAACAGAGTGACAGCTTTCAGAGAGGAAGGGGGAGAAGGGACAGAATGAAAGAAGATGAAGGGATTAGCCAAAGAAGATATAGGCATAACCCACAGACATGGGTTATAGTGATGGCCATCAGAAAGGGGTGTGGGGAACAGACGGAGATGGGAAAAGGTTGGGGGGAATGAGGGTATCTGTAATAGTGTCAACAATAAAATCAAATTAAAAAAATCACACCGTCACAGCTGCAATCTAGAGTTCAAAAAATTGCTGTTGTTACCAAATACACATCTACAGGAACTTGCTCAGAGACATCACAGCGACATAAAAAAGGCCTTTGTGCTGCATCTCATGAAAGTGCCTATTATTGGCAAAACCTGAATTGCAGCCAGAGTCCTAGCTGCAAGGGAGTCTGTAAAATGGAGTTCTTTGTCTTCTAATTCCTGAGATATATGGTAGAGAAATATGGGGAGAGATGTCAAGTGCCAATCAACAATATTCGACACTAACTTTTCCTTTCTCAGCACATTTTCTGTAGCTCCTATCTTCCCCCAATTTCCCATTCCTGCTTTAAGTCCAACTCTGTCTCTATGACATGCTGAAATAATCCTTCAGTGGTTTGTTTCTTACCTCCAGTGACAATATTGCATTATAGAATGCAAACTTTGACCACCTTCTTTCTCTCTTGCTGAGTCAGTACCCACGTGTTGCCAGATCCCACATGTTGTAATCTAATGAAGCACCATCCTGTAGGAAACAAAGCTGTTATCCTGCACACTACTTAGTGGCCAGATGAGGAGACTGTAAATGCAGAAAAGGTAGTTCCCAAGAGTGAACCTTGATCAATGGGAAAAGGGAGGCAGGGAGAAACCATGTGAATATATTCCTCCCCCTCCCTTTCTCCCTCCCTTCCTTCCCCCCTCCTTTTCTCTCTCTCCCTCTCTCTTTCTTTCTTCTGTGTACTACTCCAAGGTTGAATGCCTCCTTGCAAACCTTCTGAAAAGTTCTCTCCTGCTAATTGAACCAGCCTGCTGAATCACTGTTGTGTTGTATTGCTTTGTGGCACCCAGTGATGCGGTAGCCAGCGTGATGACACACTGTGCTGCAATTAGTCACACTTATTTCTTACACCAATGTCCTCTGATTATATCTCACAAATCAACTATTAGGATGATAATCGCTATCTCAGGCTCTGCTTTCTAGAGGGCCTAGACTAACTAACAGAGATACTTTTAGCATCTGTAAAGCAGGGGTTATAAACAGAACTGTGCTTCAGAAATACTTTATAAAAGTTATAGATATTCCTGTCTCACTTGATGCTCACTAAATAAAATTTATTAGAAGTCAGACCTGGGCATGTGTGTGTTTCCTTAAGCATCATTTTAGAAGTACATAAGCGACTTCTAGTACAGGACTAGAATCCAGGTCCAAAGATCTAATTTTACACCCACCTGTACCCCTAATAATTCTTACCTATCTGCCAAGTGACAAAGAATCTTGTTGACATTATGTGTCAAGAAAGGTTTATGGCATCAGTAAGCAGAAGTTGCAAACTAGGAGAAAAATGCTAAGGAACATGTTCAGGTTGGCACAACTAAACAGGTGTGAAAATCCTACAGCACAAGAAGACTAATGAACACTTTAGAAGTTATAGAAATTTACTCAGAGTTTTCTAAGAGGTTAGAATGTCTCATTATACTCTTTACCTTTCCTTTCAGACATTTTCTTTAAAATTTAAAAAAAAAATCAAAAGCAGCCAGCTGGTAGCATGTATTGTCAGTAAGCAGTGACATAAGTCAGGCTAATTGATCACTTTTTAAAGATTAAGTGGCCCATTCTCTGTAATAGGACATACAGAAAACAGGTTTGACAGCATTGAAGTAGTTCAGTGAATTCTGACTGGCAAGTTAAAATTTAAATCATGCTTATTTTTTGTAAGGTAATCCACTCACAATAGGCAATTTATGCAATCTCATCCTGTAAGAAAAGCTCTGATGCTCTTCCTGAACTTTCTACCTGCTGTGTTGCTATGATGCACCTGCCTTTCAGACAGATGGTTGATAGGAGAGGGGCTGTAGAAGGACCAATCTGCCTTCTGTGCCTCGGACAGAAATAAACTCTCTGTGCAATCACTGAATGAGTTCTAAAGGCCTTTATATCTTAGGTACAAGCTCCATTTCTCTCGGTCTCATTTTTCTTTCCTTGAAACAGATAATCATAATACTGTTTTAAATATCAGGAATATTATTATTAAATTGAAAATATAATTATTTTACCAAATTGAACATCTACTACTAATTTATACATTATATCGATATGTAAGGCCTGCTACAGTGAATTATTAATGTGAATTATTCACATTGTAAAACCACATTTTTTTTTAGGGTTAACAATACCTCAGCTGGACTGCCACTCTGTGTTCTTTCTCCTGCTCTTAAGTATGGAGAACAGAGAGAAATTGCAGCACTGATGATCTACAGTGAAGGATGAGAGGTGGAGGGCTTGGGGAGGGGGGTAGAAGAAGAGAGCAAACAATGGGAAGTTTAAGACACACCTTAAAATCCTCTCTCCTCTCCTTTCCAGCTGGATGGCTAATCTTTCTTAGACTCAATTTCCTACTCAGTGAAGCGACGACTATAATGTCTACCAGTATTGTGTTTGGTGATTAAGGAAGATGATGTATGTAGAGCACTAAGCATCCTGACCCAGAGTAAGAACTCAACAAATGTCAGGTTCCTTCCTTACGTAGTCTTTAAAGATGACACAGTGCAGGAGAAAAGCAAACTAAAAATAAATAAATAAATAAATAAAAAACTTCTTATGGGGTCAAAATCCTGGTATGCACACACACTCTGGTAAAAATAATATTTACAGTTAATATTTTTTCTGAAAATAAGGAAATGGTATCTCTTTATATGTCCTTCTTTTATAGATACACTCAAGTGGCTCTTAAAGCTTTAAGTTGATTGAGAGGCACCAACTTTCTTTATAATGGGAACTTTATATGAAATTCTCAGTACTTTGTATGAAATGTATCTTACTGTTTCCCTTCTCTCTTTTTTTTTTTAAGATTTAATTTATTTATTTTTGAGAGAGGGGAAGGGAGGGAGGCAGAGAGGGAGAGAAACAGCAATGTATGGTTGCCTCTCACATGGCCCTCAGTGGGGACCAGGCCCGCAACCCAGGCATGAGCCCTGACAGGGAATCGAACCGGGACCCTCTGGTTCCCAGCCTGCGCTCAATCCACTGAGCTACACCAGCCAGGGCTGTTTCACTTCTCTTGATCAAGCTCCCTCACAATGTCACTTCTTTTGAAAATCGCCATGGGCTAAGTGGGTGGGACTAAGGACAAGATCTAGATGATTCAAATTGGTTTCAGAGTATATAAGTGGCAATAAAAAGTTTGAAACTAATTTTTAAATGATATTCTGAAGTCAAGGATCCTTATTGCACCAAATATCGAACTCAGCAATTACAAAACGGCACCTAAAATCAGAAACCTTACTGTGACATTATGTAACATGGCAGGCACAGAGTCTGACAACAGGACAGAACTCTGAAAATGAGACACTCCTGTAAAATCAACAACAAATAGTAACAACAGATATTATACCTCAGAGTAAAGACTGTTTGTTCCCTAAGGTTTAACCAGCTAAGGATGCCAATGGAAATACTGATTGTCTCATTTGAGGAAGGGCTGATGAATAGACTACCCATTATACCTTCGCTTTCTTCAAATAGCAAAGCATACTTCCCACCTAATGACTCCCTACCCTTACTTAAAATATGAGACAGACTTCAGTCTTTGTGCTCATTGTCTGGAAAACTTCCCCCTAGTTCTGAGAGATTTAGCAGGTGATGGCAAAAAGAGAGTGTAGCCACTGCCCACGACCACTGTACTCCTCACTTTACAAGGTTGCCAGGTTTGGTTTGGAACAAAGAGAACAGACCTGTGGGCGCTAGATTTGCTTCCTAATACACTTGTCCCTGAGCACCATGCCACTCAAATGTTGTCACAAGCTGTCCCACTGTCCTCAGCTAGCTGCTCAAGCTCAGGAACCAAAAAGAGGCTTGAATACTCCTGCCCTAAACATCCCCAGCTGAGGCTATCTGTCTGCTATTGTTTTGTGGCCCTAAATTGCTTTAACACTGGAACCCACCTGGGTTCTCTTCTGTGCTCCTTCAATGAGCAAGAAATCTGAGATCCTTCTCTTATTTTTAAGTGTTCCTGATCACTCTTCACTCTTTTTATACCTTCTTTTAAATTTTTTTTACTGTTGTTCAATTACAGTTGTCCCCATTTCCCCCTCATTACTCTCCCCTGCCCTGCCCAACCCCTTCCACATTCAATCCGCCCCCCATTGTCCTTGTCCATGAGACCTTTATACATGTTCTTTGACTTGACCCTTCCCCTTCTTTCCCTTGTTAGACCCCTTCCCACTCCTGTCTGGTCACTGTCAGATTGTTTATTTCCATGTCTCTGTTTCTATTGTTCTTGCTTGTTTGCTTTGTTGATTAGGTTTCATTTATAGGTGAGATCATATGTATTTGTCCCTCACTGCCTGGCTTATTTCACTTAGCATAATACTCTCTAGTTCCATCCATACTGTTGAGAAGGGTAGGAGCTCCTTCTTTCTTTCTGCTGCGTAGTATTCCATAGTGAAAATGCACCAGTTTTTTGATTCATTCATTTACTGATGGGCATTTAGGCTGATTCCAGCACTTGGGTATTATAAATAACACATTCCCAAATAAATATTTTATCTCACCTCTCACTTGAAACAAATGGAATTCATTCAATCACTCACTAAAATTTAACAAGTACCTCCTATATAGCAGGCACTATCTCAGACACTAAGAACACAGAAGGAGATCAGACCAACTTCTTGTTCTGATGGAATTTCACTCTATGATGACAAATAATAAATAAACAAACAAATAAATAAACAAAATACAATTTCAGGTAATGACAAGTGCAATGAGATATATATGTGTGTGTGTGTATATATATGTATATATATATATACATATAATCAGGATATATATATATATAATCAGGATAATGTTCATGCAGTAACTTGGTAAAAATGTTGGAGGGAAACTATTTTAAGTGAAGATTTCTCTGAGAAAATAACATTTAGACAACAACAAATAATAATGATAATGATAGTAAAGTGAGGGAGCAACATATACAAAAACTTAGAATAATTGCTTTCCAAGGAGATAGAAAAACCAGGAGATGGTCTTAAGTGGGAATGAGCTCAGCCATTCATATTTTGGCAAATTTCTTAATTTCACTGCCACTTTTTGTTTTGTTTGTTTGTTTATATCTCTGTGTCACTTTTCAATTAAATCTGCGAGTGAAAAGAAGCCAGTTTTGAATAAACATTTGTAGATATTCACAGAGTATCAAGCCAAGGGCATGAGAAAGTATTTAATAAATGTTTTGATGATGGTGACAGCTGCAGATTTCATCCATGCAGTCCAGGGGAGTGCATAAATAATCAGGACAGTTATAAATGTCCTTTAAATAAGATTTCTACCCTAACTAAATAAATACCCAGGCTGACACAATTGATTTTATACAAATTAGGAGGGGTAAAGTCTATAGTGCATTTGGTGCATTTGAAGCATCTAAGAAAGTGACTTATCCAGCTCTGGAAAAAGCAGCAAAGACTAAACTGTAATAATTTCAAGATGACATTTAACCAGAAGTGGTTACATAAGAAACATTTAAGGAAATTTTAATGTGCTGCAGCAAACAGGATTATAAAGCAATAAAATTTCAAGGTGCATTCTAGTTAAATCCTAAAGACTTTTGCAATGGTTTTGAAGAAAGAATACAAGTGTCCATAGGCTCAGGGAGAATTTTCGCTTCTCTCAGTAGAAAATGCAATACATCTACCCTTATCCTTTGCTGCAAAACAAGCAAATGACCAGTGTCTGTCTACACAGGGCTACCTGTGGGGAGTTCTGCCTCTGAAAGCTCCCAAGAAGGCACATTTCAAGGACTATTACCTTCACCCAGACTCTCCATTAGTCTCCAGAGCTCTTTATGGTGCCCCATGCAGAGTTAAGCCTCATGGGTAATTAACCTCAGGGTAGCTGAAAAATTAATTTTCAGCAAGCAAGTTCTACTTGTAAGTGGAACCTTCTAAAGTTCAACAGACCAGGACTTTCATTTCTTTTGGTTCTCAGAGTCTAGTACAAGGATAAACACGTAAAAGCTACTCAGCAAATATTTAATGAATGAACCATGTTCCAGAGGGTTTGGTGTATGGGTACTCTGTGTGAATGCAGTGTTTTGTAGTACCTAAAGTTAGATATTAAAAAGTTATAAACTTTTCTTGATTCAAACTGTAGTAGGAAACTTTTTCAGCTGTATTTTGTAATCCTATATAGATTACAGGGCTGCCTGATAAAATATAGGACTCCCAGTCAAACTTGAATTTCAGATAAATACAGATAAGTTTTAGTATAAGTATGTCCAAAATATTACATGGGACATACTTGCACTTAAAAATAAAATCATTGCTTATCTGAATTTCAAATTTAACTGGGCATCCTATATTTTCATTTACTAAATCTGGCAACTAATTCGGCCATTAGGCCTTTAAACTGATTGAATTTGTTTCTCTTCTTTTTTTCTGGTAATTCAACTCTAAAATGAAGATATTTTAGTACTTTTTAGTTATTTCCTTTAAAATGAAGAACATATGAACCATGATCTTCTTGATCTTGTTTGAAGAGATACTGAGAAAGAAACTCCACAGCATACGCAATTTGGGATTAAAGCACAGAATGGCATTATCCGTAGTGCCTACTAGTGTAGTTCATTAGGTTGAATTTTGCTAAAAAAGAAAAAAAAAAGAGTAGGGTTTCAACTGTTTTCTAATGACATGGCCAGATGATGCCACAAAATCTTGGCATTACTGATAAGTACACACTGTGCTGGAAAATTAATAGTTTCTTAAGGGGATCCTGAAGGGAACTTTCCATTATGGAGCTTAGAAATAACTTAGTCCCGTAGGCATAAATTCTTGCAGTTCAGGTGCCCTAGGTTCCTAAGCAAGAAAGCACAGCCTTGCCCTAATTTGTGAACTATTAAGCTGGAATTATTGCTTTTAAAAATTACAAAGGGCATTTAGTTTTCAAAACTGCATTTTGAACTATCTCTAATTCTAGTGATTGAGTTGAGGAAGTAAATACAAAAACAGGTGTCCCTTCACTTTAAAAAAACCTGATATGCTGAACAAGAAGCTTGGGTAAGCAGGTAAATTATGAAAGTGGCTATTTACATTAAATAATAATTTCAACACTCCACTAAATATTAGTCTCCTCTAGCATTTTCTTTCTTGCAAACAGTTCCTAAACAACTTTCCAGGGTTACCTGAATATTTGGGCTACATAAATTTAGCCCCTTGCTCATGTTTATAAATATCTACACAATGATTTATACGTACATTTAGTATTCCCCTTTCATAAAACTCTAAGGTAATATGAATTTTTCCTACTATTTTATAAGCAAATACTGCCTACAACTCACTCTCTACAAACCCCTTCCTTTTTCTTAAAACTTGTAGGTAAAGCTTCTCCAAAATTTTGGAGTAAAAAACATCCTTTTATTTTCATTCTTTCATCTGCTCTCCTAACATTTTAAGTACAGAAGACATTAAAAAGTAAAATTAACTATTCACTATTACTTTTACAAGAGTCAATTCCCTAGAGATAACAAGGAAGTATCACTCAGTCTTCATTTTTTAAAATAATCTTTTTATTTGAAAAGTTTTAAATTTGCAAAATAATTATGAGGATAGTGCAGAGTTCTCATATATTCCACATCTACTTTCCCCATTGTTCATGTCCTACATTACTATAGTGCATTTGTCATACTAATGAACCAACATTGAGATATCGTTTCAATAATACTTTATTCATATTTCCATAGGTTTTACCTAGTGTCCTTTTCTTTTCCAGGATCCCATCCATGATACCGTATTACACTTGTCATTTCTCCTTAGGCTCCCCTTGGCTGTGGCAGTTTTTAGGTTTTCCTGGTTTTTATGATTTAAGTAGTACTCATCCAGTATTTTGTAGTATTCTCTCAGTTTAGACTTATCCGATGCTTTCCTCATAATTAGACAGAGATTGCGGGTTAGGGGAATGGTGATCACGGAGGTGAAGTTATCATTTTCATCACATAAGAATAACTCATGCTATTTTCATGTATGGATCAGGGCCTTCTGTAGTTTGTCAGGTTTCCCCAGTGGTATGGTTTATGGTTGCTCTCTTTCACCCTTTCAATACTGTAAGTACTCTATGGAAGGAAGTCACTATGCACAGCCCACACTTAAGAGGTAGAGCGTTAAGCCCCACCTCCTTGAGGGGACAGCATCCACATAGATTTGGAATTCTGCACAGGAAATTTGTTTCTTTGCCCCCATTTACTTATTTATACAATCATCTATCTCTGTCTCATGCATATTTATTATACTTTGGGTTATAATCCAATGCCACTTATTTTGTTGCTCAAATTATTCAAGCGTTGGCTATTTGAGCTCTTGCAGTTGATGCCTGTGTCCTTTTCACATGCTCATCATTGTGATGTTTTGTTTTGTTTTGAGCACATCTTTGCTTTCTGGAACTACAAAATGCTCCAGGTTCTTCTGGTATAGTCCCTGCCCAAGCCCTAGATTTACCCATTTGTCCAAGGAGACCCGGTTCCATTGTCTGGAGCGTGGCATTAGAAACCAAGATCTGGCCCTGGCTGGTGTAGCTCAGTGGATTGAGCGCGGGCTGCGAACCAAAGAGTTGCCAGTTCGATTCCCAATCAGGGCACATGCCTGGGTTGCAGGCCAGGTCCCCAGTAGGGGCCAAGTGAGTGGCAACCACACATTGATGTTTCTCTCCCTTTCTTTCTCCCTCCCTTCCCCTCTCTCTAAAACAAAATAAATAAAATCTTTAAAGAAAAAAAAAAAAGAAACCAAGATCTGGGCCTTGCTGGGTGAGAGCACTGTCATTTAAAAATTCTTTGCTATTAAACTGAAGGACATTCATGTCATTTATTTCAAACCTGGTTCTATGAAGGAAATTAGAGTTTAATTTCTGAAGTATTTGACGATTTTAACAGTTCTTGTCATATTTCAGATTAAAGGAGCTGAATGTTTAGGAAAGAAGGTTCCTAAAGAAAGGAAGGGTGGGTTACTTCTCCACAGGCTTAGCTAAGTGCAGCCTGGTAATTCAACGAGAAATAGTAGGATGTACATAAGTCTAGGAGGAGCTTAACATGTACTGTTCTTATTCAAATCTTGCTTTGAAAGAATTATGATGACCACATACATATGAGGGACTGGTTGTAGAAGGATGAAGAGGTTGCAACAAAGGTAAAAGAGTATAACACACACCACTATGAAACCAAACCACTTTGTATTTTTAAGATGTATATGTGAGAGAAGCTGGCTTTAAATGCCAGGAGTGGCTCTTTCATAAATGTAGTGTCAAGCATGGATTTTATCCAAAGTCTGGATTTTAAATGATCTTAAAACCCACAAGTATGTACTATAATAGCCTAGGCTTACCAAATTCTCATGCTACTGGTATTGAGAAAGTCTACAAAATTACACAAAGAAAAAATTTAATTAATAAATGGATGCCCCTGGTGATTTGAACAGGTGAGGTTATATTAAATGCTAGTCAAAAAGGTGATTTCTGAGAGGGAAAAGGGACAGAGAATAAGTAGCATAAATGGTAGGTAGAAAAGACAGGGGGAGGTTAAGAATAGTATAGGAAATGTAGAAGCTAAAGAATTTATATGTATGACCCATGGGCATGAACAAAATGGGGGGAATGCTGGGGGCAGTTCAGGGCAGAGAGGAATAAAGGGGGGGGAGAATGGGACAACTGTAACAGCATAATCAAGAAAATATATTTTTAAAAAAGGGTGATTTCTTTGAATCCCTAACACATATACACACACACAAAGTATAATAGATTAGATCCTATGATTGTTCTTCCTTCTACTTTACTCAGTAACACTATAGAGCCCCAAATAGATAATATATGTATATATATATAACCACTGATAACTAAATCACAGCACTTGTGCTATTCATGAAAACCAAGGCCCACTCAGGGCTACTGGAGCCCTGTAGTCCAAATACACCAGTCTCTACTGATACTGGAAAATAGCTCTGATATCTAAGTGGTTTAACACTGTTAAGTTAATGCCCAGATAAAAAATTTTGGAACCCACCAATTAGATTCTTCCAGAGCTAACTGAGCAGTTAGAAATGAGCTAACTGAAAGCTGAACATTTTAATTTATTGAATTCCAATCAGAAAGTTGCTGAAGACTGTCTACTCCCAATACTATCCTGTCTTTTCTCATGGATACAGGATGCAGTTCAGAGGACACGGTCCTTAGCCAGTGCAGACACCAAAGATGACAGACACAAATGAATAGAAAAAAATAACTTCTTTTTATTTACAAAAAAATCCAAATATTGGATGCTGTAAACAAAATTCACAATCTGTTCCCTCTAGCACTGATTCAAACATGTCAGTTTTTAAGAATCCATTCTCCATCAACTCCTTTTCTGCCTGTGACACAGTCTAAAGTCAAAATATTCCAAAAGAGTGACCCAAGGTGCAGCTTGCTGCAATAGGACGTCTCAGAGCAGGCAATGGTTGGAGAGAGAGACAGCCAGCGGGCAGAGCCTCTTTCATTCTGCAAGGCTTTGCAACAAGTGTCGCCAAGTTACCTCAACATCTTCCAACTTTGTGCTTTTACCATGTACTTTGTTAGCAAGCCATTATTACAACAAAATATGACACAGAGATTCTTTCTTAGAACTGAAAAGGCTATGCTATAAGAAATCTTAAAGAAAGATTATATTCAAATAGGTGCTATATATGAAATTACTTTTTTTGGCTTTTTGGTTTCATCTAACACACTTTGTCTTCAAACAACAAAAAAGCATATTTTTGACTGCTGATAGCTTTCAACATAATACATTTCATTTACAGAATAGTTCACAATATTTATTTGACAAGCATTGCATTGAAAACAACTTTATGCACAGTAATGCAACCAACGATAAGCAAACAGAGAGGGGTGAGAAAAACAGTATGTTCACTTTTCTTTGCATTTCCTCCTTGGCTTGGCTTCCACCCTTGCATTTTTTGGAGCCATGTTAAAATAGTCCACCTAATATCAAAGTGAGCAGATACTTGACCCCATTTCTAGAAAGGAAAAGTCCCTCTCAATGTAGGTAGGATTTCTTGAGGCAATTCTATTTACTGTAAATGAAGTAAACTTTTTAAAAGGGCATTTTCACAGGTTAAGTATTCTTTGACATGCCAGAATGGACAGGTGAGAAGAGCCTTCAGAGGATGAAACTTCTTCCTGTTTAAGTTAATAGCACACAAGGCCAAATAAACACAAAAGCAAGCAAATCACAGGCACTAATTAGGAGTTGAGAGCTGTTCTTTTCTCTGACCTATACACATGAATCTTTTTCAGCAGACATTCAATTTTTTAGGCCACACATCCACAAAGAGAGACGTATATTCCACTGTTTGTTGAACTACATATGCACAAGACTATAGTACATACAAAGGAGAAATAAATTATATAAGTTTTAAAGTAAATGTGGAAGGCTGTCTTGAGTATAACCTGTTCTATCTGAATGACAGGTGCTGGCACTTCCAACTATGCTACCAACCCTGGAGTAAGCAAGGGCATAAATATTTGAGAAAATAAATGAAAAGTATATTTTCAAATAAGACCCCTCCAGACAATAATCTGTCACAAATTAACAGCAGGTTGTTGCTATTGAAGAGTCAGGAATTTCCAGCTTCTTTTCAAAATAGTGGACAATTTGTCAAGAGTTAGGATGAGAAGGAAAAAGGCAGATCACCAGCTACTCTGCTGTTTCTGAGCATTCCTAGTTTTCCTTTAGAAAACTTCCAAAAAGGTGGGCAGGTGGAGCTCTGGTTTCTGACAGTTAAGTATCAGGCTTATTCTACAAATGGAATAATATTTCCTAGGACTTCACAATTTTTCAAACCCAGGACTGGAAAGAGGGAGACTGAGGCAACATGGGAAAAGAAAGAGTTCCCTACGAAACAGTGAGTGGCAGTGCAGTAGCTGTTTACAGCTTGGATAAAATTCACAGGGAAGCTGCTACAGCAAACCCATCAAGTTCCTGTTAAGGCTTCAAGAAGGATGTGCAAAAGGTGGTTTGGGTGGATTAATCTGGCACTGAGCATCTGAGTGATGCACAGATAACAAATAAACAAATTACACTGCCAAATAAGATGATGCTATTCTTTTCCCCAAAGTATCTTAACTGATCACAAAAATCTGGTTGGTTCTTCATAGAAATTATCATAGTAAGCAATCATCCATTAGAGTTGGCAGGGATTATGTTGGTGTTATACGAAGAGAAGGGTTTTATGTATTAGTTTTATTTTTAATAAATTCATTTTCAGAGAATAGTGTCCAAAGGAATTTAGGGCTGGGAGAAGGAATGGTGTGAGGATTAGGTGTGATTGAACTGAAATAGTAATGCCAGTTCGTTTCACAACACTATGACTGGTTTCTTGGGAAAGAGAAAATAAAGTTGGATTTGATTCAATGAAAAGTGATTTGAATTTAAAGTACAGTACTAAATACTTAAATGCAGTGTGACAACCAGATCAAAGATGTTTCATATTGGCATAAATTCATAAAATTTTATATATAATATATATCTCATATAAATTTTAAGCAATTGTGCAAATACTCTTTGAAAAGGGTCATTTCACATTTACTAAATTCTAGTGGTCCTGAAATGCAAAATGCATTCATTAAAAAATTCATTTAAATATTAATAAGTAGTGTTCAGATCACCAGAAATTCTTTTTAGCAGTCAGGAATTTAAATAGACTATCATGGATCCATGATCCACTGGATTATACACCATGGAAACATGCAAGTATTACAAAAAAATAAAAGGGTTCAAACTTTCAAAATGGTATTTCAATATATATATATTAAAAAAAAAAAGAGGGCTCTGCCAAACAAATATTCTCCCATTTGTGGAATTCTATGGCTCACAAAACAAGGAAAAAAAAAAACACTAGAAATGTATAATCTCTTTTCTTCCTATCAAATATATTACTTGTTTCCTCCTTCATTTGCTTTAACATTTTAGATGTGGGTTTTAATTCATCACTGCAATATGCCCACGTCTCATGTCATCCTGTTGAAAACATAAAAACACACAGTATTTAAACATTTCCTATTTGCTACATTATTCTAGACCATATTGTGTGAATATATTCATATCACAAATATGTATATATACACACATAATATACATACACATATATCTATAACATCACACCAACAATGTTAACTCTATACAAGTATTTGCCAAGAAAAAATAGGGCATTTCCTCCACCATTCACAAGCTTATGTGTTGTTTTATTTTCTTCTTTAGTCCCTGATAAAATAAAATAATCATTAAACCATAAAAATTTTCCACTTCAAATTTTCAGAAGGCAACAGGCACTTTGATGTAAATTGGTGTGTAACAAATATAGTAACTCTTTATATATTCTACTCTTTCTCTTCTACTTGGGTATTTTTATCTGTTAAATCTTTGGTCCTTGAGCATACTTTCTTTGCTACAGCTGTTTTTGCTTGCATTTTCACATTTTAAAAATGCAGGCTATGCATGCAGCTGGAAATAATGGATTGTGTCATCATAAGTTCTGCTGTTTGTTATGAAAACTGCACCAACCTACTACTGTTCATTTGGAGTAAGCCATTTTTATTAACGCGATAGGATAGTTTCACAGAAAGCATTTGCTACAAGCTTCAGGTAATAATTCCAATGTTGGAGTTCCCCTTCTTCCTGTATTATTACTATCTGAACTTCTGATTTGATAATTAAGTTGGGGTGAAATCTTTTTTCCCTCTATATTTTCCCTTTTGTGAATTCCATCTTATAAGAAACTCCACCTTTTTTTTCCTATGGCAAAGCTATGGGAGCAAGGTGCAGCAAACCCATATTGTCATTAAGCATTTTTTTCCTTCATTAATTTAGGAGAACCTGGTTGCTTTCAGTGACAGGTCTCTTTTGTTTCAGGATAGAATTCAATTGAGTAGGAGGATCAGGTGCGTGGGTTGATGGTCGTCGGTGGTATCATTTTGAGATCATGCTCCCATACCTATGAAAGGATCCACAAGCTTTGCCAAGCTTAAAACCAGGAGCAGATCATCATTGCACAAAACACATCCCTAATTAGGGCTGGGTCATTTAACCTTTTTTTTTTTCTTCTTCTTCTTCTTCTTTTTTTTCTTTTCTATCTTGTCTGAAATGGCTTCCCCACAGGACATTTTTAAATGATTCTTAATTGCAGGGTAGCCAAGTAGAGTATGTCTGTTGCTGGCATGTGAATACTGGCTGAACCTGTGCAATGTAATAATTGCTAAAATTGGCATCTGCTACATAGGGGGCCGGCTGGTAATAGCAGGTGACATTAGCCACATTAGGGATGACATTTTGGTCAGCTAGCACCCGGATAGCCAGCATTGTGATAAGGTTTAAAGTCTGTCTTCTTTCATGTCCCATCAGGCACACTGTACTCTCATTCACCACTCCATGAAGGGTCATAAGATAGTCATACTTGCGGTCTTCCAATCCCACGAAGTGGTTCTGCAAATACGACTCCAGTTTCCTCTGCTGCTCTCCAATGTCTGAGAAGTCGATGAAAAACCTGGAACACATATACCTCTGAAGGGTCTTGATCTCATCAGAGGCAGGCCTAAAACCCCTCACTAAGAGGTTGCAGTACTTAAGCAGGCCTCCCCCTCTGATTTCCTCTGGGTTCCTGGTGGCAATGATCTTGTTACAAAGGTGATCAAAAGCTTCATGGAAATCGCCATAGACGCTCTCACCGATTATTGTGGGGTGAAATGTTTCAGTCATTGGGTTCTCTGAACATTCGTAAAAGAGGAGGAGAGAGTCTAATTTGATTTGAAAAGAATCTACACTAAATTCAAACTGCCTCCGGAGGGAATCCACAAATTTCAGTTCCACATTTTTGCCACTGTTGTTTGACAGGGATATAAGACTCCATCGGTCAGAGTCATTGCATACTTTAACCATTTTCTGCACATAAGCTTCCTACAATTCAAAAGACAAAATAAAAAGATGAGCATACCTAGAAAAAAATAATAAATAAACACATTCTCTTCACAGATGAGATTTATTTTGCTCCTTCCCTTTTGTTTTGTCAAGTTTCAGCAAAACACTACCTATGGGCTTAAATAGTTTCTGGAAACAGGAAAAAAACCACATTTAACGAGTGGTTTTACCGTCTGGGAGAGAGACTAGAAGTAATAGTTTGAGGCTTTTGGCAGATGTAGCACAGTACGAGGAGGTTCTGTTGTCATGTCTGACTTTCAAAATGTTATTTTTTGAAAATAGTCTTATAGATACAATATTCACACAATACTGAAAAGAAAGAAGAGCATTCAGAGAAAAGTCGGTCTTCCCTCACTCTTGTCTCTAGTCACCCAGTTTTCCTCCCCGGAGAAAACAGATGTGATCAGTATTTTGTCTGTCCCTCTAGGGGTGCTTGGCAGATGCAATCAAAGTGAATTATATTATTAGGACATTCTGGGAGGCTGATTCCTCAGACAATTTTAACTAAATGTATAAAACGCGCTTTGAACCAAACTGAGGAGGGTGGACCCACTATATCCTTAGCACATACACCAATCTGGAGAAGCACCAAGTGTATCCTAAACAGAGGGAGTTAGCTGAATGCGTCTAAGAAATCTGTTCACATTTTCCAATAAAATAATAAACTCAGGCTTAGTTCTGCTTCAGTTTGCTATTCTCCCAAAGACTGGATCATAAAATGACTCATAAAAATGACTGACATCATTTCAGTTTTCCTCTTAGAATCTACTCTGAACAAGACTGAAGCGAGGAAAGCCAAGAGTTAAAAAATAAGGAGAAGGAAGAGGAGGAAGGGCAGAGGAGGAAGCAGAGAGTTGTGGCACTGAAGCACCAAGTAAAGTAAAACAGTCAACACCGTCCACACACCTTAGTTTACTCACTTCAAAAAAAAAAAAAAAATCAAAAGCAAAATAAATAAGCGCGCCCACAAATTTGTGGCATGTTTTCCTTTCCCCCGGCCCTCCGAACCCCAGCCGGGAGTGGACCCAAGCCCATGTAGGGCCACTTTACCTTGAGCGTGAGTGGTGTGATCTTCTCTTTGTTCACCCCTTCGGGTAAGAAGTCCAACAGGCAGTCGAGCACGACGTCCTTCACAGTCTGAAACTCCTCTTCCCCGCGCAGGTCAGCGCAGAAGATGAGGTCCAGGTCTTTGTAGCCCAAGCCGCTGTCCTGGTGCAGGACGTGGCTGGCGGCCGAGCCGTTGAGGCGCACGTCGCGGACGCCGATGTGCTTCTCGGCCAGGCGCCGCCGCACCACCTTCACGATCAGGCTTGGCTGCAGCTCGAGCGTGGGGAAGTTGCCGCGTCCGTGGATCGGGATGGTTTCACTCAGGATGCCGTCCAGCCGCTGCACTTGCTCCCAGTTCAGCACATTGCAGTGCGCCGTGGGGCTTTCGCAATAGTCCAAGCAGAGCTCGCCAAAACCGTCACCTTCAACGATGTCGCCGCCGCTTAAGTCGCCGCCCAGGGGGATATAGGGGCTGCCGGCCAGCTCGTCCTCGGCCATGGCAAAGTAGCCTTCACTTTCTGCCATGAAGTGCCCGCCGAATGCCACTTGGCCCTGGTCAGT